>QEPC01012655.1:1821670-1847174 GCA_003113815.1 Sphenodon punctatus | reverse complement strand
TGGGGGCAACTAGCACTGCAGACAGTACTCCAGGTATAGTCTTACCATAGATTTATATAGAGGCATTAAGATATTTTCAGTTTATTCTCTATCACTTTCCAAATGATTCCTACCATTGTTTGCTTTTTGAAGCTTCACTACACACTGAGCTGAGGATTTCAATGTATTGTTCACAATTATTCCAAGATCCTTTTCCTGAGTGGTAACTCCTAATTTAGAACCCAGCATTGTATATATATATATAGTTTGTGTTATTTTTCCATATGTGCATCACTTTGTACTTGTCCACATTAAATGTAATCTTTTATTTAGATGTCCAGTCACCCAGTCTCGTAAGATCTTCCTGCAATTCTTCACAGACTGCTCAGGTTTTAACTACCTTGAATAACTTTTTGCCATCTGCAAATCTGATCACCTTACTCTTTACTCTCTTTTCCAGATCATTAATGAACATAATAAAACACCACCAGTCCCAGTAGACCCCTGGGGCACTCCACTAGTTATTTCTTTCCGCTGTGAAAACTGTTCATTTAGTCCTACTCTTTGCTTCCTGTCTTTTAATCAGTTGCCAGTCCACGATAGGACACTGCCTCTTATCCCATGACTCTTTAATTTCCTCTAGAGTCTCTCATGAGGGACTTTATAAAACACCTTCTGAAACTCCAGGTACACTGTATCAACTGGCTCACCCTTATTCACATGCTTATTTACACCCTCAAAAAACCTAATAGATTAGTGAGGCATGACTTCCCTTTGCTAAATCCAGGTTGAGTCTTCCCCATTATGCCATGTTTATCAATATGCTCAGTAATTCTGTTCTTAACGGTTTCCACCAGGACACTGACATCAGGCTCACCAATCTGTAGCTTCCAGGGTTACCTCTGGAGCCCTTTTTAAATATTGGTGTTACATTTACTACCCTCCAGTCTTCTGGTATAGTGGCAGATTTTAGCAATAGTTTACAAGTTACCAACAGTAGGTCTGCAACTTCATATTTGAGTTCCTTCAGAACTCTGGGATGAATACCATTTAGTCCTGGTGATTTGTTACTATTTAGTTTGTCAATTTGCTCTAGAACCTCCTCCTGAGTTGCACTTATTTGTGACAATTCTTCACCTACAAAGACTCGGTCCAGTGTGAGTTTCTCCCCAACATCCTTAGTGGTGAAAACCGGAGCAAAGAATTCATTCAGCTTCTCTGCAATGTCCCCATCCTCCCTGAGCATCCCTTTTGACCCCCAGGCCATCCAGTAGCCCAACCAACTCTCTAGCAGGCTCTTACTTCTGATATACTTGAAGTTTTTATTATTATTTTTGTACATCTTTAGCGAGTCACTCCTCAAATTCCCTCTTGGCCTGTCTTATTAACATTTTACATCTAATTTAGCAATGCTTATGCTCTTTCCTATTTACTTCATTATGAATAACTTTCTATTTTTTTAAAGGACACCTTTTTGGCTCTAATAGCCTCCTTCGTCTTCCCATTTAGCCATACTGGCAGACAGTTGGTCTTCTTGTTGCCTTCTTTTAATTTGTGGAATACATTTAATCTACACTTCCAAGATGGTGTTTTTAAATAATCTCCATGCCTCTTGCATGCTTTTAACCCTCACAGCTGCTCCTTTTAGTTTTCTTCTAACTAGTTTCCTCATTTTTGCATAGTTCCCCTTTTTAAAGTTAAATGTTATATGGTAGGGTTTTTCCCCCCCACTATCCCTCCCATAGCTATGTCAAATTTTATTGTATTATGGTCATTATTACCAAGTGGCTCTACCACTTGCACCAGGTCCTGCCCTCCACTTAAGGCTAGATCTAAAGTAGCTCCTCCTCTCCTAGGTTTCAGGACCAGCTGCTCCAAGAAGCAGTAATTTATGGCATCTAGAAATTTTACCTCTACATCACAACCTGAGGAGATAGTCACCGAGTGGTGGTGGTTTAGTTAGTTTAACATTCACTGAGTCAATATTAGGATAAACTGAAATCAGCCATTATTATTTTACGCATTTTTAAAATCTCAATCCTCACCTTTTAAAAACACCTGAAAACTTATTTATTCTCCAGCTGTTTTCAGGAGCTACTCCTCCTGTTACCTTCCATTTTAAAACTGTTTTTATACAGATTTATATTTTAAGTAAAATGTATATGTTATTGTATTTTTATGCTGTGAAGCACTCTGAGCACCATTTGGTGGGGGGTACTATAAAAATCATTATTAGATGCTCATAATTACTGCTTTCATAATGTAAATTATTTGATGGACATCTGACCTAAAGGTAAATTAATAGACAGACGATGATGCATCACATTGTTTTTTTGTTACAAAAAAAAAAACCCCAGTTGAACTATTTGTATTGTGTTTCTTTTTTATATCAGAAGTACAATAAATATTTTTTCTTGTAATTGGATAAACACTTCCCCACTATGTTCTTTCTTGCCTTCACCAGATATATCACTGACAATTTCGGGCAAATTTATTTATGCCCTTGCCATTGTGCAAAGATATTTTAAGAGTGTCTTTCATTATCCTTGTGTATTGTTAAGTTTGTAACAGTATCAACTGTGACAGACTTTGCCCTTAGACAAATCATATTGCTGAAATGTACATTATTATTATTATTAGCAGCAGCAAACATTTATATAGCACCAGCAATGTACCTGGCGCTTTACAAAGTAACTGAATAGACATGGTCCTTGCCCTAGGGCTTACAATCTGAGAGACCGGGGGTGGGTGGGGAGGGGAGAGACAAAGGAAGGGGAACAGAGGGAAGAGACAAGGAGTGTAACATTCACGAGGATGCGAGGTCCCAGGTGCACGCGCTTGGCTTAGTTGCATCAAGAATGACGGCTGGTTGGTCCATGTGGTGAGGATATGAGTACACAGACCTCAGGTAACAGATTGTACTGGATGGAGGGTATCAGCAGGAGTTAGGTGACGGGAGCAAGGAGTCGGGGAGGGCAGAGCAGAAGAGGTGGGTCTTGTGGAGGACCCTGGCAGCAGAGTTTTGGACAGAGATAAGGGGCGAGCGGAGGAGGCCAGTGAGAAGAAGGCGAGAGATGACCAGAGCATGAACAAGGGTTTTGGCAGAGGAGACGGAGAGAAAAGGGTGAATCTTAGACATGTTATGCAGGGAGAAGCGACAGGATTTGGCAACAGAGTCGATGTGGGGTTTAAAAGAAAGGGGTGAGTCAAAGACGAAGCCTAAGCTACGGGCTTGGGGGATGGGAAGGATGGTGACCCCATTGATGAGGATCGACAGGGAAGAGGGAGAGGAAGGATAGGGGGTGGGGGGAGATAAGTTCAGTTTTAGCAGAATAAGCATATATACAAAGTACAAGTTATATAGAGGAGAGGAATTTATGACGCAAGCAGACTTAGAAAATGTATTGCAGACTCAGATAGATTACTTAGAATATAGACAGCTTAGACACCTAATAGATACATCCAAACACAGACAGGATTTTTTGAGGTCAAAACACCCATTAGAAGTGGCAATAATGGGACCAGGATCACAAAAAGGAGTGATATCTAGAATTAATAAAGCACTGATAGATACACAGTATCCAGAGAACCCAAGTTATGGAAAAAAATGGGCTAAAGAATTAAATAAGGATTGGTCTAAAGAACAGGTGGAAAAAGAACATTTAGATCAGCTCAGTCATTAGAAGTAAAGGAACCACAACTAAAATTGATCTTCAGGTTTTACAGGACTCCAGAGTGGTTAAAAAAAATTGGTGGTAGTGTAACTAATGAATGTTGGCATAGATGCGGGGAAGTGGGGACATTATTACATTGTTGTTGGAGTTGTGGAGATACACAAAGGTTTTGGAAAATTATTCATAATCATATCTTGTCAATTACCAAATGTGTTATCCCCTTCACACCTGAACTTATGTTATTGGGAGTATATCCTGAAGTAGAACTGTTGAAATACCACAAAGGCACTATAGTTATTCTGATACTGGCAGGAATAAATGTTCTGACGAAGAATTGGAAGAATGCAACAGGACTGACAGAAGCAGCATGGATCAATAGGGTCTGGTTTATTTTTTCAATGGAAAAATTAAAAGCAAACTTCCATAATAAACAAAAGGATTTTCTGGCTACTTGGTCCCCTATCTGGAATTTTTTACAAGAGTATAAGAAACTGGATGGAAAGGTATACTACTTCTATGAAAAGGAGATTATCTGAAGTGCCATGAGAACAGGAGTATGAACAAACAATAAATACATACCTCTGATACCTATAAGTAAATAAAGGGGGCGTGGGGGGGGACAACAAAGAACTATATGTAACAGAAAGGTTATGATGTAACGTGTTATACGAAATAGGGGCAAAAGATGAAAAGCCCTAGTATGTAAGAAATATTTTCTTTTGACTGAATATAAATAAAGAAAAATGTTCCAAAAAAAAGTTCAGTTTTAGCCATGTTGAGTTTGAGTCGACGTTGAGACATCCAGGTAGAGATGTCAGAATGACAGCTGGTGAGGCGAGCTTGAATAGATGGAGAAAGAGAGGGAGTAGAGAAATATAGTTGCTTTTAACTGAATCATGACGTGCCTGTAACCAAAACAAAATGTGTCTAGTACTCAAATGTAAGCAAATATATTTTTTGCAAACATATTTGTTCCCTAGTCATGATGTCGATATAGGACACAATCCTATACAGTTTGTGTGCACAATCAGCATGTTCACGCCCAACATTGCACAGCAATGGCACACAAGGGTGTGTTCCAAATCTAGAGAGCCCCCACAGGTGTGTGCTCTACTGTGCATGCACTTGTCGCAGTTTGTGCAACACAAGCAATTGTAGGTTGCAGACACCAGGTCCATTCCTCTGGCTGTGGGGGTGCTGAGGGTCGGCCCAGGCTGCACGCTTTCCACACGCAATTATGTTGTGCATGCGGTGTACATGCGCACCTACAATGAGTGAGTTTGTTGCACATGCATAATGCGTAAACTACACATGTGAATGGTGAACGTACTGCATAGGATTGTGCCCATAGAGGGGAAAGGTTTGTGTACAAGGCACCAACTAACAAAAAGGGATGGGGTAAAGTTATATATCTGGGGGGGATGTAAGTTTGGGTGAGTAGGAGGGAAATTCAGGTGGGAGAAAGGACTTCTGCTCTCATACAGTTACAATCATAAAAGGTGATGGGAAAGGCAGAGTGAGCCATTGTGGTGTAGTGGATAAGGTGCTGGATATGGATCTGGGAAGCCAGGGTTCAAATCCTGCCCTCACCATGAACTCACTGGGTGGCCTTGGGCAAGTCACAACCTCTCCGCTTCAGTTCCCCATCTGTAAAAATGTGTGTGTGTGTGTGTGCGCCTATGTTCTCCTCACCCTTGTCCATCTTCGATTGCAAGTCCACTGGGCAGTTACCCAAGTTAAAAAATCTGTGACTGCAAAGTGCTGTGTACATCTAGTAGTGCTGTAGACATGATTAGTAGTAGTAGTAGTTTAGATTCAACAACCACAGGGCAGAAGTGACACTTTAAAAGTGTCAAAAAGGAGGGTGGCCTGAAACTCTATATAGTTCCCTTACCCAGAATGCATTGCACATGACTAGACCATAATGCAATTAGTCCAAACCTGGTGCATTGCACCCACGGATGTCATCTGGGGAACATCTTGTGGGAGTAGACAAATGAGTAGCTGCTCAAACATGTAAACACGTGCACAACCAGTTATACAAATCTGATGACAATCACTGTCCTCACACATTGGCTGAACGGATGTGCATCATTACACCTGGTAATACCCCTTGTTGCATGCCTGTGTTCTCTCTGCCTATATGTTTTTTGAAGTGGCTAAAATTAGGAGGAGTAGTGTTTCCCAATGCACATAATATATGCACATTACATGTTAAGTGGCATCTGTCTCTTCCAAAATAGCCAAAGGAAATAAGAAATGTTTGTGATACTAGATTAGAGGAACCATAAAAAACGGTTATTTAACTGCTACAGCCCAGGAGGACTGATCTTTTACCAAAGGGATTTACTTTCAGAGCAAACCATATCAAAAGAGATTATCAAATTAAAAATAAATAGTTGTTACAGTTGTACGAAGTGATCTAAACGGTTTGGTAATTTGACTTTTTCAGAGGGAAAATTTCCTGCAATATGAGAAAGTTCCCCTACTCCATTCTGCAAAGCTGTGTATCTTCAAACATACTCCATTAGTACTATGGAATTTGTAAAGATTTTCCTAGCAATGTAGATAGCTCAAATAAACTAAATTAAAAAGCAGCTAAATGAACACACTCCGCTCCCTCCCCCTGACTCAAAAGGCCCTACTGCAGCAAAACCAGTACAATTCCACTGTGATGGGTCAGGCAAAAGGAGATCAAGAAAGGGTGAGTAGGGAGATGTGCTAATCTGGGACTCCAACTCCACATTTCACAGCACACGATCGGTTTGTAGGAGCAAAGGCTGTGGATTCAAAGTTGCAGGGTCATGCGATGCTCCCTATGCAGGAACAGCAGGCATCTCTGTTGCCAACGTTGTTGAAGATGAGGGAAATTCCATTTTTGCCCATATTACACCTGTACTCCGCACCCTGCACTGGCTGCCTATAGCGTACCGAGCCAGGTTCAAGGTGCTGGTTTGGTCTATAAAGCCCTATGCTGTCTGGGCCCCTCATACCTTGGTGACTGCCTCACCTTCCACACCCCAGGGTGGCCCCTGTGGTCTGCCCAGGGGCGCCTTCCTGGAGGTCCCCCGTGTTAAACAGAGAAGGAGAGGAGAGGAGAGATGGAGGGTGAGAGATTGTGGAAGATACGGGGAGACATTACAGTGGTGGAAATCACGGCTGCAGAGGGGATAAACAGGCCTGAGGGTGGGGCAGGAGAATCCACTCGACGGATTGAAGAGGATTATAGAGCCACTACTGTGGTTCTACAATTTGACCAAAATACTTTTGCAATATTTCTTGTCTTGCAATATCTTCCATTTGAAGCTTTAATCACAAAGGCCATAAGTTTACTGACTGAGATCATATACTGGGATAAGAATATATTATACAGGGACAGACCAACTATCACCAACTTTTTTTCCTTACAATTTTCTGTATGCGACAGACTATAGACAAATAACTTTTATTAAATGAAGACTACTAGATGGCTTAAAGGGTTGAAATTGTAATGAGAGAAGACGCTGAAGCAATTATAGAGGAGTTAATGGCATTTATAAGGGATTAATGATCAGCTAAGGACAAGTCACAACCAGATATTGGTATTATGGATAGCTGTCTTACTTTTTTTTATTAGTACCTTCAAAATACTTTTAAATATTGTTGGTTTGGGAGGAAAATAAGCCCTAAACATTTTAATCACAAGAATGACTGGAGCAAGCTACCACACACTAGAGGTATATACTGTCAGGAGAGAGAAGCTTTGGCAGCGGAAACATAGTAAATTATTTCAAATCTGATGTGAGTTTTGCACTATTTCTAGGCATTTAGTGTATTTCACAGAATTGTGACCCTTTAAGGTAGACTTTTGTCACTGGGCTGCAACCTGTCACAGGATCCCTTTTGGCTCAATTTTATATATACATGCACGTACACATATCCACACATACATATGTAATAATCTGTGTAACATTTTTCATACATCTACCTCTCTGGGATGGAATGCTGCAGCTGTTGAATTGCATGCATCGGAACTTCTGCACTCAACAGTTCAAAGCAGCACATGACAATGGAAATAGTATCCCACTGGAACCAATGGGTGGTATGTCACTTCTCAAATTAGTCTAGAGAGAGTGTGGTTGCTGTGTTGGTGGTGGTGGCTGTTTTTTGTTGTTGTTGTTTTATATACCTGAGGAGAACCCTCTGTAGCTCAAAAGCTTTCACAAATAGAAGTTAGTCCTGTAAAATATATTATCTGAACTACTTTACCTCCACTAGTGAAATTGGAATTTGACCAAAATACTTGTGTCAACATTTCAATCCTTCCAAAATCTTCTATTGGAAGCTTAAATCACAACAGTTATAAGTTTCCTGACTTAGATCTCATCTAAAAGCAACACTACCAACAGCGCAGTGCTCCCCAACACCAGTTTAGAACTGACTCACTACTCACCATTTACTTCATTCCCTACAGTAGCCTAGATTGGATTGGGGGCCGGGGGGAAATCTATCATAGTGCCAGACCCAACCTCAAATGATTAATCTGACAAGATCACAGCCATCAGGACACTACATTTACTCCAAAGAAATTACCCTTGAGAAAGTTATTACAGTGCTAGAAGTAAAAAATATAAAATAAAGAGTCCTCAAAATTTAAACAGGTGGCTGTTAAAGTAGCATCTTCTGACATTATAGTGCTTGAATTCTTTACTTCATTGATTAGATCTCTTAAATTCTCAACACAGTATTATTATTATTAACAAACATTTATATAACGCCAGCAGTGTACCTGGCACTTTACAAAGTAATAAAATAGACACGGTCCCTGCCCCTAGGACTTACAATCTGAGAGACAGGAGCTGGGGGAGAGACATAGGAAGGGGAACAGAGGGAGAGACAAGGAGTCTAACATTCATGACGATTAAAAAAAGTAAAAACATGCTGATCAACTTTTACAATGCAATTGCTGAAAATACAGCATGTATTAAAGATGAGTCCACAAATAAATGGACAGAGATTTGGTAAAAAAAAAATTATTGGAAATTTTGGCTGCCAATATTCTTTTAGTTACACTCGTGATCCTTTTGATCTTCCTTCCTTATATGCCAGAACACCACTCTGGACATATATTTAACTACAGTCACACATAATAGTTACAGTTCCCATCAGTGCAGTAGAGCCTACCAACCTAAGTACAGAATTCAGTAATAGTTTGACCACAGCTGTAGTCCTCGCTTTATGACAGACTTTCTTTGTGACTGTGAAGTAAGTCACTTAACATTTTGGGCTACATTTTGGTCAATGAATATTAGTGATCCATGCACAAAATTTCATCTATTTTTGTGCCTGTGTTTGCATGCACCGTTTCTGCAACTGCACATGCCATTAGTAATTTTTACACAGAGCTATTTCTATTAATCTAAATAGGCACTTCTTGTTTAAATGTACAGCTTGCATGCACTATTATGCTATTCTGTTCATGAACCTTGGACCTCCTTTTTTTGTTTTTCTCTAGTCTGTACTCTGTATCTGAGTCCTATTTTTAAAACTAAAATTTTCTATATTTCTCTAATGATGTTGTCCATCATCCGTTACTCTCAATAGGTAGGTCAATATGAGCTCTGTTAAAAGAAATAATTTTAAAAGGTCTTTAATACGATTCTAAAACATTCTTTCCTGCAAAGTACACATCCAGTCTTGATGTAATTGAAAAAAAAGAGTGATTCTTGTCATCTTGAAAGCTAAGATAAAAAACTCATTTGTAGACAAACATTTGTGTGGTTTACAAACCCCAGAAACATACATTAGGAATTTGAATATGTTGCATCTGTAAAGCTGCTATTATTTGCTATTGTCCCAGGGTTTCTTTTTTTAAAAAACAAAAAAAACCTGTTGATCAGTTCTCCACATACCAAATATTAACCAGATGATCAATGAGTAAAGGAAGAAACCGTTTCTAGTAGTTGGAATATAAACATTATTCAATAAACCAAAACTGCAATCATCATTAACATAATATTAGAACACTACATCTTTGTTATCTATCCACATCAGGTTAAAGACTGAATGAACATTCACACTTGATTTTAGTTTAACATTAATTATCTACTGTCCAGATAATAAAACTATATACTAGGAATAGTTTATTATCTGTAGAGTATTTTAGCCATGCCCCCAATTGACAAGTTCAAAGCTATTTTAAATACAAATGAGCTTAGAGAAAACACATGGTGGTTATTGTTTGCTTTGGCGTTGTTAAGCGACTGGAAGTTTATCAGGTTTCTTCAGCCAATTAATTGCCCATCCTGTCTTGACAGAAAGTAAGATCAATGGGTCAAATCCTCAAATAGCCTTAAACCCTGTCCATAAGGCTCTGTATGCTACTATCAACAGAGAAGGCTCAATCATATAATTCCCCAAGTGCAAATCTAATTTAAGAATTCTCTCCACACTTATACTTTGTTTCTTTCACTTGAGAAGAAACATGTTTTACAGATAGAAGCCAGGCACTTCCAAGATAAGAATCTGTCAACATATCAAAAAAGAAACAGTGACAACCTTTCGTTATCCAAGATATCATGCTGTGCAAACAATGGAACAGAGGACAAATGAAAGAGACATACTGCCTTTCCCTCTGCAACCACACCCTCAACAGCTTTATACTGGTGTAGCCTATTCTCAAGTAATGACTGTATGAGTGTCGGGTTTTAAAAAAACTAATGGAAACCGAGACCATATCTGTATGTGACCAGTATATTGTTACTTAAACTATAGGTAAACTAAGCACAACACACACACATTAGGCAAGAGTTGATTATCCTGGTATGTCTGAAACAGATGCATTCACATTATTGCCCAAACCAAGTTTTTTAACAAAATCATGATGCAGGTCCACAATGTCCTTGGGGTTTTCAACCTTTAATATACTGGATTCATGATTTTCGGTTTTTTTTTTCTAGAACTCTGAGGGCTAGGAATTTATAAAAGTTTTTCCTATCCATATTTCCTATCATTCCTTTCCTAGCATTGAAATGATTACTACCCTCAGTGACAACAGGTGGTTAACCCAACAGATGTATATATATATCTACCTTGGAGGGCAGTGGGTTTGACGTAGTTTTCAACAAAGCCTTTGACGATATGGTTGTGGTTATTGTTGATTCTACAAGACACTTGAGATTTTTAGTAGGTTATTTTCCTTTCTCTTTCTCCCCCCCACCCCCTTTTCCCTCCCCTCCTTTCCCCCTCCCCTTTTTCCCTTTATTTTCATTCTCTCCTTTTCTTTTTTCCATTCTTTCTTTCCCCCTTCCTTTCTTTTCTTCCCCTCCCCCCTTTTTTTCTTCTCTGCTCTTCTCTCTCCTTTTCTTTCCCCTTTTCCCTTCTTCCCCCCTTTCCTTTTGTTTTTTCGGCACTTACCTTTGCTTCCCTTTTTCCTCCTTCCCTTCCCTTACTTTCCCCTTCTATTCCCCCCTCCCTCCCTTTTTCCTTTCCCTTTTCTGTTCCTTTCCATTTTTCTTCTCTCCTTTTCCTCCTGTTCTCCCCACCCCCCTTTGTTCACTCTTTTCTTTCCTTTTTCATTTCTTTTTTTTTTTTGGCAACTAGTTTTTTTCTTTTTATACAGATCCTTGATCCTACTACCGGATGGTCTGGTATATGGCTTTTTTAGATGTTGTTTCTAGGGGTATTTTCAGATGTTACGGGACCACAGTGAATCCACTGAACCACAGTGAATTCAGTGAGGTGGCTGTGACGCCTGTAATGTCTGACTGATCCCTGCCAGATGTTCACCACAGTGAACACCCGGCAGGGATCAATATTGACCACAGATTAACCATGGGTATTTTCAAACGTTACGCGGGCCGTTGGCCCCGTACCGGCACCACCGGCTTCGTTCCCTGCCGGGGTCACCCCATAACAGCACAACAGACGTGCCGGGGGGATCCCGGCGGGGAAAGTGGGAGGGGCCGGGGCCGCGCGGCGCAACATGCGGCCGCATGGCCCCGCCCCCTCCACGCACCCCGCCGCCCGCCCTCCGAGGAGACGGGCGGGCGGCGGGGCCAATGCGGCCGCCGCGTCCGGCCGAACGTGCCACGGCCCGGGATCCCGCCGGGGATCCTGGGCCGTGGCGCGCGGCCAGACGTGACTTTTCCTTGGTCACGGCCCGGGGTCCGTTTGACCACGCTTCCCGGGAGCTTCCCCCGGCTAGCCCGGGAAACGTGGTTCAAACGAACCCCATGTGGGGATTGACCGTGGCCAACATCTGGCGCACCGCAAACAGACGTACGGGACACGGTGACCACAGGTGGGTATTCACCGTGGTTCACCGTGTTCACGTAACGTCTGAAATCACCCCATGATCAGGAAAGGGCCAAAAGGTAATGTCAGCGATGCAGCCGGCACGTTTGAAGGATGGCCAGCCACATCACGGACCAGGGTCTGGTAAAGATCCCGATCCGGAGTTCAGCATGGCAGACCAAGAGGCCCATCATGGCTGAAAATACCCATGGTTGTTTGACACTAATACGTGTTAAGATGTTTCTTGGATAGGAAGAATATGGAAGGTGTAACTTTTGAGCTTTTTTCTCTATACAAGTTTATGTGTTTCATTTGAGTTTGCTAAGTGGTGTATACATTTTTTTTTTTTAAATTACACAAAATGTATTTAAAGAAATGTTGTTTAAATGTTATTTTATTATTTGATCATATTGAGTCTAAACATGTTGGACTACAGAACCATTTAAGAAAAGATCATTTTGAATCTTGTATTTTCATCTGTATATTGACAGAATATGGACTGAACTGTAATTGGTTGTTCCCTTTATTTACTATTAGTGTCAATTGTTATCAGTTGTTTTAATAGTAAATGTGTGTGTTATGGTATCCTGTAATACTTTGTTGTTGTTGTTTGGTTTATGCTAATACAGTGAGCACCTTACAGTGTCTGAACCTTTTGCTGTTTGTGAATTTTTCTTATTAACCACTTAAATATTGGCTAACAGACCTAATATGTGAGGAAAACTATACCTCCATTATATGTGCCATCTCTGAAATGCCCACAGCATCATGGATTGGCAATATGCTAAAATAAATAAATAAACTGGCAACAGACCAAAGTCCTATGGTTTTTCTGCGATGTCCAATTAAAAAAAAGTCCTTTCCCTTCCTCTATATTTTTACACTTTAAATATTTATATTGACATGTCTGCAATCTCTTATGAGGGTAACATCTAAATTTAGCTCCTCGGATTCCTTCTCTGGATTACAGGTAACTGATATATCATCCATATTACAATTAGATTTTGAATACTCTTTTGTGATCTGCACACCTTTGGTCTTCCCTGCCTTATTTTACTTTCCCAGATGAGATTTTAAACCATTTAAATAACTTTTCTTTAATTACTAACCTTACTCAGCAGCAGATTCTAGTTCACATAGTGACAGTTTGCTTAATTCTCTGGATACTGTACAGACAGCACTTCTATTTAAAGAAACTTTTTAATTGCCCACTCCTAACTCAATTTAATATATCTGAAGCTAACAGTCATGTGTTAATACTCCTGCTTACAGATCAAACTAGATATTCAAAAGATTTAATGGGTCACAACAGAAGGAACTCAAGTATCTGAATAAAGTCTTTTAGTATTAACCGGTTAAGAGGGATTCCATCATCAGGCAGGAAGGGGGGGGAGGGAATGCAAAATAGAAACTTTGAGCATTGACAGAAGAGCAACAGATTTAATTTCATTTCTTATCAATACTTTTTAAAACAAACAAACAAACAACCCTACACAATTCGAATAGCTTCAAATTTTAAGCTAAATAGACAGATGTATATTTTTATATATATTATGATAGATAAGTGGGTACTGCTGACACTGTTCCACTTTACACTGGAGGTTTTTAAAAATTATAAATATTTGAAGCAAAGATCAACAAATTATCAAATAAAAACTCTTGTGGGTGGTGTGGGGTATATAACTTGATTTCATCAGTCAAACATGATTCCATCATCTGGTAGGAAGAGAAAAAAATATGCAAATCAATAGGTACATAGAATGTTGATGTCACATAATCAGCTGCCAACTAATCTTTTGTTATAAGGAATCACTTGCCAAGACTCTACTTTGAAAGACTCTACTTGCAGAGAATAAAGCAGGTAGGGTCCTTTAACAAATAGACCCAAAGAACATGCATCAAATCTTTGGAATGGAAAAACAACCGTATAAGTTTCTAGGGCTGGAACAAAGCTTCATGTAGTGTGATCTTTTTACGTGCAAAAGTCCAATTGGCAGTTGTGTAGAGCAAGGTTTTGCCTTCTCTCCCACCCTCATCCGCTGAGCAAGCCTGACAGAACTGAATCTGCTCACTTCATGGAGACAGCTGGAAATTTCTGAGGAGCGTAGTTTCGCTGGCCTGCTTTTCAGGATGGGGCAGCTCTCGCGAAAGGGCAGGTCCTCCCTGTTTAAAGCTGCACCTAGGCTTCAGGCGAGCTGTGGCATGTTCTAACTGCTCGAGAGTCAGGACCGGTTCAGCTAAACTCTGGTGCAGGTGTCTGAAGAGGAGCAGTGCGGTGGAGATCCATGGCGTTTTTTGTGTGGCCAGGTGAGTATGCCTCAAAGAGGGACTAAGCGGAGGCATGGTAGGCCAGAGGATGGGAAAACGGCCCAAAAGGCCCAACGTGGTACCTACCCCTCAGCCTGTGCCATGTGAGCCCACCAACGCAGAGCTGATGCAGACAGTAAGGAACTTGTAGGCCTGCATGGCTGCACTGCAGGAGAGATGGGCAGACTCCGATCTGGGTCCAGGGCCAAGTGGAGTGCCTGCCCCCCTCCCCCCAAGGGTGTTAGAGGTTACAGAAAGGGGGAGCTCAGATCTTTTCTCTGTCCCTAGGGGGGCTGGTGATGGAGAGTTCGCTGCTTTGTTGAAGGACCTGACAGGATTGGGGACTTCAAAAAGGATCATATATTTATTTATTTTTATTTATACCCCACCCCTCCTGCGAACAGCTCGGGGCGGCTAACAATCCAATTTAAAACAATATTTAAAATATTTTAAACATCATAAAACTAACAACAATTAAAACAGGGATAGACAAAATTGTACTAAAAAATAAGAAGGGTAGAGGGAGAAAAAGGGCCCACTAACCCACCCTCCCCAAAGTACGATGAAACGTTTAGAATGAGCGTAGCCATCAATCCCAACATGAGATAGGATCTTCATGTAGGGGAGTTGTGCTTAGAGTGTATGCTGCAGAGTGGGAGCCAGGTACGTGTTGACAGTGGGCATGTGCTAACAAATGATTCCTGTGACAGGAATGATAGTGAGTGTAGTGAGGAAAGAAGGGTAGCAACAGGGAGTCTTGCCTGCTGGGACTTTAATGAGAAGAGCAAATGTTTTCACCAAGCAGGTAAATTTCGGTATGAACGCACCACATGTCTGAGGTGCCACTCAACTTTCTATTATCTCACGGCCAAGCAGGGAAAGGTCATGATGCAGGGGGCCTCTACCTCTAGAGGAACCCCTCCTGCTTCAGGGTCCCCTCAGAGTAAGGGCCCCAACTTTGAATCCTGACACAATGGAGGTAATGTTGGTGGGGAGAGCGACGGGTGTGACTTCCCCCATCATTGACGGGGCTTGTTCCCCACTGGTCTCTCAGGTGCAGAGTCTAGGGTTACTCCTGGATTCCCGGCTCCACTTGGATATCCAGATGGAGACAGTGGCAAAGGGGGGATTTCCGTCAGTTACATCTGGTTCAGCGGCTTCGACCTTATGCCTCTGACTCTGACCTGGCCACCATCATTCATGCTTTTGTTACCTCGAGACTGGACTACTTTAACGCGCTCTATGTGGGGCTACCCTTGGAGACAGTCCAGAGGCTGCAGCTGGTGCAGAATTCAGCGGCCTGGCTCCTTACAGGGTCGGTTCGCCGGAAGCACACATTTGCTCGGTTCTCTGCACTGGCTTCCAAATTCCTTCCAGGCCTGATTCAAGGTGCTGGTTTTCACTTATAAAGCTCTACCCAGCCTTGGCCTGACCTATCTGCAGGACCGCCTCACTCCCCAGGTCCTGGATCAGCCCATGCAGTCCGTTGGGGGGCACCTTCTTGAAAGTCCCCCGAGTAAGTCAGGGGGCCACTATGGAGAAGGCGTTCTTGGTGGCCGCATCTTGGCTGTGGAACTCCCTCCCCAAGGAGGCTCACCTAGTTACAGACCTGCTGACTTTTCTTCAGGCTTGTAAAACCTGGCTGTTCTGCCAGGCATTTGGTGGAGGAGACAGGTGAGGGAGGGATGGGATGGGAGGGGGGAGATGGAACAATGGGGGAATTTTATAATTATGTTGTATTTTAATTGTTATTTTGTTTTTATTGTTGTAAGTCACCACGAGCTGCCTGTGGTCAGAGAGGGTGGGGTATAAGAGATTTAAATAAAACAAACAAACTTTGATTAAGTTGGAGGTTTTGATGAAGTTGCTCAGTGATTATCTTTTTCCACAGGATGTGGTGTATTTGACTGAAGGTTTTAGGGACGGTTTTGGATTCCTTTTGAAGGGGAGTGTGTTCTACTATGGTCTCCCAATTTGCTCTCCATCAGAGGTTTGGAACACATGGCCCAAGCTAAAATTGCCAAGGAAGCCATTAAGTTATATTGCCATTCCTTGTGTGTGTGTGCGCTCATATATTTTATATAATGCAGAGTTAAAAGCAACTGAACAGGACTTCAGACAAGTGTGCTCTGGATCCTGTTAGGATAGGGTGAAAACAGACGTGACGCTAACCACACTTTAACCACCCTTGGTGGTCATTTATGCATGTTGCAGGGTTGCATAGGGCACCAATACAGCCCTACAACATGCATAAATAACCACCAAGGGTGCTTAGCGTCATGTCTGTTTTCATCCATACTCTCAATCACTAGTGATAAAATACACAAAGAAGTGATTGACAAAACAGAGGTAAATGAAATCTTTTAGTTAAATGTTTTAGCTTCTGCCTTCTTCATATGTATATTTTATATATAATATATATATTACACATACACCCACATCTGTGTGCGTGTGTGATATATAGTGATGTCATGTGTGCTCATACACACTCACCCATTCACCTCGGTCTAAAAAACTCCATTTACCCCTACTAAGAACTCAGTGCGCAATCCTATCCTCACTGAAGTCTATGGCTCACCTTCTACTAATCTTATTGGGTGAGGACTAACCAACGGTTGGTCAAACCTATTCTTCCCCAAGTTAGTCAGTCTTTACCAGTACCATAAACATTATGAAGTACACAACAACATATTACACCTGTACTCCAGTCTGCACTGGCTTTCAGTAGTGTTCTGGACACAATTCAAGATGGTAGTTTTGACCTATAAAGCCCTAAACAGCTCGGACCCTACATATCTAAAAGACCACGCCCTATGTTCCAGTACAATCTCCAAGATCAGCTGGGGGGCTCTCTTGCTAGTTTCATCCATGCACCAAGCCCATACAGCTACGGCATGCAAAGAGGCGTTCTCACAGGCTGCTCCACATCTTTGGAATTCCCTTCCCCTTGAGGTTCACCCATGCCCGAGCATTTTCTGGAAAAAATGCAAAACCTATTTATTTGGCCAAGTCTTTGGCAGATGGAGATAGGTTTCAGGGAGTGATTTTAATGGGAATTTCATATAGTTTATATTTGGGTGTTTTATTTTTGTATATTTCATACATGCTTATTTATCCAAATATTTTTATGTAAACTGCCCTGAGCCTTCAGGGAAAGGCAGTCCAAATCCAAATAAAAATTCAAATAAAAAAAGAAAGCCTTATTGTTTTTTAATTTTCATAAACATTGCTGTTTATATTTGTGGGTACTGCAATTTCTGTGATCACCAATGTAGGAAAGTCAGAGAAAAACCTCAAACTAATTGCAGAAATATTCCTGAGTCTAGGAATACTTTAGTATCCTAGAAACACTTAAATCCAGAAACCATACAGTTTCAATCTGAGTTACATGCCCCATAATAGTAACCCATATTCTATCTAATATTTTGCAGATTACACTCTCAGTATACAACAAGCACCTAGAGACACACAGGCTGTCTTTAAAACTTTTCCTTCCAAAGAAGACTACTGCAATAGTTTCTTACCATGAGATACACCAAATAACTGCCATCCCATGTTTTTAGAGTGGTTAAAAGAACACAAAAAATTCATATAGCATCTACAAAACGCACAACGATTTCCACTACTCCATCTATGTGTACTGTATAACATTAATGCCAACATTTATTCTCTCTTGACGTGGTTTTGAGATCCTCAACATCTTGATGGAGGATTCCTACTAGGAGGCCACTGTAGGAACACTGGTAGGAAACTAGAATTTACCAAGTCATTCTTGATAATACATACAAACATAACCTTACCAATTCCCCATCAAGAAATCCTAAGTATCCTTGATACTTGATCCACAGATGGTTAGCAATGTGGCGCAGGCTAATCTGGGCTAGCGTGTGCTGTCCTATCTGTTAGGGCCCATCCAGGCCCACCAACAGGCCCGAAGGCATGCGCTTACCCCAACTACCAAACAGCTAGAGGCTTCCATCAGCTGTTAAGTGAACTCACCTGGCCCAGGTAGATGTGCTCCTCCAGGCCCTTCTGATCAACTTTTGGCAGCAGTTCATCCTCAGGGCCTGATCATGCTGCGCATCATGGGTGCAGAAGTCCTGTCCCATGTGGATGGCCCCTTGGCCAGCCCCTTGCTCAGGTTCCCAGGGGTGGGGGGAGCTGCTGCTAACTTGAACTGCCCTCCCCAGTGGCCCACGGTGCAGCGGCTGTGGTAGCCCTCCCCAAGGCAGCCAGGGGATCCAGCTAGTCCCCGTTTAGTTTGTCTTCATCCTATATTTTGGTTGTACAGTAGTCAATTTATATTCTTTCAACCGTGAAGATATTTACTCATGTAGCTGTTTTGATTCTTTGAACTGGGATGTTCTAAAACAGGCAGCTATCCGCATACTTTAATTCACCTTCTGCACCTGTTCTGCCCACTACCTGGTGCCACAAATATGAGTGACTTCATACATCTGATACTCACATAGATCTCAATAAGCATAAAGCAGAAATGATATCCATTTCTGTACAAATCAGATCTTAAAGGCTTAATAGCAAACAAACCTATGTTTTATTCAATCTTGTGCAAACAATAGTAGCTAAAAAACATAGCTGTACAACATTAATTTAATTTTCTAAATTGGCAAGATTTTGCTGTGTTTTCCCATTTCTATGGAAAAGTCACTGGGAGCAATGCTATTCTATGTGTAGCTGATTTTCTTCAATAGTCTTGTTATACACTGAGTGGGAAGTATGGCCCAATGGTTAAGTGCTAGCTTGAGTTTTAGTAAGTCTGAAATCATTTTCCAGTTCTGCTGCATTCATCTTGTATGACATTGGACAAGCAACTGGAATTTGTCACAAAGGAAAGCTTTTTGTGGTTTCACCATCAAAATTCAAGTTGAGAATTAAGTTGCTGATACTTAGTCATTTGGAAAAATCAGGCCACAGATTTATGGTACGTCAGTAAGAATTTTGTTTCAAAGCTGTGCCAAAAACAGAATTTCTGTGCCACAGGAAATAAGGGGGTTCAGGATCTGGTTTTGTACCAAAACTGGAACTTGTCATGCAAGAAAAAGAGTTACAAAATGTTTTGATTTGATAAATACAAACAATGTTACATTTCAATATTTTGTAGTATGTTCATTTTGAGTCTGCCATAAGAACAAAAATCCATACTACTTCTGAGTTCTTCTACTAGAAATTTTAGTTCCTGGACACTCGAGCTCCATTTTGCCTTAGGGACTGTCAACTCTCCTGAACTGCCTCCCATCAAGCAGGTCAGTGGCTCAGGAAAGCCTTAATTATGTCAAACCCCAAATGAGCATGCAGTTTTTCAAAATTCCCTAATTTTTTTAAAAACATCGATTTTACATTCCAGTCAGATAGATATTTATTTACGGTTTTCACCAAAATTTACATTCCAGTCTTTCACGTAGAAAATTTCAAAACTGATGGTTTAAATCTTCATTTTTAAACGTGCCCACAGAAGAGCTTTTAAGCAAGATTAATTTATCTTAAAATGAATCAGGCTTTGGTTGACATTTCTTTGCCAATTTTCTTTACAACAGTAGCATCCAAATTCACAGAACAGAGAGGCGATGCTCAACAGAAGCTACTTCTCATTTAGCTATATTTCATGAAGTTATTTTCACAGCAGGTTCCACTTGACCTTGCATAGAGGCGACAGAGGCAGCAGGCTGTTGAAGACTATCATGTCACATCTTGAATTCCATTTCTGCAGTGGAAGTAACTTTTTGTCTTGTCTCTCCTAAAAATACACACTTTGGATATATTATACAAAAACAACATTTATATGCATTGGTCATCAGCTGACACATTCCTATAATTCTGAATAAATCTTTGATGCAAGTGCTACAATATCCAATGTATATTGTCAAAGGAGGCAAGGCTCTCTCTTTTATTTGACCAACTTGTTTGCGCACACAAGCTTTTGGGCTTCTTCAGATAAATGAGCTAATTAAAAAGGAGCATGTGTAGAGACATTAATCACAGGCCTTACTGTAAAATGAAAGAGTTGAGGCGGCCACTGGAAATGAAGTGGTTTGTTTAACCAATTAGTTTTAGTATCAAGTAATATGAATTTTAGTTTCCATGGTGCTGTGCAGATTCCCTTTCAAGACTAGGCCCAAGAGATCAGAAGTGGAGTGGCCACATTGGGCCAATTTTATCCCTCCCAATATTTCAAGGGATCAATAAGAGACAAGCCCTGCCCCTTCAGCCAATATGCTTCCCCCCCCCCACCACGTAATTACATACACACACCTACCAACATCCCACTTGCATAAAAAGGGACAGATGTTCACCTGCTTAGCATTCCTCTTAATTTCTTGTCATTCCAACATCTCCCTATTATCCTCTAAAGTGCTTTTCCTGAGACAACCGGAAAAGAAGCGCCATGGGGCTGGAATGCTAGTCTTTGTTTCTCTCACTTGAAAGAGAGACTTTGACCCCCCTGAAAGAGGGATTGTTAGGAGGTATGCAACTATGTAATGTATAGGAGTCAGGCAATATAGGGTACAGCAACATTAGCTGCCATGGGCAGGCTACCACACCTGGGGCAGCCTTAACATTCTCTGGGCAGGCAGGCCACACGATGCACTGCAACTGCCGCCAGATGTTTCCCCCCTGCTGTGTGGTGGGGCAAGCAGCTGGCTGCTCTGCGATGTGCACTCAGAAAAAAGGTCAAGGACACATTGCTTAACAGCCTTACCCAAAATGGGGTAAGGCTGCCCAAGGCATGGCAGCTCAGGTGCTGGGGCCCCTCTGCCCTGTCAAGCTCTGCAGTGGAGCTTTGTGCCATGGGCACTGTTGCCCGTCATGACCAGGATTTTGGTTGGGCCAGGGGAGGTAGGCAGGGTAGAACCAAGTGCCTGCTCATTTGGCTGGCACCTCAATCCACCCTGGCAGGAGATCAGAGAGCAGCCTACCCACCCAGTTGCCCTGCCGGGGGCCCAATCATCTGCCCAGCTCCCCACGCTGATCCCACAGTGTGGCGGGTGCACTTGCCCACTACTGGGCCACCAGAATCGGGCTCTCCATAGCTGCTCGTGTGGCTGCACCCAAGGTCAATCTCTGTAGGAGATGAGGTTATTAGTGTAAGGTAAGAATAGTGCACTGGTTATAGGATGAGAGCTTATAGCATAAAAGGTGCACTTAGAGTGAACAAGTCTGGCTGCAATTGCATGTGAAGAGAAGGAACTCAAATGGGATGAATTATTATCAGTCACAGGTAGACTAGGCTCAGTACACAGGAACAGTAGGGAACAAACAAAAGAATAGAAAAATGTAAATAAGCCTGCTTTCAATAATCCTCCTGATTGCGGCTTGTCTCATTACTAATCAGGCAGAAACATGCACCTGTTTTCCACCACTAAGCAGAGTTGGTGGAGGGAAATAGGGCACAATTGGAAATGAGGATACTGAGACCTATTTATCCTTGGAAAAATATTTTATGTTAGGAATCATGTTAACTAACATTAATAATGTAACCATGACTTAGCACCTCATATTAGACACGGTAATTGTTTCACAATGTTAGCTATATATGATCACTCTTTTTAGTATGTAGAACAGTACTTTCTATTTATTTAAAATTGCCTTCATCAACATCATATATGAACTCCTCATAACCGTTAAAGGTATTTATCTTCACAAAGCCTCTGACAAGCAAGGAGGTGTCATTATCCCCATTTCAAAGATGAAGGCTCTGATCTTCAATGTATTCCACCACTGCAAGCCCCGTTGATTTCAACAGGGCTTCCTCCAAAAGAACACATTGAGAATTGGACTTCCAGTTGTTTGCCCAATGTCATACAAGATGAATGCAGTAGAACTGGGAAAGGATTTCAGTTTTACTAAAACTCAGGCCATTTTCACACAGACACCCCCCCGCCACACATTTGTGCAAGGGAGAGGGGGCACCCATGCGAATGCTGCAGCGGGTGCGGGGGAGGAGGAAATCAGTGGCCACTTATGGGAGGGCGGAGGGTGAAGGTGCGTGCGCACTCCCACGCTCCCCCCACCTCCACCCATCACTCACACATGGAGCAACGGACGCCAATGCCTGATGCTCCGTGTGTGGAGGTGTGTGGGGGTCCATGGGAACGCACTCCCACGCACTGCTCCCCCCACCTCCCCATACACCCACGCCCATTAGAAAAGCGTCTCAATCTAGCGCACTAACAATTGGACCATACTTCCCACTAAGTGTATAACACAGCTATTGAAGAAAACCAGCTACACAACAAAATACCATTTCTTCCAGTGGCCTTTCCATACACATTATAGGCACAAAAAGGTACGTGGGGAGGAATGAGAGAAGGCAAGGATGGACCAAGAATATAGGAAAAAAACTCAGGAAAAATAACTGCACACAAGAAGTTCAAATAGCAGCACAGAAGCAGCTCTGCATAAAAGGTTCTGGATTATCTAGAGATAGCTTTTAAACTGGTGTAGCTGCACTGATTTCAGTGAAGTTAAGTAGTGCCATACTGAGTCAGACCAATGGTCCATCAAGCCCAGCATCTTGTCCTCTGACAGTGGCCAATCTCAATCGCATGGGAGAAGAACCAACAGTGACAGTGGGCAATCCATTCCCCATTGTTCACTCCCAGCTTCCAACAGTAAGAAGTTCATCCCGTAAACTACTTAGTTAATAGCCATTAATGGACCTATTCTCTAATAACGTATCCAGTCCTTTTTAAAACCCAGCTATACTACTGGCCTTGACAACATCCTCTGGCAACAAATTCCATAAGTTAATTATGCATTGAATGAAAAAGTACATCCTTTTATTTGCTTTAAATCTGTCGGCAGCTAGTTTCATGGAGTGTCCCCTAGTTCTAGTATTATTTCAGAGGGTAAATAACCGTTCCCTATCTATTCGTTCCACACCACTCAAGATTTTATGAACCTCTATCATGTCCCCTCTCAGTTGTCTCTTCTCTAAGCTGAACACACCCAGCTTGACAAGCCTCTCTTTGTATGAAAGCCATTTCATACCCTTTATCATTCTCGTTGCCCTTCTCTGTACCTTTTCTAGTTCAGCTATGTCTTTTTTGAGATGGGGCGACCAGAACTGCACACAATATTCCAGGTGCGGTCGCACCATTGATTTCTATAGAGGCATTATGACATCCTCAGTTTTATTCTCTATCCCTTTGCTAATAGCGCCTTCTGTTTGCTTTTTTGACTGCTGCTGCACAATGGGCTGAGGATTTCAGTGTATTATCCACAATCACTCCCAGATCCTTTTCCTGAGTGGTAACTCCTACCTTAGTACACAGCATTGTGTACTCATAGTTTGGGTTATTTTTCCCTATGTGCATCACTTTGCACTTGTCCACATTAAATCTCATTTGCCATTTAGATGCTCAGGCACCCGGTCTCATAAGATCCTGTTGCAGTTCTTCACAGTCTGCTCATGTTTTAACTACCTTGAATAACTTGGTGTCATCTGCAAATTTGATCAACTCACTCTTAATGCCCTTTTCCAGATCATGAATGACTACATTAAACAGCACCAGTTCCAATACAGATCCCTGGGGCACACCACTTTTTACATCTCTCCATTGTGAAAACTGACCATTCAGTCCTACTCTTTGCTATCCCAGTAAGTTGCTACTTATTAGGCCAATGCAAGTGAAAAAAGAATCAGGCCCTCTGCCTCAAAGCAAAAATACCAATTGGCCCTTTTTAAACGGACCACGGTGGGTGGAGGTGGGTGTGCGCCCGTTCCCATGGATGCACACCCATCTCCACCCACGCAACATTGGACATTGGAGCCCATTGCTCCGTGGGTGGGTGATGGGTGTAGCGCAGGAGCATGCTGCACAGTCCCACCCATCCCCCACGACATTCATGCAGGTGCCTCCACCCATCTCCACACAACAAAACTGTCGGTGGGGGCGCCTCGCGTGAAAAGGGCCATCATGACATCACAGATTTTGGATCAGGCCCAATCAGAACACTCTGATTACCTTTAATAGGTACCAGATACAGCCCAGACTTTGTGCCTTTACATGTATAGTCCTTTTTTATGGACTACCAACTCTGCGCTGTATGAACCATTCAAGAACAGCACTGACATTTTCCGCCAGTTACACTATCTTTATGGGGAAAAAGCCAATAGTATAAGTGTGTTATACCTATACAGTCAGTTTTACTTTCTATTTTATAACCTTACAGAAGGAATTTTTTTCTTAAATCTAATCCTTAATTCAAGTTTTACATAATGACGTTAAAACAATTCCTGAAATTTTTTTAGGTATTACAACCCAATGGGTTTTAATTTTTTTAATTTAAAAAAAAATATTTCTAACCAAGTAGACAGTTTGGGTCTGAAACCACTTGACACTATCTATTGATGGAGAAGTAACACGAAAGAATAAAACAAGCTAAAAGCACCAGGAATGCTGCACCTTTTAAAAGACCAGGAGCAAAAATAAAGATCTTGAACTTGCATAACAAGGTGTAAAAAAAGGTTTGGATACATAACAAGTTACACAAACAATTTTTTAAAAGGTACATACAGTACAACTTTTTTTTTTTTAAAACCACTAAGGCAACAGGTAATTGTGTTACACCTGGAAATGAAACTAAATTTGCATGACAACATAATCCCTTTTCTGTTCATGGCTATGGTGTCCTGTAAATAACCAATCCAAACAATATTTACTGAAGTGTCTTTTATAACTGAAATTTGCTCAAACCTGCAAGATATGTAATAATCACTCAAGAAGCCTTTCTAGTAAGAAGGGCAAGGAAGTCATCATATGCTGTCATCAAAAGTTAAGTTGAGCAATCACGAAATTTTACTGGTACTTAAAGCTGCCTTGCAGCAAATCAAGATAATCTACACTACTGTACAAGATCCTCACTGCAATGCAGTACTGCCAAAACTAAGTTCTTCTCAATTATTCGTGGCATTTTTGGTTTAGAGTACTGATAAGTAATACAGTTTCTTTTCAATAAAATGAAGGCTTCAGGAGAAATTTTAGACCAAAACACAGTGACCAAGCTCAAAAAATGTTGATTCCAGCTAAAAACATTTTCACAAGAAATCTTCCAAACCAAGCAAGACTTGAAACTGAATCAAGGTCTGAATGCAACACAAACATCTCTGAGGCCTCCCTTGCCTGATTAAATCACCAATGCATTTCCTCAAGGGGTTAAAATATAAATGAAAGCTTAGGCTCAGCAAATCCCATCTGATTGTCAAATATGGATAAGATGTAGAACTCCATCTGTTCCTGCAGCTACAT
>QEPC01012655.1:1754726-1808454 GCA_003113815.1 Sphenodon punctatus | reverse complement strand
GGCCCGGCGGAGTTTAAAAAAAAAAAAAAAAGCTTCAGAGCCGGAGCAGCCTGCAAGGAGTCAGGGAGGGAGCGCGCAGCAGAAGAACGGCTTTGGCTTCGCACAGTAAGTGTAGGGGGGTGTGTGTCTTCCCAGGCTGTGGGGACAACATCAGCTGGCAAGGGGGGGGGGCAGCTGAGTCGCAACTTTTGAGGGTTTTTTTTTTAAAAAAAAAAATTGGGACAGGCAGCCGCGCAGCGCCACAGCGGGCTTAGCTGCCATAGGGATGGGCCCCCAGCCATGATGGGCCTCGGGACAAATGGCCTGCCTGTCCCATGGTAGCTACGTCCTTGATCACAAACTTAATGGGAGAAGGGAAGCAAGTCAACAAGTAAGGAGCACATCAGGGAATATTTGACTAAGCAGAAATACAAGTCAGCACTGTAGGACCTGAGGAAATGCATTCCAGGTGCTGAGGGAACTGCTGTTCGTTTGGTTTTTTGCACCACTGGCAATTATATGTGCAAAGTACTGAATGACAGGTGAGGTTTGAAAAGAGGGGAAAGGGAAGACCCCAGAAATTATTGACCAGTTAGTTTGACTGGTCTGGAAAGTTACTAGAGCAAACTAAAGCATTCAATTTGTAAGCACCTGACTGACAAGGGTGATTATTAGCAGCCAGCATGAGTTTATCAGGAACAAATCATGGCAAACCAATTTAATCTCCTTTGACAGAATGACTTGTTTGGTGGATAAGGGGAACACAGAAGGTATCATTTATTTGGATCTCAGTAAGACTTTTGACACAATTCCACATATCTTCATAAGGAAGTTCAAGAAATATAACCTAGTTGGAATGACCATAAAGTGGATAAGTAACTGGATGAATGATTGCAAGCAAAGAGAAGTTATTGTTTCATATTTATTTATATTTATTGGCCAACTCCTCATGCCTATGGCATCCCGGGGTGGCTCACAACAGTAAAAACAATAATAAAATACATAAAACATCATCAATATGAGTAATTAAAACTACCCTCCCACCCCAAAAATTCCCCCCTCCTTACCCTACCCTCCCACGGCCTGGGCGAACAGCCAGGTCTTACAGGCTCAGTGAAAGGCCATCAGACTCGGGGCCAGGTGAGCTTCCTCCGGGAGGGAGTTCCAGAGGCACGGCCTGGTCACCAAGAATGCCCTCTCCAGGGGCCGCCCTGGGGCGCAGAAGGCGAGGTGGTCCCCAAGGTATGAGGGCCCCAGACTATACAGGGCTTTGTAGATCAACACCAACACCTTGAATCTGGCTCAGTACGCTATAGGCAGACAGTGCAGAGTACTGAGCACAGGTGTAATATGCTCCCGTCGCCTCGTCCCTGTAAGGAGATGGGCCGCTGCATTCTGCACCAGCTGCAGCCTCCGAACCAGAACCAAGGGAAGCCCCACGTAGAGCGCATTGCAGTAGTCTAGCCTCGAGGTGATGAAGGCGTGGATAAGAGTGGCCAGGTCGGGCCCAGAGAGGTATGGGCGCAGCCTCCTTACGAGATACAGCTGGCGAAAGGCGGCTTTAGCCACCACCTCCACCTGCTGATCCAGACGGAGGCCCGGGTCCAAAACCACCCCCAGACTCCGAACCTGCTGGGCTATGGGAGGGCAGACCCCCACCCCCACCACCAGAGGGGTCGGCACCTCCCTCGCCCTACCCATCACCATCACCTCCGTCTTATCAGGATTGAGCCTCAGTCTGCTCTGCCGCATCCAAACCGCCACAGCCTCCAAACATTGGGAAAGCAACGAGACAGTGGGACCTGGGTCAATGTCAGCTTGGAAGGCTCTCTCTAACAGGATTCTACAAGTTCTGCTGTTCAAATTATTAATAAAAATGCTAGAAGAAGGAATAGAGAATACACGTATATAATTTAACAATGAGAAAAATTTGGGAGACTGCAAACACTCTGAAGAATAGGATAAAAATTCAAAATGATCTTACCCAGTTGGAAAACTGAACTGTAAACAATAAAACTGAATTCAGTAAGGATAAATATAAGCAGAGACTTGTGTTCACTGCACCAAACAATCTTAAATTCAGCAAATTCACCACGAACATTAACATTTGCATAATTAACTTGATTTGCATAGTTATGCAACAATTTATACATGCACATTTGCTAACCAGCATACTTTTTCAACAGGTTTGACATAGGATCACAACTTTTGTTAATCAAACACCACTCAGATCCTCTGGAATTTCAGCACCCCAAAACGTCCACCTCATGTTAAAGCCCCAGACCTCCCTCACCAAAACATAGGACCCTAAGACTCCCCCACCCACAATTCATCTCCCAGGAGCCTATTCACTCTCAGTGGTCATAGTCACATCTCCCTGACAGACAGTAGCTACTGCAGCAGTTTTAGTTTGGAGTCAGGCGACAAGTTTATGCCTGAGCCAAGATTTAAAGATCTTGCAAACAGTTCCCACTGCAGCAGTTTCACTGCAATTTCAGCATGGCACTGTAAGGATTAGCTGATTCTACAAATATCACTGCAAATTGCAGCACCACAGTCAACACAAGTCCCTGAATATAAGTTTGTTCACAGAGGACAGAAAAAGCATGAATACAAAAATGTGGAATAACTGGGTCAGCAGCAGGTGAAGATGTGGGAGTTACTTGTCCGTGGTGTGATGCTGTTGCAAATAAGGCTAAATCCACCTTAGGCTGTATCAACAGAAGCCTTGTATGCAGGATATGCAAAGTAATTGTGGCACACTTCTCAGCTCTGGTTAGGCTCCATCTGGAGTACTGCATTCAGTTTGAGGCACCCCATTGTGAGAAAAACAGAAATGTTGGAGAGTGTGCAGAGGAGAGCAACAAAGATATTAAAGGATTTGGAACACACATCATGAGGAGAGGTTGAATGATTTGGGTCTATTAAGCTTGGAGAAAAAAAGACTAAGGAGGATATGATATCAGTTTACAAGTATTTGAAAGACTGCCATAAAGTTTAAGAACAATTGTTCTCTCTTGCGAAGGAGAACAGGACAAAAGGCAATGGGTACAAGCTGCAGGGAAGCAGATTTGGACTGAACTTCAGAGAAAAATTCCTTACTGTAAGGAATCAGGCAACGCAACAGGCTACCTGTAGAAATGGTAGATTCTCCATCATTAGAGGTTTTTAAGAAGAGGATGGACAAGCATATGCTTGGGATGAATTAGGTATTAATTAGAATCCTGTACTAAGCAGGGGGCTGAACTTGATGACCCCGATGGTCCCTTCTAGCTCTGTGATTCTGTGGCCCTGATCAACACGTGTCTGCATGCAGGGAAGCTCTCAGGCTGGAATAGGAGTCCCTGACATGGAGGAAAGCCATGCCCCCCTGGAAGAGAGTTGTGGCTTTCCACTAGGTGTGTGCGCTCCAGGCCTCCTTCCCCGGGCTAGCTGGGAGCCTGCACCTGCCACCTCCTCCAAGGCAGTAAGTGTGGGCTCCTGCTATGCTGGGAGTGGGGGATGGGTTAGTGCAGCAAGGGCTGCTCTGCTTGATCCTGAAGCAGCTACAGCTGCTTAGGGGTGCACAGAGTCACTTCTGCTCTGACCAGCAGTAACTCCGTGCACACCTGAGTGGCTGCAGCCATTTCTGGCCCCTGGGAGAGAAAAGGTTCCCCCACCCTGGTTTAGGGTATCTGCCTATCCAGACAGTGGGTTAGGCTAGATGACCCCCAAGTTGAACACATGGCATTTAACCCTTATGCAGACTATTGGGTTAGTTTTGTATCCCAGACATGTAATACACTGCAATAACTCACAAGTTAGTGGCTCTCTGGCTTGGCTCTTTTAGGATATTGTCACCTGCTCCCAGGGGCACAACATACACAAAGAACAGTGAGATACCATTAACCGTTTCTTTCATGTGAACAAAAAGAGGCTCTGGGGTACTATTACTATGGGGATAAATGGACTCCAATCAATTTTCATTTTATGTGACAACAGAAGCCAATATGTGTTACAGTACACACACAAACCCATACCCCCTGCAGACACACACACAGTCATACAGTCCTCTCCACCCAAATCTATTTGCATGTTACAACAGAAGCCACACCCACAAGCCCATCCCCCAGCAGACACACAGTCTTTCACAGTGTCATTCCACTGACTGTGTATGTCTTGAGGAGTATATTTGTACTTCATATTCTTTTAGGTCATCATGACAGAGGTTCCTTCCAGTGGGCCAAAATGGCCTGTTTTGAAATGCAGATAACTACATTCCTGGGGTGCACTTTTTCAAAATTACTGTCAGTTTGCAAATACATTGATTTCAAAGACATAGTTAATGTTGTTTGAACCTTTTTGTGTTACCTTTAAAAATAAAATTACTAGTTTTGAAATAAATGGTCATTGTTTACTGAATCTACATGTACCCCACAATTCTACTGTAGCAGGGAGCAGTCCTGTGTGGCTGCTGCCCCTTTAAGAAAGGGTCTGCAGGGATCTGCCAGAGGGCTGAGCACACCCAAGGGGGTGGCAGAGCCAACCCCATAGCTGAGGAACAGCATATGGGGTAAACAGGCTGAGAAACCCCTGGGAGAGAGTGGGCAGGTTACTGGTCCTTTAAGGTTGAAGAGTTGAAGCCTGGCCACGCCCACTCTGCTGTGTATAAGAAGAGACAAGGCAGAGAGGAAGGGAGTTTTTGCCAAGGAACTGAAGGAGCAACATCTCCCTGAACAAACCTGCCTGCTCTATGCTATCCAAGGTGCTGAAGGCTGGAGAACCAGAGGGACCCAGGCAAGTGGGAGAGGCTGTGCCCAGGAGGGAGCCTCTTGCCTGGGGAAGGCTTGGTCAGAGTCTGGGGTTTTAAGGCCTGGCTGGAGTTGATACTGTGGTGCTCCTGTGCCTGAGAGAGACGGGCCTAGGTCTGCAGGGTGGAGGCAACTGAGCCAGCAGCCCCAGGGACTGTGTACACTGGTTGCGTCCAATAAAGAACTGTGGACTTAATACCCTCTGGACTGTTTGGTATGTCCTGAGAGGATACCCCCTTCTGTAAAGAGGGGGATTCAGCCGAGGCTCGAGACTGAAACTGTTGGTATTTTATTAGTGGTCAAAAACCAAAGTTTCACTGCCTACTGTGCCAGGACCTGTTAGAGCTCTGGCTAGGCATCAGCAGAGTTTACACAAAACAAAATAGCTCAAATTCTCAGTAGCAACAGCTTAGAAGTAATTGGAGATTGTTTCTAGATTAAAATAGTCTACGTTGAGAAATACATTGTGATAGGAAATGCCTATCCCTAGATCTTACTAGCTAGCTGCCATCAGCATGGTGGCCAGTCATGTTGAAGGTCAGAGAGAGAAGAGAGGAAATGGAGAAAGGTCAGGAAGAAGGAGGAAATCCAGTAGGAGCTTCCTGAGCACATTCCACCTGAGTGGGGGAAGGGGGGGCTTAGAAGCAGAGATCAGAAAGGTTAAAGTGACACACACACTAACTCACTACCTCTACTCCCAATGCCCCTAGTGGTCATTAGGGTTTGTTGGTGCAAAAGCTTGATGTCATCTGGAGCTGTTTCTCCAACAGAAACGGCATAGCAGGGGGTGAGCTAATTCCCCAGAGTGCGACCCTAGCGGCCCCGTGTGACCCTGGGGAGCTCCCTTGCTACATCTACTAATGTTCCTTTCACAGGAATGCACTAGGGTTAAGCTAACATTGTTCCTATTCTCTTTTCTCAGTAGCATCCACAGAAAACGTGGGGGGCGTACTTTCCACTAAAGCAGATTAAACATTTAATGTAAATAAAATAACTTGCTTAAAACATTTCAAGTAGGCAAAGCATCAACAGGCATATAATGATATGATATCCAGTAGGATCCTTGGCTGCATATCTTTACTTTTATGTAGCCAATTCTCTTTTCTTTTTATTTGTGATACTTGTAAACCCAGATTTTCAATTTCCTAGTCAATCTTGTGTAGATTTTTCCTTATAAACACTACTCAGAATACTGTGTGTATATGTGTGTCTATGAATATATACATGAACAAAAATTCAGCAACAGGTTTACAATTAAGGTCTAGACATAGAATGTCCTGGAAAGCTGAGCAGTCTTACTTTGGTGTTAAATATATCCAATATTTATTTTTATGACCAGATGGTCATCAACTATCAAGCCATATCCATGTATTTTGTGACAAGCTGGACTTAAATACTGTGCAAAGCCTCCTAGCACTGCAGCAACAGATTGGAAATTCTGAGGCAGCTTGAGGTATAATAATGAATTAAATGTGAAAAAGAACAACATCTTTTGGGGCCCAGCCCAAATCCTACTGAAGTGAAAGGCTATCATCAACTTCAGTACTGGTTCAGGCCCTTTAATATTAAACTTGTTGTAACTTACCACTAATAGTAATATGCATGTGGGGACTGGGGGCTACCAAGGCAAAGAAGGGGTACGGGAAACACACACGAATGTCCTTTCAGGGGCAGCAAAGTGGTGCCAGGAAACAAACCCTCAGGATCTAATATGACCTGTGGGAGTATCAGTCCCCAGCCTAGATCATCATAGGTCACTGGGAGGCACGCACACCTTAGAGCTGCCGCAGTACCCACACACACGGGGGATGGGGAAGATGTGGAGGTGGTGACTAGTGCAGGGGGGAAGGCGTGTTCCAGTTCCTGGGAGGGATGGAGGGATAGGGCTTGCACACTGGAGGGATTCCCGGGGAGTGACTCGCAAGATAACCCACAAGGACAGAGGCTTACCAGATCCATGTCGCACTCACGCACAGAAGCACCCAACACACTCGCTCAGCACTCTCTCCTTCTAATACAATGAACTCCACATGAGGCAACAAGGTAGGTGCTCAATGCGGGGGAGGGACAGTCTCATGGGCAAAGCACCGATCATCAGCAAAGTCCAGGCGGTGGAGCACCAATATTTAAGGACTGCTCAAGGCGGTGCCACAGCTGCTCTGAGTGGCGCGGGGCCAGGTGTGGGGGTGTGGCCTCTGTCTGCATCATCAGCATGCGTGCAGGGTCCTCCCTGGACCCAACGCCGGGCAACGCCGGGCCGCGGTGGTGGAACCAGGCCTGAGGTCGGGTTGTCAGTGGAGTCTGCCAGGGTACCGGTAGCGGGGCTCGCCTGCATCCTTTCCCCGCTGGGGGTTGTTCTTGTCCTGGGGGCATTGGGGGCTCGCTGTGGTTCTGTGGGGGAGGTGAGTGTGGGCCGGGGCACCCCAGCTCCTCCTCTTTCCCCGTCCCCCTGAGGCACTCCTTACTATGCATTGATAATAATACATCCAGTATGCCAGTTTATTTATACTGATGATTTGTGACTACATTAGAAGATGCAAGGAAAGGAACTAGGGATTTTGGTTCATGATACAGTTTGGTTGTGTGGGACAGAAACACTTTTTAATGTTTCCGTCAAAACAAACAACAGTGAAATAGTTAACATTGATATTTAAAACTTTACTTTTCCACTTCATAGCCAATGGGTGTTGGCAGATGCAGTGATATACCCATATCACATAGCATCTGCAAAGTCACATCCAACTGAGCCTTTCTAGGTGGTGAGGGGGCTGGTCAGTCCAACCTCCCTCTGCCTGAAACTGGAGTTTTCCAGTGCTCGGTGTGACACTTTTGTTGACTTTTTTGTAGATAAAATCGCCCATATTCACCACGACTTCGATGTTGCGCTTGCAGCAGTAAGTGAACCAGAGGTAATGGAACCCTGCCTTGTCCTGTTTCATGGGATCAGTTTCAGTGGGTGTTGTCTGCTGATGCAGAGGATGTACTGGTGGTTGTTAGGGTCACCTGTTGTGAACTGGACCCGTGCCCATTCTGGCTGGCTAAGGCCAGTCGGGAGATGTTAGGGCCATTGCTGACTGGGGTGGTCAATGCCTCCCTCAGGAAGGGCAGAGTGCCGGACTGCCTTAAAGAGGCAGTGGTGTGGCCTCTGCTCAAAAAACCATAATTGGACATTGATTCCCTGGCCAGTTATCAGACTCTCTCTAACCTTCCCTTTTTAGGGAAGGTTATTGAATGGATGGTGGCTCAGCAGCTTCAGGGGCATCTGGACCATATCAGTTTTCTGGATCCCTTACAGTCTGGCTTTGGTCCAGGTTTTGGCACTGAGACTGCGCTTGTGGCCTTGGTCAATGACCTATGCCATGATTTGGACCAGGGCCATTTGGCTCTGTTGATCCCATTAGATCTTTTGGCAGCATTTGATACCATTGATCACAAGAGGTTGATCACCCGCTTGTGGGACTGAGCTGGGGTGGGCTGGACTGTTCTTGAATGGTTCCGCTCCTTCCTGGCCAGGAGAACTCAATGTGTGGTGCTGGGTGATTGTTCATCTTTTCCCTGGAACCGCACGTGTGGATTCCCACAAGGTTCTATTCTGTCCCCTCTCCTGTTCAACGTGTACATGCAGCCTTTGGGCAAGATCATCAGAGGGTTTGGTGTGCGGTGTCATCAGTACACTGATGACACCCAACTTTATCTCTCTTTTTCAGCCGACCCAGACCCGGCAGTCTCAGTGCTTACCTGGTGTTTGGTGGCTTTGGGGGACTGGATGAGGGTGAACCATCTGAAGCTGTATCCTGACAAGATGGAGGTGATGCTGGTAGGAAGGGCTGAGGGGGTGGTGGCACCCATCATTGATGGGGTCTGTCCCTCATTGGTTCCTCAGGTCCATAGTCTGCGGGTGCTCCTAGACTCATGGCTCTGCCTGGATGCCCAGGTGGTGGCTGTGGTGAAGGGAGCATTTCACCAATTACATCTGGTGCATCGACTTCGGCCATGTGTCTCAGACTCGGACATAGCCGCCATCATCCATGCTTTCATCACCTCAATATTGGACTATTGCAACATGCTGTACATGACACTACCCTTGGTGATGTTCCTGAGACTGCAGCTGGAGACTTGCAGAATGCAGTGGCCCGTCTCCTTATAGGGACAGGTCGGCATGAGCACATTACATCAGTACTGCGTTCTTTGCACTTGCTGCCTACTGGGCCTGATTCAAGATGTTGTTTTTGACCTATAAAACCCTAAATGGCCTGGGCCCCGCTTATCTGCAGGATTGCCTCACATCTCCAGGTCCTGGATTGTCCCTTGTGGTTGGCTGGGGATGCCTCCCTCAGAGTCCAGCGGGTGGTGACGATGACAGGGGCATTCTCGGTGGCTGTACCGCAGTCATAGAACTCTCTCTTGATGGAGGTCCGCTTGGCCCCAGATCTTCCCTCTTTCTGAAGACAGTGCAAGACCTGGCTGTCCCACCAGGCTTTTCATGAACTGCCCCAAGTTGCTGTAGCAGGAGGGAGTAGTTAAGAATAGAACAAAATTAATTGAATGAAATAAATATCTATCTTGTGTTGAAATCGATGATATCATCCTGAACATGTGATTGCACAAACAGGTGTTTTTGAGTTGCGTGTTTGACTACCTGTAGGATCAACATTATTCTCTGATTGTTCCTTTCACCCCCTAATTACCTAGTGGCTCAACTGACTCTCTAGCAGGCTTTCTGTTTCTGATGTACTTGCGGAAAAGATACTATTAGATTTTGCATCTTTACCAAGTCGCTCTTCAAATTCACTCCAAATGGCTTATTAAACTTTTACATCTAACTTGCCAATGTTTATGATCTTTGCTATTTTTCTCACTAGGACTAGACTTCCATTTTTAATTTTTTTTGGCTCAAATAACCCCCTTACAGTAGCCATGTTGGCATATGTTTAGTGCTCTTGCTACTTTTTTTGTCATGTGTTGGATTCTCTTGCTACTTTTTTTAATTTGTGAAACACATTTAATTTGGGTCTCTAAAATTGTGTTTTTAAGTAACTTCCATGCCTCTTGCAGATATTTGATCCCCATGACTGCTTCTTTTAGTATCCCTCTAACTAGCTCCCTCATTTTTACATTGTACACCTTTAAATTAAACGCTATTGTTGTAGTTTTATAATTGTTTGGCATTCTCCTTCCAACAAATATGGGGGAGGGAGATGCTAAAGGTGAAAGGAGGCAGAAGGAGAGAGACAGAAAACAAGTATGACATATAAGGAAAAACAAAAGGAAGAAGAGACTGTTGCCGAGAAGGGAGCAAGAAGTTGGAAGATACAGAACGAACATGGGGCAGGATTAGGGGAGTAGCTAGGATAGGTGCAATAAGTGCAACTGCATTGCGGTCTACAAGCCTGGGTGAACCACACGCAAGTGAAGTGCATTTACACAATGGAGTGGAGTGTCTCAGGACAGGGAGGGCATTCCATTTTGCACTGGGGCTCATTCCCACATGGCTACGCCCCTCGGCAGGATAAAAGAAATAGAACATGGGGGGGGGGGGAAAGAAGAGATAGAAAAAGAGAGTGAAAACAATGGATGAAATATACAAGAAAAAGGCAAAAGACAAGTAAAGCGAAAGACAAAAATGGGAGAGAAGAAAGAAAAAAGGCAAGTAAGAATGTAATAAGTAACATTTTTAGACATTTATATATAACATGAATGTCAAAATTATACAATTAAATTCCTGTTAATAGCTAGGCATTTATTTATATAACCATATCCTGGACATATACAGCAGAGCTATAAAGACACATCTATATTTAATAGAAGCTATCCTGGCAGATGTTTTGTTGCTAGAGACAAACAATAGCTGCAACTTAAAGATCTTATACGATCAATTAATTTATTAAATTCTAGAAAAGACCAATAATGAAAGCTAAACATAACAACAAAAGATGTTGAACAGTCTGTAAGAGGAGCCAAAGAGGTGCAATCCACATTCAAGCTGAACAGTTCCAAGCAGTGTAGACATCTAGGGATGAAAAGTCCAGGTTTACTTGAAGGCTATACTTGTCTCTTCTAAAACACTGGCTCAACAAAAGCTTCTTCAGGAGCATATTCTAAAATAAGAGACCCAATTGTCTCCATTCCATCCAAGTGTGCGTTTTTCAAGGACAATTTAGAATATCAGCTAATATCACATCATTGAAGGTTTGGCAGAATGCTAGTAGGGTACAGAAGGCGGCTCTGGAAGAGTTGGGCAATGATCCCAATATAGTGATCAAACCAGTCAACAAGGGTGGGGCGATCCTGATTTGGGATAGAAAGAGTAAGAGGAGGCCAATCGACAGCTTGGAGATACTTTCTATTATAAACCTATTTAAAAAAAGAATTTATACAAGATGTGAAAAATAAATAAGTATTTTGATATATGAAGACCTTATGGCTGGCCAAATTATTCAATCAGAATCTGATTTTTTGCTGGAAAGTGAAGAGTGGAGCAGCATTGTTCTTACCAGCCCCGTCACATGGGCCTTTTTCTTCTCTCTCAATAGCAGTACGCCATACTCATACAATGGATATTGATATGGACCTCACATGCATTATCATGCAGCCTTATCTTTTGTCACTTGACAGTAGTGCCACAGGAGAACTGAACTCAGGACCTCTTGCCCCTCAAGAAAGGATCATACCTATAGACCAACACGTCCTTGCAACTCATAGCTCTCAAAGAAGTCATCTAGCTGAGAATGGTTTTATCCATTGACCTCTGGGTTCTGGACCTGGCACGATTCTGCACCACTCTGCGGATGCATAGGTTGCTTGGCTTCCAGGATCAGGGTCCCATGGCCAAGACTGGACATAAACCTTCGATGGCCAGCATCAGCAAAAATTCCCTAAAGGTACAGTCTTTTTCTTTCTCACTCAATGACAGCAGTAGTACAGGGGATTTGAACCCAGAACTTCTTGTTTCTTAAGCAAGAGTCTTACCTTTAGGTCATCAAGCTCTCACATTTGATTTGTGTCCTCAAATCAAATAGGTATGGAAGAGTGCATGACATAAGTATAAATTGAAGCATACAGACAGTACTTTAAAATCATAATTAAACATCTTATAGCTATCATTGCACAATCTGTGAATAGTGGTATATACTTTGAGCATTTCCTGACTCTTCTATGCAAACCACATTCACTATTCATGGCAAATCAATGAGAAAACCCCATCAACAGTGGGTTGCAAACCAGAGGAAATTGCCCCTTGGACTCCCATTGAACTCTATGGGCCTCTCAATGAAGAAAGATAGCTCCACCTTAACTATGGAGCCACTACTGCTCCCCAAAATACAAAAGAACATTGAAAAACCTCTAGGTAGGCCCACAGTTTCTGGAAATGGGTCTTGGAACCTCTATCCCAATTTTTAGATTTCTTTTTAAAGCCGTTTGTGCCATTATTGCCTTCGTTAATTAGGAACTCAAGACTTTTAAAATATTCTGTATGATTTGGATCTTAGTATGATATTGAATGGTTTGATTTTGGCTACAATGGACATGGCATCATTGTACACAAACATCCCACAAGAAATGACGTTGGAGGTAATAGAAGACACTCTAAACTGTAGAACCACCCTAGTTTCCTGATATCTCGTTCCTGATGCAAATTGCTAAAATTATACTCAACAAAAGCTTTTTTAAGTTTGATCACTATTTTTTGCAAATTTAAGGAGTTGCAATGGGATGTACGATAGCTCCTCAGGTGACTAATCTATATATGGGCAAGTTTGAGGAAACTTATATTTATGATAATACCAGAAACCAGTTCTTGGAACGTATTTTTCTATACAAATGCTACATTCATCTCATTTTCATTTGGATTGGGAGTGTGAATGAATTAATAGGCTTTAATGAGTACTTAATGGATGCAGTCCAAATTTAAAATTTGATTTAAAGTTTGATTGCAAAAAGATCAGTTTTGGGGACATTACAGTGGAGCATGATTTGGGCAATAACTCTACTTACACTTACAGAAAGAGCACTGATGCAAATTCCTTATTGCATTTCTGCAGCAACCATCCCAAACATCTCAAGGAGCACTTGCCATATAGTCAATTAGTAAGGGTGTGGAAGAAGAAAGAAGAATTTTTTTAGCCTGATTACATTTGTATCGATTTTTTCAGACTGACTTGAAAAGATTTTATTTATATAAATACTTATATAAATAATGAATATAAATAATGATTGGCCTTGAAATCTATACAAATTCAATCTGACTTGAAAGTACTTACATATAAATCCTATCTGACTTATAAGTACTTATATAAATAAACCTTTTCAAGTCAGACTGGATTTATATAGATTTTTTTGGACTATCAGGCTAAACATTTTTTTCCTACAAGAGGGTAATGGTAATATTATGCCTGAAAAGTCTGTCTTTCGCCCAAAGTTGACTTTTACGCCACCATCTAATATTGAATGATCTATTTCTAGTTTTGAAAGATTGGTTACTGAAGTTAGACGATCTATTTGAAGAGAGATTTAAAGTCCATTTTAATATATCCCGTCATGTTTTGATCTCCTAAATAATTTGGATTTAGATGAGACAATCGTAACTAAACCTGCAGATAACGGAGGAGCGATTGTAGTTATGAATTATGTGGATTCTGTATTGGAAGTAAAGAGACAACTCCAAGATCGATCTAGGTACCACCTTTTGGCACATGATCCTACTCAAGAAATTTTGGGTGGTATAAAAACTCTTCTATAAGAAGGTTTACTTAAGGGTTATCTCTCAGGATGAATTCCCACTCTATCACAGGGTCTCTCAGTCTGTTTGCTTCAGAGGCTGATCCCCAGCTATGGGGCTGGCTCTGCCATGCCCCTGTGCATGCTCAGCCCTCTGGGTGACCCACACGACCCCCTTTTTAAAGGGGCAGCAGCCTCACAGGACTGCTCCCTGCTACAATTTGTCCATTAACTTATGGACATTTATCTAACCAAGTTAAAGCAGTTATCTTACGATACTGGAGACTTGTCTCACACATTCCCAATTGCAATCTGCCTCCCCTTTTTGCATATAAATGTACTAAGAATATTAAAGAACATTTAGTAAGAGCTGACATTGTGAGAAAGTGACCTCCACAAGACCAGTGGATGTCTACACCTGCAGGTCATTTTAAATGTGGCAGATTCTCTTCTTGTAAATATACCGGGAACATGACATCTTTTACTTTTAGGGACAGAGTTTATTCTTTAACTATCTTTACAAACTGCAACACTACATATGTTGTTTATGCTATCTGCTGCCCTTGCAAGAAGATGTATATTGGCCAAACCACGAGGGCTTTGAAAATAAAAATTGGTGAGTATTTTGTCAGCAGTGCCGAGGCCAGAGAGGCTCCCCAAGACAGGCTGGGGTCCCCCTTGGAACCTAGGAGTCAGGTTGCCCAGGGGAGAGCCCCAACGTTACCCCACCAGACCATGAGGAACCCCTACCCCAACTACAAACCTCAGCACAGGAAAAAACCCAGCAGCAAGCACAGGAAGCGGAAAGCTAGCAAACGCAATCAGCAGTAGGGGGTGGGGCCCGCGCCTGTGCGGCGCTCTGCAAGACTCTTGGAGCACCAAGAAAAGAAGGAGGGGCTTAGGGAATAAAAGGAAATGAGTCTGAGAGGCTGGCCCTACTGTGTGAAAGCTAAGTATGCTTTACTTGTGCTACTTGTGCTTGATCCCTATTGCCTTCTTGTGTGGAGAGTATAAGTGTTTTTCCCTTGTTGTTTCCCTGTCTTTGAGTGAGTAACTGGTGAAAGCTGAGTGTGTAGAGTGTGTTACCCCCCACCCGGGATTATTCCTTTCCGTGGACCATGAAAGCCCTGTCCTTGCCCTTCCTCCCTTTCACCCTCTGCAGCACTGTTCTTCCTTCTCCTCACCTAGCCATTAGGGATGGGCGAACGCGGTTCGGAAGTTCGGAGTTTGGCCCGAACTCGAACTGTTCAGACGACCGAACCCGAACGCGAACATACCAAACGGCGAAATGGCCGAACAGTTTGGTCAGTTCGGATCGCGTTCGGATGATTTCGGGTGGCAAAAAAAGGTTCACTGGAAGGTCAAACATTACAGGGAGGTGTCAGTCACTGAGGAGCAGACTTCCAGGCACCAGGGGTGGAAAGGCTTGCAAGAAACGAAACTAATTATCTGCCTCCCCACTTCCCAACACCTTCTGAGCTAGTCACTGTTCCTGAACAGCAGGTGTTGAGTAGGATTTTTAGATTGCTTTAAGTTTCATTTCACTTTTGTAATGAAATGAAACTTAAACCATAAACTGAAACCTTGTGTTATGCACTGTACAGACTCATTGAGTATGTAATGTATGTATTTCACTACAGACTCCTCTTCTATTTGTGAAGATTCCCCCCCATCCCATATATATTGGATGTATATATATCCATATATATATCCATATATATGGATATATGGATGTATATATATCCATATCCATATCCATATATATATATATATATATATATATATGTATATATATATATATATATATAAATATATGGATATGGATATATATATATATGGATATGGGATGTGGGGGATAGATGAAGACAGTTGTAGGAGTTACCTTAGTGATAGAGATAGCGTTAGAGATTTAGTTTTAGTGTTTGTAGGAGTAGGTCTGTGTACTTATTAGATAATCCATTTACTTCACAGCATTTAGAATAGTTAATAGCGGTTAGATTTAGTGTAGACAGATATATATAATATTAGATTAAAAAATTTTTTAAAACCCATATAAAAACCAAATAAAGAACAAAAGAAAACCCAATAAAAAACCAAAAAAACAATAAAAAACAAAAAAAACCATAACAACACTTCCCGAACAGCCGAACCGAACGACCTAACAGAACAGCCTGTTCGGACGAACGAACCGAACATCCGAATGAACCGAACAAATCGGAACCGAATGGACGAACCGAATGGACGAACCGAACGTGATCTGTTCGCCCATCCCTACTAGCCCTGAGTGTCTGTGCTAGACTGTACCTACCACTTTGCCAGTGGTTCTTCGAGAGCTCTGATCCTTATGATGATAGAGGCCTGCCTTTCGTGAAGTCACTAGGACATAATTCTGAAGGAATCTTTAACCCTGTGTCCAACCTATCAGAATCTTAAGGAGCGTGTGTTTGGCTTGGACCCCTACGCCTTCCCTTATCTCCCCCTTCCCGCTGACATATTTGAGCTGCATAAAAAGAAAAGTGTTATCAGCTCCATTAGTAGCCCATTACGTAGAGATAGGTCACAGTTGGCAAGATATGACCTTTTGGGTGATTGAGAGACTTATCCCTTCAAAAGACATTAAAGAGAAGATCACAAAGCGAGAATCGTTTTGGATTTTTCAACTGAATACAGTGATCCCCTTTGGTTTAAATGATTCAATGGATTTGAATTGTTACATTTGAGGCAGAGTGCTTATTGTGGTTAACAACTGCTGGCATTTATTGGTATGTGTAAACTAAGTCACACCATTATCTATTGGAGTTACTTATTAAGGTGTAAGAGTGTGGAGGACAATTTAGCCTTTCATTTGATAGAGGTGATTATCACTTCTACTAACTGAAGTTACTGTTGAAACTCTGAGAGAATCCTTCTTATATAAGCTCCTGTAATAGGCAAGATTGGCTGTCCTTCACTTGGCTGTTGAGATCTTGGGCACCACACACTGGAATCATCCCTTGATGGGGTTTGAAGTAAGATTTTATGACATCCCCCCCTTTCCCCCCCCCTTTCTCTTTCTCCGTATCCCTTGCTTTCCTCTTTCTTCCCTCTTTCTGTTCTTCTTTCCTTTCTTGTTCCCCTGCTTCCCCCCTTTTTTCTTTTTCTCCCCCCCTTTTTCCTTTCCCCTTTTTTTGTCTTCCTTTTCCTTCCCTCTTCTTCCTTTTTGTTCCTCCTTTCTTGTTTCTTCTTCCCCTTTTCCTTCTCCCTTCCCCCCTCTGCTCTTTTCCCCTCCCCCCCTTTTTTGCGCTTTATGACAAGTGTTATTTGCATTTTGTAACAGATTTAGTTTTTGAATTTTTATATACATATCATCTTTTGCAATATAAGGGATTTCCACTGTGAGAAGGTCCTCTGGATGACAGCAAGCCTCTTGGTCTTTATAAGCATACTGTAATGTGGAAGGTATTTTGAATTGTTTTTGCTCTTTCTTCTGTAGTCTATTGACTATTGTTACAAGCAACATGCTGATTTTGTATTTCTAGCAGATTACCATAATTTGAAAGTATTCCTGAAGAAGACATCAGCAGGTGAAACATGTCGGGCGCCTCTTAACTTTGGATGGATTATATGATGGACCTTTTGATCTGAATTTTGCTGTTAATGTGTCTGATATGAACTTTCGTACATTTGTTTGTGATAGTCACTGCTTGCAATATTTTGTATCTGTTTGTCATCATCATTATTTTTGGATAGTTTCCTATAATACAATTTAATAATTGATATTTTGTAAATTCACATTCTGTGATTCTTGTTTGTTGGTACTGGCCCGTCACAGATTTTTGTGGTATAGTCCATTTCTCTGGTATTGTATTTTTGTATAACATATTCATGATATTCTTTATTATATAAACAAAACATATTATCTTCTTCCTACCTGCTGCTTGTTTTCTTTTTTTTACCAGAGTCTGTTTTAAATGGATCTAGTGGCTTCCACGGCCCACAGTCTACCCGTGTGGCACTCCCCCACACCACAGCATTGAGAGATGATCATCCGATGCTCTGGGATGCCACTCGCAACGCCATGGTGTTGCCCACGGCAACCCCTGGCCAAGAATGGAGCTGTATCAGCTGTCTGCCGAGCAGACGGACTGCAGCTCTGCTTTGAGTTGGTGCCGCGGGTTTGGGTTGCCCGCTTTGTTGGCAGTGCTCCTGGACGTTCCACAGCACCACCAGCAGGCCGGCCTTGGAGCAGGAACAGCCTGTCCTGCCTCTGCTCTGCCTACACATCTGGCGGGCCACCTTTAAATGGATGGCCCACCCAGGGGTGAGGTGGGGCAGAGGCATGGGTGCTATGCATGTGGACACCCACTGTCAGAGCATTGCAGAGTAAATGTAACACAGAGCTATCACCCTTTGGTTTAGGGATTGTACAAATGACAAATATTAGGAAACAAAAAGAAAGAAAAACATTGGCTAAAAAAAGACACCCTTAATCCCTGTGTAAATTATTCAATCAGTCAAGTTTATTGCAGCTTTCACCATTAAACTAAACATAAAATAACATAAAATAAAAGAAGATACAATGCCAGGTACAAATATCCAGAGGGGAGGAAAAAACAGTGACAGAGAATCAGATCCAGCATAATGAGTCAAATAACATCGGCTATATCATGAATGAGATTGCAAGGAAATATTTCTATGATGCTGGGCAACGATTAAAAAAAGGGGGTCAATGCCTTAAGAGTATCTACATTATCAGAGGCCAACAATGAAATTAATCCTTGTGGGAGGGGCGGGAGTTGGTCTTCCGGGAATAGACACAGTAGCCATAAGGCTCTCAGATCGTTATACAGAGAACAATCATATATCACATGTTCTACAGTCTCAATTTGGGATGCATATATGCAGAATCTGTCTGCAAGCGGTACTCGCCCTATAGTAACAGTTAAATCAAACAACTGAATCCTTATCAAAAACATCATCCTATGTAATTGATGATAAGTCAGAAGGTTCAGATAAGGCTCCAGCTGAAAAGTAAATTTGGCCTTGGAATACCAAGGTGCTATCTTAAAGAGAGAGTGATAGATGTTTCAGCACAAACAGAGTTAGGTAAGTTGGGGCTGATGTAAATTACTCAGACAGATTATCAAGTGCAGAACACAACAGGACAAGCTTTCCCCCAAAGGGGCTTGGGGCATAGCTGCTTCTGCAGCAAAATGTAAAGGAAAAGTGTAAGGTGGAATAGATGTAGAGGAGATCTCATGCACCAAAATGCAGATGATTAAAAATGCAGAACTCAACCATGCTTCACATGCAGGGATTTGGGGTGTTTTAAATGAGATGCTACCACCCATGGCCACCCATTAACCACTCATCTGACTGCTCAGTTGAAGGTGGTGCAGGGGGATGTGCACTTCTGTGACCTACACAACAACCACTCATGCCCATGCAAGAAGCACTGCTGAAAAATCCAGAGTGCCCCATGCGGGGGAAGCCAAAAAAGTGCATGACAATGAGTGCCCACATATTCTCTGCCCATATGAACTGACGTGCCCACCCATGCCAGTAGATAGGTCCACAGTCCAGCTGCATCCCCAGTCTTGCCCAGAACCCTGCGAGGAGCTCTTAAAGGACATGCATGCAAAATACACCACTACATTGGCTCAAAGCACAACAAACCCCTCTCATCACACACAAGAGAAGAACCAATGCAGCTTCCCGTGTGTCCTGCCCAGTACGTGCCTCCGTTGTTGCCCAGGACTGCCAGAGGCTACAGCGGCACCTGGGGTCATGGGCAGAAAAGGGTTACTGGCTGCTGCAGCTTCATGTTTCCATGGTGGTTGTGGCTGTGTATCATGGCAGAGAGTGGGCAGTTTGGGTGGGTTTGGGATGGGGGTTGTTGCCAGGCACGAGGAGGGGGAACAGCTGCCCCTGTGAGTTGTTTGCGGGACAAGTTGGTGGCTGCAGAAGTTCATGGAGGCTACCTACATGGTCACCCTGGGAGCCACCCATTAGAATCCCTCCCCACTCACTCCTCGTGCGTGAATGCTCTGCAGCCGTGCCACTCAGCAACCATGGACTTGGCCTTGTGCCTTGCTCATTTAATAAAAACATCTTTGGACCTCAGCCCCAGCAGACCAGTACTCTACCACTCTTGGTGGTAGAGCTGAAACGAAAAATCTCTGCAAGTGTTGTTTCCAGTGGAAACAGCTTTTTCGTCTTCATGCGCATGAGGAGGAAATCTACTGGTATTTTTGACATTTTTCATGATTTTCCACTATTTTTCACCATTTTTGTAATTTCCAGTAATTTTTCTAGTAATTTGGGGAATTTCCAGAAAATATAAAAAATGTCAGTCGATTTCCTCCTCGCTCCAGAAAGGTTGGTATTTTCCGATGGAAGGACGGGACGCTGCAAGCACATTACACCTGTGCTTCATACTCTGCACTGGCTGCCTATTGTCTTCTGGGCCCAATTCAAGGTGTTGGTGATGACCTATAAAGCCCTAAATGGCTTGGGTCCTGCTTACCTGCAAGACCGCTTCAGGCCCCGGGTCATTTTGCGGCCCTTGCGGTCAAACAGGGGCGCCCGACTCGAAGTCCCCATGGTATCCCAGGTGGTGATGGCGGAGAGGGCATTCTCGGTGGCTGCGCCTTGGCTGTGGAACTCCCTCCCGATGGAGACCCGTCTGTCCCCAGACCTCCCCTCTTTCCTAAGATATTGTAAGATCTGATTGTTCCGCCAGACCTTCAAGGATCGGGATGGGTAGGGTGGGAGGATTGGGGTGAGGGCTTTTTTTCTGCCTTTTTGCCTTCTGTTTTTGGTATTTTAATATTTTAAATGTTTGTAGTATTTTAAAAGGATTTTATCTTTTTTTGACTGTTTGTGTTGTTCGCCGCCCCGAGCTGCCAGTGTGCAGGAGGGTGCAGGATATAAATATTATTGGGGTCTGTGAGGGCCACCTGTTGTGAACTTGATCCATGCCCGTCCTGGTTGGTGAAAGCCTCCAGGGAAACATTGGGGACGGTGCTGGCGAGGGTAGTGAACGCGTCCTTGCGGCAGGGGAGGTTGTCGCCCAACCTCAAGGAGGCTGTGGTGCACCCCCTGCTGAAGAAACCATCTTTGGACATGGATGCGCTCGCCAGTTACCGACCTGTGTCTAACCTTCCCTTTGTATGGAAGGTTATTGAGCGGGCGGTGGCACTCCAGCTCCAGGTGCACCTAGATAGCATCGGTTTCCTGGACCCATTTCAATCTGGCTATGGCACTGAGACGGCGTTGGTGGTCTTGGTCGATGACCTCTGCTAGGAGATGGATGCAGGATGTTCAACATTTCTCATCCTGCTAGATCTCTCGGCCGCTTTTGATACCATGGACCATGGGCTGCTGTTGAGATGGCTGCGTGACCTGGGGGGGTCTGGATGGGACTGTTCTTGAATGGTACCGTTCATTCCTCTTGGGAAGAAGCCAGCGGGTGGTGCTGGGGGATGAGACATCTTGCCCCCGTGCTTTATCATGCGGCGTTCCGCAGGGTTCCATTCTGTCTCCATTATTGTTTAATGTATATATGCAGCCCTTGGGGTAGGTCGTGAGAGGGTTTGGGGTGTAATGTCACCAATATGCTGATGATACTCAGCTGTACCTCTCTTTTTCAACTGACCCAGACCCTGCTGTCTCGTTGCTATCCCAGTGTTTGGAGGCCGTGGCGGAATGGATGTCGCAGAGCAGACTGAAGCGCAACCCCGATAAGACAGAGGTGAAGTTGGTGGGGAGACTGAAGGAGGTAGTGGCCCCCCCTGATTGTGGGGGTTCTCCCTCCTATAGCTCCGGAGGTCCGGAGTCTGGGGGTGATATTGGACGCAGATCTCCGCCTGGAGCAGCAGGTGGAGGCAGTCGCAAAGGCTGCTTTCTGCCAGTTGCATCTGATGCGGAGGCTGCGTTCATTCATCTCTGGCCTGGACCTGGCCTCCCTCATCCATGCCTTCATCACCTCGAGGCTGGACTACTGCAATGCGCTCTACGTGGAGCTTCCCTTGTTCCTGGTTCAGAGGCTGCAGCTACTGCAGAATGCGGCGGCCCATCTCCTTTCGGGGATGGGACACCGGGAACACATTACACCTGTGCTCCAGACTCTGCACCAGTTGCCAATAGCGTGTCGAGCTAGGTTCAAGGTTTTGGTGCTGATTTATAAGGCCCTTCATGATCTGGGCCCCTCGTACTTCAGGGACCGCCTCGCCCTCCACACCCCAGAGCAGGCTCCTTCGGTCTGCCAGGGGTGCCTTCTTGGAGGTCCCCTGCGTTAAGTGGGGCCCACAATGGAGAGGGCATTCTCGGTGGCCGGGCTGCACCTTTGGAACTCCCTTCCAGAGGAAGCTTGCCTGGCCCCAAGCCTGTTGTCATTCCAGTGAAGTTGTAAAACCTGGCTATTTGCCCAGGCCTTCGGGGAGGGGGAAGGGGAGGTTAATGGTTTTGTTTTTTTTATCTCCCCTACCCTATTTATTGTCTTAATGTTGCCCGGGCCCTGTTTAATATTTGTATATTGTATTGATGTGTTTTAAAATTATTTTATATGTATTTTATGTATATTTTATTGCTGGAAGCCGCCCCGAACTGTTTTCAGGAGGGGCAGGGTATAAATCTAGGAAATAAATAAATAAATAAATAAATAATAATTATTATTATTATTTATTTATTATAAACATTTGTATAGCACCAGCTGTGTACCTGGTGCTTTACAGAACAAAGATAAAGATGCAGTCCCTGCCTACGGCTTACAATCTAAAAAGACAAGGAGGAGGCGACAAGGAGAGGGGACAAAAAGAAGACAAGGGAGAAGCAAAGAAACATGCAAGCGGCTGCGAAGTCTCAGGTGTGCGTGCTTGGTTTGTTTACAGTTAGGCAGGAGTCTGCAGACGAGAGCAGACCATAAGTATTTGGGGAACAACAACTAGCAGGCATTGGGAAAGGCAGCACGGAAGAGGTGGGTCTTGAGTAGGGATTTGAAGGTGCAGAGGGAGGAGGTGAGGTGGATGTGGTTGGGAGGGAGTTCCAGGTATGGGGGATAGCGAGGAAGAAGGGACGAAGGTGGTTAGGGGAGTATGGGAGACAAGGGAGAGTGAGGGAGGGAACAGAGGAGGAGCAGAGGGCACGTGTAGGAGTGCATAAGGAGATTAGGGCTGAGAGGTAGGGGGGAGCTTGGCTGTGAAGTGTTTTATAGGTGAATACCAGGAGTTTAAACTGGATGTGTTCAGGAAGGGGGAGCCAGTGGAGAGAGGAGAGGCGAGGCTGCATGTGGTCAAAGCGACAGACTGAGGGATGACCTTGGCAGTGGAGTTTTGGATGGTGATAAGGGGGGACAGGTGAGAGCAAGGGAGGCCAGCGAGGAGAAGGTTGCCGTAGTCGAGGGGAGAAATGACCATGGCATGAACAAGGGTTTTGTCAGAGGAGATAGAGAGCAAGGGGCGGATCCAAGTGATGTTATGGAGGGCGAAATGGCAGGACTTGGCAACAGAGTCAATGTAAGGCTTAAAGGAAAGATGAGTGTCAAAGATGAAGCCCAAGCTACGGGGTTAGGGAACAGGATGGATGGTGACTCCATTGATGTGGATGGACAGAGAAGCGGGAGAGGAAGAGGAGGGAGGAAAAATAAGGAGTTCAGTCTTGGCCATGTTGAGCTTGAGCTGGCGTTGGGACATCCAGGCGGAGATGTCAGCGAGACAGTTGATGAGGCGTGAGTGGACAGAAGGGGAGAGAGAGGGGGTAGAGAGATAGAGCTGAGTGTCGTCAGCGTAGAGATAATATTGGAAGCCTTGGGAGGCAATGAGTTTGCCAAGGGAAAGGGTGTAGATAGAGAAGAGGAGAGGGTCAAGGACAGAGCCTTGGGGAACCCCAACTGAAAGGGGGAGGGAGGAGGAGCTGGAATTGGGAAGAGACACATTAAAGGAGTGGTCAGAGAGGTAGGAGGAGAACCAGTCAAGGACAGAGCTGCAGAAACCCAAGGAGCGAAGCGAGTCCAGTAGGAGTGTGGTCGACACTCAAAGACAGCAGAGAGGTCAAGGAGGACAAGAATGGAGTAGAGGCGCTTAGATTTAGCAACAAATAGATCATTGGTGATCTTGGCAAGGGCAGTTGCCGTGGAGTGAAGGGAGTGGAAGCCAGATTGGAGAGGGTCCAGGGAGGAGTTGGCAGAGAGGAGGTCCAGGCAGCGGGAGTAGACAACATGTTCCAGAAGCTTAGAGGCAAAGGGAAGGAGGGAGACTGGCTGGTAACTAGAGGGGTCAGATGGGTCCAGGGTGGGCTTTTTGAGGATGGGAGAAACAGTAGAATGCTTGAAGGCGGAGGGGCAGGAGCCAGTGGAGAGGGAGAGATTAATGACATGTAATGACATGTAAAATTTGTATCTGTTTATTATAATAATAATATAAACTTTATTATGTTCAGCCCCATGGCCAGTACATATAAACACAAAATCAACATCTCATGCAAGTATTCAATGCTATACAAATCAAACATAATATAATATTTTATATACATCAAAACCAGTTTCCTCCAGCTTCATACATTTTAACCGTACAGCGGCGCATCTTTCGGCAAAAACTGCCACCTGTTTAGTCCTGTGGGGGTTCAGATCTCCCAACAAGAATTGTCCTTTTCTAGTTGTTGGCCAGGATTCCCCTAATCCAATGTTCAACCATAACCCACCCCGAAGGTGGGGCATCTTAGGAGATAGTGATCGAGATCCTCAACCTCTCTGCCACATGGGCAGCGTCTTTCCTCCACTGGTATCCCCTGGATGTGCCCTGCAAACATCGCCATTTTTAGCGTATGTAGCCTAAGGGTACTGAAACTGTATTTTAGGTTAAATTCCAGCTGGGAGCATAGATACGGAGCTCCACTCCGGGAAGGCATGATAAACTTATAATATGGTGCCACCTTAGTGCTTGCAGCCACAGCTCTCAGTTGTTGTCGATCGATATCTGATATACGAGATTGTAATACCTTTATGACTCGGCTGCTGGTGGCATTTTGAAAATAGGACTTGGAGAAACCTAACCTTGCCACTCGGTCGAGAATCCCCTTACACCAGGGGTGCATCACGCAGTTTGGCCCAGAATGTCAGCAACCTTTGATCAACCAAAGCGGTCAGAGAAGGGTAGCCTATTTCAGTTAGTATAATAGCCATGATAGTAGATTGCGGGCACCTAAGTAATTTTCTCCAAAATTGATTTATAATGGGTTGAAGAAACCTTACTATGTCAACCTCCGCTCCCCAAACATGAGACCCATCTAAAAGACGTGCCAAGACCTTCGCATCGAAGATCTGGCGAGCTATCTTAACTGACATCTGGCCATGGGAATAGAAGAACCGAGTGATAGCCGTTGCCTCCAATCCTGCCGCTTCCCTAATAGCCCGAATCTGAGTCTGCCAGGAGCCAGTCTCTGCTATCCTGACACCCAGATATTTATAATGTCTAACCTGTTCCAGGTGTCGCCTCTGAATTTACCATTGATACTCCTTATGTCGAGCCCCTGCCACCATGACTTTTGTTTTCTTGTAATTGATCTTAAGGTGTTTCAAACTACATCTGCCTTCAAAATCCCTCAGTGCTCTGAGGAGTCCCACCCTAGAAAGGGATAAAAGAGCAGTGTCGTCTGCATACATCAGCAGGAACAACTTCCACCCCCAAATGTTGGGGGGGGGTGATACCTGCCCGTGTCTTTATGCTCTATTATCAAAGAGTTCACATATATATTAAAGAGTAGGGGGGCGAGCAGACAGCCCTGTCTAACACCTCGGTAAGTGCAAACCAAATCCGATAACCCCCCTTCCGGGGGTACATGAACCCGGAGGACAGTATTGGAATACAGGGCTCTAATCAACACTATCAGCCTTACGTCAGCCCCAAAACAGACCAACTCCTGCTTTTATTATAGATACATTATATCTGTAATAAATAAATAATAAATAAAGAGAGCACCTGCTCTCACTTCAGGCCAGACATTTATTATCTAAATGGGAAATACTCTATATTAAAGGCTCAAACCATTGTAGTGTGCTTATTGCAAGCACTTGTATTTCAGAGCACTTGTAGAAAGATAGCATATCTTTTGTAAAGGTGTTTTCTTTACCTTCTGAAAATCAACTGAAGAACTACAATACTGTTCATTCAGTCACTACCAACCTCTCTGAGTGGTTGTCAGCAAGAGCCCTTTTTCAGTACTATTGAAAACTGTTTGATTGTAGACCAGCTTTACAAAAAAGGAAAAAAATGCAATTTCATTAAGACTGCTGAAAAAGATTTTGTCCCTTCTACACTAGCAATTAAATCATCTCAAAAGAACCACTATTGACAAACAAAGGGTTATTTTCTTAGATCAGGCAAGGCTTTAGGGTCTCCACTAACTGATATGGAAGCTTGTATTAAATGATGGCCAACCCAAGGCCCAAGACTTTAACACAGAAATCAATGAATTTCTATTTTGCCGATATAGGTAGCATCAGCTACAAGGGTAGAAAGGAGACTAGGGTATTCAGGAGTTAATGGTTGACTAGCACATGTTTAGCATCTGCAACTAAATTGATTGCATAGGGATAAAGACATGGCAGCACAGTAGAAGAGCAGTATGCTGACTGGTAGACAAAGGAGAAGATAACAGCAGAACCTGGGACATGGGCACTAAAAAGAGAGAGAAGAGTTGGGGAAGAGGAGAAAGGCAGGGGAAAAAAAGCTCTGAGGCCCTTTGATCTCGGAACCATTCGGAACCATCAGAGGTACATCAGAATATAAAGTACATATAACTTTCAAAGCATACTGGATACACAGCGTTTTACAGCCTGAGGGTGCTCCCAGTTCTTAGGTCAATCTGGTCCTGATAACATGAGAACATATCTTCTAAATTATGCTTAGAAAAGAATTGTCCAGTACATCAACCTAATTTATCTCTCTATTGCAGATGGAATTTACATGTAAATATTGATATGAGACAAAGAGAGAGATCTTCTTATAATGTAGAATCCTTAAGTACACAGGTCTAAGATGAATTTAATCTCATTATCACTTGGGAAACCCAGCAGATATACAGATACTTGGGACTAGCTGGTGCAGTGCTTGTATATATAGCCATGCCTCTAAGACTAAGAAAACTGAATAATGTATAGTTTAGGGGCCAGATCCTTATCTGGTATAGGCTGGGTTAGTTCCAGCTAAGGAAGTAGCCATAAATTGGTAACTTCTTTATTTTCAGGTAAAATAAAAAAATACTTAATAGTATGACCCAGATCCGCAGCCTCTTACAAATCTTGGGCTCTATCCCAAATAGTGCACATGCATCTCATGTGTATTCTTGTGTGGACCAGAGTAATGGGAAGTGGCCCATGCGCAAGCTGTGTGCAAGCCACGTTCGCAGGAGTTTGGGACTGAGCCCCTTGATTTCAGTGGAATTATGTTGATTTGCACTAGCTGATGATTTAACCTACCATTTTGAAGTGGATATTTCTTCTACAACTCCAACATTCTAGAAAATGTGAAATTTCTTCCTACTAGAAGAAGAATGAATTAAGAGGATTTCCCCCTCCCCAAGATTGCGTTATCACCCATAATGGGCATAAGGTGACTAGAAAAAATTCAAAGTATTTTAGATTGTAAGCCACAGGCAGGGACCGTGTCTAATTCTATGTTCTGTACAGCACCAGGTCATACGACTGGCGCTTTATAAATGTCTAATAATAATAATAATAATAATAAAGTATCTGAAAAAGTGACACTGTGGGTAATTTCAGACGTTACGAAAACGCCTTTCACCACAGGGAATCCCAGCATTCCCGCAAACATCTGTTTGACCCCCGCCAGATGTTCACCACGGTGAATATCTGGCGGGGGTCAAAGCTAACCATGGTTCTGGACCACAGACCAGCTGGAGGTCGAGAACCATGGTTAGATTGGCCATGATACGAGATGGGACAAAAGTAGCATGTGTTATCGTGACCCATCCCGGATCATGGCCCTGACAGCGATACGGGATCGGGTGCAGCGGCTGCATTGGCTGCTGTGCTCACCTGTCTCCCTGAGGGTGGGCAGCCGAGGGAGCGCGAGGGGCGGGGCTGTGTGGCCGCACGTCGTGCCGTGCAACCCCTCCCCGTGGAGCCCCACTCCATCCCCGATCCCCCTCCAGAATCAGGCTGGCATGTCTAAAGGACAGCCGGCCTGATCACAGACCGGGATCTGAGACAGATCCTGGTCCAGGGTTCAGTGTGGCAGACCTCTAGGCCCATCACGTCTGAAATTACCCTGTGTTTCAGAGTAGATGAAAGGATACCTCAGGAATATCTAAAGAAATTGGGCCATTTTGCTGTTATCCAGTGATAAAGGGCATAAAAAGAGATGTTATGAACAATATTCTGAAAAGAGATTAGCTTCTGTTTAGTTGTCAAAATCAGGTCCAAATATTCAAGACTACTGACCATCCAGCAGCTCTTATTAATGATCAGACTTTTTTTTAAAGAAGAGCTCAGTATTTTAAACGGGAAATGAGCTCTTCTGAAAAACAACATTTGTCTCTACTACCATAATTTCCAATAGGACTGCTGCAGCATTAGTTGAGGACCCTGGCCTAAATGAATGTTGCCTAAAAGTTCTCATTTTATATATCATAACCATTATGTAGGTTCATTTTTTGCCTGCAGAGTTTTCCAAAATACTGTATACCTCATTTATTACTACTATGGTGGTGGTCTGGTTTTCCCAGCTAATTTTCCAAATACATCTTAAAGTTTCTTGAGCCTCATTCTAAATCCTATATGATATGGCTGTCCTTAGGATCAAGGAAAGTCAATTGTAGCTCCCTGCAGAGCTCATTAAAGCTGCTCCTGAGTCAGCCAATGAGAGTGATGATTTTTGATTTAATGATAATACTGAGAAAGAAATACATTTTCCCAGCAGAGAAGAGTCTACTTTAATTGCCTTGGTATTGTGCCTAGCAATACCATGGAAAATACATGAGATTGGAAAGTTGTCAATCTCAATATCTTCATGAATCATTATGTATTAATGTTAAAGATATGGTGTAGTTTTGTAAATGTACATGCAACCCACACGTGAAACACATTGCAGCATTCTATTTTGTTTTTCTGTCTAAAGACAGGAAGAGGCAGTTGAGAAGATTATAGATTTGTTTATTTATAGTTTAGTTTATTTCTTGCATGCCCCGAGGGACATTGCATGGACATGGACAAACAATAAATAATAAATAATTGTTAACAAATGATAACAACAACAAGAGACCAAGGAGGTAAAATTCATACAAGAAATACAAATTTGACAAATATACGTATAAAAAACAAAAGAAAACAAGTATACACAAGCAGTTCCAATAATACTATTCATTCCACTATAGATCCACACCACCTCCACACAAGGGTGAGGTAACCTGTTCTGCAGGCAGAAACCTAAGAAATCTATTTCTTAGTGAAAATGTCTGAACTAAAAAGGCAGATACAGCATCCAGATGTTTCTGTTTAGAAACAGATAACAGACTACACAAAAGTTTGTAATAGGACCTACCAGGAAATTTGTCAATATATGGGCACAAAAGTTGCGCACGGGGCAAATCGTAAAGATGGCATGTAAACAAAATATGGTCCACAGTTTCCGTCTCCAAACGATCATATGGGCATAACCTATCTCCAAAGGGGATTCCTGCATAACGGCCCTCTAAGAGGCAGGTAGGGAGCACGTTTAACCGTGCACAAAAAAGCAAAAAAAGACACCTAGCCGAATAGGAAGCAGCTAAGTAGGGGGCCATAACACCAGGATTTTGGAGAACATGTTTAAAGTGGGCCAAAGAGGCAAAGGTATCAATTTCCACCCTATCCTCCTGAAACCCAATGTCTTCAATCCTAGCAAAGACCTCCCTCCTAGCTCTGGCTGGATGAACATTTTGCAAATGCTCAATTGAAAGACCCCAACCTACTAGTTGGCTAGTAACCCTCTTAACCCAGGTAGAGACAAAATAGTCCAAGGGAATAAGGGCCAAAAGACCGGACCGAGGGTCCTGGTAAAGGCGAAGCCACAGCCATGTCGCCTGCTTCCAATTTACCCTATCCCAGGCAAGTTGTCCACATTCAGTTCTGATGGCTGCAGAAGGGGTCCCATTTGGGAAGTGCATCAATGATCTAAGGATCTTAACCTGAAAGGCATTAAGTGCTGTAGAGAAATCAATGGTCCATAAAGCCCCCCCATATAACAATTGCGCATGAACTTTGGCATCAATAACTCTGGTGGCACAAACGAAGCTGCCTTCCCCTTTCCTGGAGAACAAACGTGAAATGGCCGCCACAGTACCTGTAACTCTGCTAAAGGCCAAATCCCGATGACAAGTCCACTCCAGTGATGCATGAAAGAAAAGGCCCAGGTATTTGTAAGACTTAACCTGGTCTATAGAATGCGTGGCAATACGCCAATGGTAAACCTTCCTGCCCCTCCCAAATATGAGAACTTTAGTTTTCTTATAATTAATTGTAAGTCTATTATTCGTGCAGTAATCGGAAAGTGCTCATGGCTGTCGGTCAAGCCCCACCTTAGTCTGGGAAAAGATGATGGCATCATCTGCATAAAGCAGGCAGCCCAGATAATGAGAGGTCAATTTGGGGGGGAAAAACTCAGGGCATGACATCCTGGGAATGAGATCATTAAGGAAAAGGTTAAAAAGGGAAGGAGCCAGGATACAACCCTATCTGACCCCCGAAAAAATTGGGAGCCATTGTGTTAGGTGGCTCTGCTTGGAAAACCTAATAGCCAGACTAGAATTGGCATGCAATAGATGGATGAGAATAAGAAGTCTTCGATCCATGGACAAATCTGCCAATTTAGCCCATAGCAGATCTCCGTCCACACAATCAAAGGCGACCTTCAGATCGACGAAGGCACAAAACAACTTCGCATTGGCATGGATATATTTTTCAGCCAGATGGAGCAACACCAAGCAATGATCCAGAGTTGACCTGTTTGCCTGGAAGCCTGCCTCCTCCCGATGCAAAACATGGGCCTCGGCTAGCCAGTTGTTAAGAATAAGCAACAAATGCTTGGCATACAGCTTTGCCATAATACTGAGCAAACTTATGGGTCTAAAATTACCCAGGTCCGACCTCGAGCCCCCTTTATAAATGGGTATGATCACAGCCCTGCCCCAGTCCAGGGGAAAGCACCAGTCCGGTCCAAATGGGTAAAAAAGGAAGCCAAAACAGGGACCCACCAGTTGGCATGGTTCTTAAGAAGCTCGGCTGGTACGTAGTCAAACGCAGGTGCCTTCCCAGACTTATGTGATTTTATATGCATGGCCACCTCAATTTCTGTGACCGGGGGCCAAGCAGGGAGGTCTATCAGCATAGTGGCCATAACCACTGCAGTTTCCTGGGCTGGAAAAAGAGCATGAAAATGGGACACCCAAACCTCACTAGGGATTGGCATAGACCAAGGGCTACGAGCCTTGCCCAACGACCCATTAATAACCCGCCAAAAACCTCTAGAATCCTTATCATGGACTGCTTTAAGCAAAGAATCCCATAAGGTCAGTATATGGGCAGCCTTCTTGCGCTTGATCATCAAGCAATACTGTCTTTTGAGGAGGAAAAATTCAGGTGGCACCCCTTCCGTCAACCCCCTCCTGTAAGACAGGTATAGGGATCCGACCTGGGTTTTTAGGGATCTGCACTCCTGGTCATATCAAGGCACACATCCAGCCTTGCCCCTCCGTCTCCCACTCCATTTCTTTGGATGAAGGGCCAGGCTGGTTTTCAAAAGGGAAGTGAGCTCAACAAAATCCCTGGTCATATCTGTCGACGAAATGGGGCAAACAACTGTATCCCTTATATTCAAGCAAGGAGCAAGATTGAGTGCCACCTCCAGTTCCTCATTAAGTTCATTGGACCACGGGCGCCTACCATATCTAGTACAATTCCCAGCAACCACTTCCCCAGGGGCTTCTGCCAGATGATTGCTATAGAGTTCCTGGCCTACCGAAAAACTAATTATATGAGGTAATAGGTCCGGGGACATGGCTATGTAATCAACCACACTATTTCCTTGATGGGAGACAAAGGTAAACTCCCCCTCCAAATCCCCGGGGAAAGCCCCATTTAAAAGCTGCAGATTGGTGTTGGTTATCAGGGTTGCCCATTTGGGCCTGGATGCATTAATTAAAATGTCCTTGGAACAGCGACGCAAAATCTCCGAGCCAGGATCAAGTGTAGAACAATGAGCAAGAAGAACCCTTGGCTCAGAGCCCAAATGGGCATTTAGATCACCAGCCAAAAGGAGAAAGGCAAAAGGGTATTTAGCCTGCAGGGCCTGCACAAACTCTTCCAATAGGGCCCAAAACTCCCCTCGTAAGTTAGCAGCATTAGCCGGGGGCATGTAAACAGAAATAAATATATACAATTTCAAATCAAACCTCCCTATCACGGCAGTAGCAATAGGGGAGAGAATAACAGACTCCACCAGCCTAAACCCCAAACTGTTGGAAATTAAACAAGCTATTCCCCCACAAAGATGGCCATGACCTGCATAAGACACCACTGGGACCCCATAGGACTGAAACCCAGCCAAAACAAGACTATCTTGGGTCCAGGTTTCAGAAAGAAAAATAATGTCGAAATCCCTAAGAAAATGTATAAACAACTCGTCCTGGATCCGAGAATACCACCCAGATATGTTCCATGCACAGACACTGATCACGGCTGACCGACCCTGAGCCTGAAGGAGGTGTGTGGACTCAGCTACTCAGCATGTATTTGGCCCTAGGTTATAAACCTCCAACGTGGCTTCCTGTGAACCCTGTAAAGGGGGGCACACAACCACGGTAGGAGAAGGGCCGAATATGTCAGTCTGAGAGTGTGTTAAAGCAGACCCTGTCGGATTGCGAGAGGCAGAGGAATCTGGTGTAGAGGACACCATCCCTAACCCAGGGGCCGAAGCTGCAGTGGCAGGAACACAAGAGCCTACCTCAAAGCCATCATCAGCCAGGATTTCAGACAACAGATCTCTCCCTCTATCGATCCCCTGAGCAAGGTTCTGTAGTCTAACCTGGATGGAGGGTATCTGCGGGGCTGAATCCGACTGAATATGACCTGGGATTGAACCACTGCTCCGTGATCCTAAAACAGGGGACACTGAAGACCCCATCTGATGGTTAACTAGGTATGGGGCAAGGGGGCGAATGACCAAATCTCTAAAAACTTCACCAACATGTACTCCGCATGTAGGCAATAAATGGGCTTGAGAAAGAACTATGGAAGCAAAATGAGGCATCCTAAAAAACACGATAAACCTTTGAAGGTATCTGTAAGAGGGGAGTAACTGAAAGGAACCAATAGCTCCAGGAGGCACCCAACCCATAATTTGCTCCAAGTAATGGGCCATTGCTACTTTAGAGTTCCAGGGAGGGAAAAACCCATTTGGCAAAGGCTGAACTCTAAAAGCTACAGCGCCAACAATGGGAACCAATCTATTGGAGTTATAAGATACTTCATCACTGTTTCCCAAAACGGGTACAGAAACTGCCCCCTGGGCCCTATTTCCAACAGGGCCAACAGCACTTGGCCCCTGGGATGGCACAAAAACATGATGTTGCAAAGGGGGCAGATTGGACCCCCTTAGCTTGCAGTTTTAGATCTGCAATGTCTCTAGCAATGTCCTGCAATAGTCCATGCTGACCCTGCATCAGAGTAACAATGTCCCCAAGTTTCTGAAGTAATTGGACCATTAAAGACTCTAGCAGTGAACATTGTCTATTAAGCAAATCACAGCATGTTGAATTCAACATGTCTGGTAAAAGAGCACCCGCTGGGGCGTGGCTCGGTGCCCTGAGCCACGAAGGGATCAAGGCACACTAATTCGGGTTCCAGGCCACCCAAACCTGCTGATGGTTCTACCATGTCGGCACACCCCGCCATCTCCTCAGCAGTCAGGACCTTAGGGGAAAGCAAACCGGTCGAACTCGCTGAGGGCTGACATTGAGAGCGAAGAAAATGAAAGTTTTCAAGAGAGCGCTGGGTAGATTGTGCAGGTCCTTCTTCTTTTTAACAGCACCCTTGCCAGCCATACTCAGCCGGGGGAATCAAGCAGAGATCGCTCGCACCTGACGTGCAGTCCTGCTGGGGTCCCCAATGGGAGACTCGCTCCCAGGTACACAAAGAAAAAGGAGGGGATGCCCACCTTACGACTCCACCCGGCTTCTTGTCTCAACGACTGGTTGTTAAAATCGGAGGCGCAGCAGCGTCTCCTGGGTCGAGCGTGGTGAGGAGCCCAAGTCCGTGGCCCAAACCTGCTTCTTCTCCAGCAGAGTCCCTGGCCATAGTCACAACAGCTGACGAACGGCCTGACGAACGGCCAATACCCTTTGGGTGTCGCCCTTTGGGCTGGCGCCCTCTGGGCCCCGCCTTGCCTTGATTACCTGTGGGAGGGAGGGATACAGGCTTGAGTGGCAGGGCAATCCTCCACTGGGGGCTCTCCCCTCCTCTAGTCCCAGCCACACACAGCTCCCCCTCTACACAGCCAGATTTGTTCATTTACATTTCTGTCAGGATACACATGCAGGGAACAGAACAAGATCACTGCAGTCACAAGCACGCAGAAGAATCTAGAAGTAGATGGTAGCGGTTGCTAGAAAAATATAGTAGCTTTCCATGATTGGTAGAGTAGGTTTCTATGATGGGTATAGTGTTTTGCATTTCTTACATATTGGGGAATGGTGAATTCTGCATTGGTGCAGGTCAGGGGGCTGGACTAGATGAGCTTTGAGGTCATTTCTGGCCCTATGACTATAACTAGACAACTGAGCCAGCTCAGCTGTGAGGCGGGTGGAGGGGAATGAAGACAAGGTGGGGGAGGCTCCATGAGCCAGAGACACTTTACACCTAGGAGTCATCCCTGTCTCTCTTTTTGGGTGAGCTGGAAAGGAAGAGCATTTTGGGGCAGAACTGGCATTTGAATATAGGTAGAGGATTGCACTCAAATGCTTGCTAATACCAACACCTTCTGACCCTACACCCTCCCCATCCAGCCCTCCCTTTCTTTTGCACAGGGGCACTGCAGATGGAAATGCTGGCCCTGTATATAGTGGTGTGCAATTTGTTTTTGTTTTTTTAATTACTAAAACAAATTCATTTTAGTAATTAAAATACAAATGTGACAGGCCAGGGTAACAAAAATGGACTTAAACAAAGGTGGTGGTGGGGGAAGCATCTGTTTCATTATAAAAATAAAAAACACTGTGCTTGAGCAAAATGGCTACTGAGGCCATTCTGCCCATGTACAGCTCCTTCCAAAATGGCACCAGCAGCATCAGCACTATTTTAGACAAGGGCAGCCATTCTGTGCATGTGCAGGCGCCATTTGATGCATGCGCAGACTGGCTGCCCTTTTCAAAAATGGTGACAACACTGCCGGTGCCATTTTAGAAAAGGGCTGCACATGTGCAGAATGGTCCAGTGGCTGTTTTTGCATGCACAGTAATTTGTTTTGTTTTTTAAATTATTTAAAATAAAAAATAAACATGAACAACAAAAACAAAAACTAAATATTTTTCATTTACGCAAGCCCCTCAAAATAAAGGGGTGCTTGTAAATGAAAGTGAAAACAACAAGAAAAAGGAAAAACCAGCAATGTGCCTGCTGTGCACCCCTGGCTGTAAAGCATGACAAAAGGTTTGTCGTGAATGAAACTGCATCCTTATCCCTCCATCCCTCAGAATCTATTCCCTGTAACTAAATTAGGCACGTGCACCTTCATTTTCTCAATCTCATGAAAGTATCCTTCTCTCCAAATGTTTACCTCCCCCTTGCCTCCCTTAGATTGTAAGCCCTTTGGGGTAGGGACTTGTCTGTAGCTACTGGCGATTGTACAAGTGCCAGGTACACCGTTGGTGCTATATCAATAATAAATAACAACAATAATAAAAGCAGTGGTTCTCAAACTTTCACTTCTGTGGTTCAATTCTGAAACCTAAATATAATCCTGTGAGCCCATACCAGCAGCAAAGAAATGCAGAATGTGTCAAATATCAGTTGTGCTCACAACTCAACTCCGAGTCAAGGCCCATACTCTGGGAACCTCTGCAAGCCAGTGGAGATCTAGCTAGCTGCTAGCTAGACTGTTTTAAACTGGATCCAGTCACACTTAAAGAGAATAGTGGTAGATTTCAAAAAGGGTGCAGCTTATGTGGAAAGTTACTAGCCATAGAGTATTCTACACAGCAACTTCTACCAGACTATTTTGCTGCGTGTCTTACTTCCAAGTGAACTCTATCATTCATGCCACCACCCTTCTAACCACAACTGAGGGTAATTTCAGACGTTATGAAAATGCCTTTCACCACAGTGGATCACAGTGGATCCCCTGTGGTGGCGGCGTTCCCGTGAACATCTGTTTGACCCCCGCCAGATGTTCACCACAGTGAATCTCTGGTGGGAGGGGGTCAAACCTAACCATGATTCTGGAGGTGAGGCCGGCCTCACCTCCAGAATCGTGGTTAGCTTGGCCACGATTTGGAAAGGGGCAAAAGTAACATCAGTTACCTTGCCTACGCCCGTCCATCTCCCTGTGGGTGGGCGGCTGAGGGAGCGTGGGGGGGGGGGGGGGCAGGGCCGTGTGGCCGTGCAGCCCTGCTCCCTCCCCGATTCCCCACAGTGATGGAGCCAGCACATCTGAAGGATGGCCAGCTTCATCACGGACCGGGATCTGAGAGCGATCCCGGTCTGGGGTTCAGTGTTGTGGGCCTCCGGGCCCGTCACATCTGGCAGAACTGAGATAGCATGGTGGCACCAGTGGAATGTAACTGGGAGGTTGAGGTGGTAAGATAGAGTTAAATCACAATTGTGGAGGGGAAGTCTGAGGTTGGGGCAGGATTCGAAGGCTGAGGCAGGGTGGGGGTGGGGAGAATGTGGATGTGAGCTGGCAAACAGTGACAGATATCTTAATTCTGTGTGGGTTCTCTAATATCTCCTAACCCAATGTCAGGAAATAGCTTATTATCAACAACTGAGGCCGGACTGATCCTATTTTTTAAAGTAAATGTTTTGAAATAAAGGAATTTTACATACATATAATCTTTCCTTACCTTAGCTTGACTTGAATCTTTGATCTCCTTTTCAGAGCTCTCAAACCAGGGCTGCAGGAATTCTGGCTGCTTTTTTTTTTTTTACTTCATTCATTAGAAAATGTCTTTGTACATTGGCCAGTAGTTAAAGAGCTGCTTGTTAGGATGTTGCTTCAGAATGAATGATGTGACTGGATACAGGGGCGGCTGGTGGCAGAGGGTTGGGGGGGCTCTGCCTTGTCTCCTATGGAGCCACCCCCACCTCTCCATCATTCCCCTCCCATTCGTCCGACTCACAGCTGAGCTGGCAAAACACGTGCAAAACAATCTCAGCTGTGAGGGAAGGTGCAAGATGTGAGTCAGTGAGAGAAGGAACTGAGCCAGTGCCTGGAGTGGTTCCGCTGGCCACCCTGGGGCATTTGTGTAGTAAGAGCAGGGGGAGGGGCTCCCTGCAGTTCCTAATGAAGGGAGACACACACACCCCAATCGAAGCAGACTCTGGGCGGCGAACCAGGCCAGCCCAGACTAATAACCGTGCCAGCAGAGAGGGGAGGGGAACATGGGATCTTCCTGACTGCTGCCAAGCGCTATGCCTCCCTCCCCAAACATTCAACATGGCTGTCAGACTCTGTAGTGGGTGAATACCCCTTTCCCTGCCTCCCCCCACCCTCTGTTTCTACACCTCTCTTCCCCAAACCCTCCATTTCTACCCTCCTTCTCTCGGCCTTCACCCCTCCTCACTGCTTTTCCCCACCACCCGCCATTTCTGCCTCTCCCTCACCATGCTTCTATCCCTCCCTTCTTCTCCCCCCCTCCTCCCTGCCTCCTCACTGCCCCTTTCTTGCCTCTCTCCCTCCCTCCCCCATCCCATTTCTACCCTTCCTCTCCCCCATTTCTACTTCTTCCCTCCTCCCTATCTTCCTCCCCATTTCTATCTCTCTTTGCCCTCCTCCACCCATTTCTATCCCTCCCCTCCTTCCTACTAACCCCCGTTTCTTCCTCCCTGCCTTCCCCCGCCTTCCCCCATCAATGCCCTTGTCATGGACGGACCATTATCTCCTCCAGACCAGTCTCTCAGCACACCTCCTCCAGAAGGGGAATGGACCAGTTAGGTTGGTCTGCCCTCGGAGGCTGATGGAACCTCAGCGGTTCCAAGAGGTCCTGAGGGAATTAACCTTGGACCTGGATGGCCACTCTGTCGATGAGCTAGTCCAGCATTGGAACAGCTTGCTGGGGGAGGCCATTGACAGGGTGGCCTGAGACGCCCTCTGCCTCTGTCTCATCACCGCAGGGCCCCTTGGCTTACTGAGGGGCTGCGGTGTATGAAACAAATAGGCAGGAGGCTAGAGTGACGCTGGTGTCGGACTCGCTCTGACTCCAACCGACTTCTTCATAGGGCCCATTTGTGGCCCTATGTTGAGGCTGTGAGGACAGCAAAGAAGGAGTTTTTTGCTGCCCTCACAGCATCTGTGAAGTCACGCCCGGTGGAGCTGTTTCGGGTGGTGCGGGAGCTAGTCAGTCCGGCTTCCCTCTGCCTGGACGGGGACTTGTCCCAGGCCCGCTGTGAGGAATTTGTCACCTACTTCGCGGACAAGATCGCTCAGATTCAGAGGGACTTTGATGCCGGGTTGGGGGCAGTAGGTGGAGAGCGCGAGGTGATGGAGGCCCCATCTGGTCCAACTTTGTGGGGGGAGTTTCAGGAAGTGATGCCAGCCGATGCGGTGGATGTCCTGGGGTCTGTGAGAGCAACCAGTTGTGAACTTGATCCTTGTGCATCCTGGTTGGTGAAAGCCTCCAGGGAGACATTGGGGACGGTGCTGGCGAGAGTGGTTAACGCATCCCTGAAGCAGGAGAGGCTGTCGCTCAGTTTCAAGGAGGCTGTGGTGCACCCCCTGGTGAAGAAACCATCATTGGATGTGGACACACTCACCAGCTACTGACCTGTCTCTAACCTTCCCTTTTTAGGGTAGGTTATTGAGTGGACGGTGGCGATCCAGCTCCAGGCGCATCTGGACAGCATCAGTTTCCTAGACGCTTTTCAATCTGGGTTCTGTCCCAGCTATGGCAGTGGATAGCGTTGGTGGCCTTGGTCGACAATCTCTGCTAGGAGATGGACGCAGGATGTTCTACATTTCTTATCCTGCTAGATCTCTTGGCCGCTTTTGATACTGTGGACCATGGGCTACTGTTGAGACGGCTGCGTGACCTGGGAGGTCTGGACGGGACTGTTCTTGAATGGTTCCGCTCATTCCTCTCAGGGAGAAGTCAGCGGGTGGTGTTGGGAGCTGAAACATCTTGCCCCCGCACCTTGTCCTGTGGCGTTCTGCAGGGTTCCATCCTGTCTCCACTATTATTTAATGTGTATATGCAGCCCTTGGGGGTGGTCATGAGAGGGTTCGGGGTGCGATGTCACCAATATGCTGATGACACTCAGCTGTACCTCTCTTTTTCAACTGACCCAGACCCTGCTGTCTCGTTGCTATCCCCAGTGTTTGGAGGCCATGGCGGAGTGGATGTGGCAGAGCAGACTGAAGCTCAACCCTGATAAGACGGAGGTGATGGTGGTGGGGAGGGCGAGGGAGGTGTCAGCCCCCCTCTTTGGGGGGGTTCGCCCTCCTATAGCTCAGCAGGTTCAGAGTCTGGGGCTGGTGTTGGACTCGGATCTCCGCCTGGATCGACAGGTGGAGGCGGTATTGAAGGCCGCCTTCCACCAGTTGTATCTAGTGCGGAGGCTGCATCCATACATCTCCAGGCTGGACTTGGCCTCCCTCATCCATACCTTTGTCACCTCGAGGCTGGACTACTGCAATGCGCTCTACATGGGGCTGCCCTTTTTCCTGGTTTGGAGGCTGCAGCTAGTGCTCTACGTGGGGCTCTACATGGGGCTGCCCAGTTCCTGGTTTGGAGGCTGCAGCTAGTGCAGCATATAACACCTGTGCTCTGGACTCTGCATGGTTGCCAATAGCGTGCCGAGTCAGGTCCAAGGTATTGGTAATGATCTATAAGGCCCTTCACGGTTTTGGCCCCTCATATCTCAGGGACCGCCTCGCCCTCCACGCTCCAAAGTGGCTCCTTCGGTCTTCCGGGGGTGCTTTCCTGGAGGTCCCCCATGTTAAGTGGGGGGCCACAATGGAGAGGGCATTCTCGGTGGCCGGGCCGCGTCTTTGGAATTCCCTTCCGGAGGAAGCTCGCCTGGCCTCAAGCCTTTTAACATTCCGGCGGGCTTGTAAAACCTGGCTGTTCGCCCAGGCCTTTGGGCAGGGGGGGAGGGGGGGATAGGGTTTTTAGCTCTTCCCTGCCCTTATTTTATTTTATTTTTATTTATTCTCCTACCCCTGTGATGTTTTAAATTGTGTGATGTTTTTAAAAATTGTCTTTATTAATGTTTTATTTAGTTGTACGTTGCCCTGGGATGCCGTAGGCATATGGGGCGACTCATAAATGCTTTAAATAAATAAATAAATAAATAATCTACTCCTTTTTCTACAGCTCCCCTTGTCCCTGCCTACCTGTCCCCACTGCCCTCCCTGCCTGAAAGTTCACCAGCCACCATTAGCTGGGTAACTAAAGTCCTTTTTAAACAGACGCAACCCCGCCCCCCATGTGTGCAACTGCGTGGGAAGGAGGGGGCGTCCATCTGACCGCCGTGGCTGGTGTGCGGGTGTGTGTTTGCGCTCCCGCACTTCACCCACCTCCACCATTCCCCCACGCATGGAGGCATTGGAGAAATGGAGGTACCCCCATGCATGGAGATGGGTGGAGGTGGGTGGTCATTTGTGCGATGGGCCACCCACGCAGTGCCCACCCACCGTGGCACCCATCCATCCACCACATCCATTTGAAAAGGGCCTAAACTTTTGGGCAGCCATGCTATAGCTCTTACTTTCCTTATTTGATCCCCTATTAGCTTCCCTACTCTATTAGTTCATTCCTATTACTGATCCCCTCTTTATTAGCTTACTTAAGGAAGGCGGTAGGAGCTCTTGGTTCCCTACCTAGGAGAGCAGACTACTGGCTGAAAGGAAAAAAGGTGAGGTATCTAGGAGGCACAATCCATCAAAGTGGGATTCAAAATGGGTCACATACATCTGCCTTGATGAACATTCCCAAAGGCTACAGGATATCGGTGGTTGGACTCTCTTCCTTCCCCTCATGTTTGGTATCCAGATGGTATCTTGAAAGTTCTAGCTCATATGCCTTCTAAGCACCTCTTGCTTTCTTCACAGTAGGTCACCCTGCAGTTTGGGCAGATTTTATATGCCAATATTCCCAATGCCTCTGACTCTTTGCTACAGGCACATATTCTCTTTAGATCCAAACAGAGATGAGCAGATTCCAGCTGATTAGCACAAGACCACAGAGAACAATGTGTCTACAGTTGGGGCTTGCCAACATATGGTAATGTTATAAGTATACACTATGCTACAAGATGAAGACCCAAGCATTGATTAACCCAGCAATAAAAGCAGAGACCTGTGTTCACTACGGCAATGGAGAAAACGCGGTGAACACGAGTCCCTGGATGTAAGTAGCGGTGATGCTAAGTAAGTAGGGTTTTAAAAGAGAAAAATAGTTACAGCTTTGTGGATACAAAGGGAAAGGCAGTGTTGAGGAGAAACATAATCACTGTAGGGGTGTGCATGTTGTTTTCGTTATTACAATAACAATAATGAAAATTGTGGGGAAGCTGACACCAGGGAACAGTGGAGCAAGTCAAGCAACCTACCTGACAGCTGTGTGGAGTCCCGGGCGGGGGCAGAGTTACCGGCCTGTGGAACAAGTGAAAAAGGGCTCGTTAGCCTCTGGCGGCACCGGAGGCACACGCTGAAGGGTCACGCGCAAAAGGGTGCTCACCCTTTTGTTCATCCTTTGGCATGACCGGGCGCCAGGGGCCACGTCTTTTCCTCCTTTTGTCCTTCGTCTAACCTCTACCTGCTCCCTAGTCTGCTCCCAGTTGTGTAAGGGAGAATTGTAAATTTGTCCGTCCTGAAGGTATTGCGACAGGGAGCAGGAGTGATTGCCCTGACTGTGAGTATATCTGGAGTGGGTGGAGTGCCACTGTACTAATATCATCTGTGCGTGGCTTTAGTTGGGGAGCCAAGACGCATGGCTTCTGTTCCTTATTTTTTGGCTTGTTTTGCAGTTTGTCTTTAACTATCATTAGCTTTTCTTATGACCGCTAAGCGGGGACGGGAGGAGTTAGAGGACCCTTCTCCCCCTTGTTCTAAAATGTCCAAACAGCAAAAAATTGAGGGTTATTTTAAGAAATCCCAGGCCAGCACATTTGGGGAACCTAGCTCCCATACACACACTTTGATTATGGACCATCTGCAAGTGCTGAGTCAGCCACATAATACGACCAGACATGAGATCCTGCAGCACTCTGCGCATCAGCCTTCATTGTTTGTGCCGGACCCGGGTCTGCTACCCTCCTCTGATCAGTTATTTGATGGTCAGGACCCCCAGGTTGGTGAGAAGATGGTGACTATTCTTGCAAACCATCTTCTATTGTCAGCTGATACGCTTAAATTTGTACTCGATCGTATCACTCATCTGCAGCTAGCAACTGACTTAATAAATACTAAATTAATGGAAGCGAATCCAGCAGACTCTCCACAAGTTTCCCATGCCCAACCAAAGGTCCCCCTTACGAGACACTCTGGTTCTTCTACCGCCCCAGGGTCACATTTTGGGGTACAAGCTTTTCAAAAGCCTTCTGTTCCATCATTTATTGCCAGTGAAGGCGATAGTGCCTTTAAGGCTTTACCTAATGTTCTCATTTTTACTATCTATCTGCCATCTGGTAGGCCCAGACCAACTTGGGCCACAATTCTAGATGTGGCAGAGCACGTTCGTATTTTACTACATTTAAGAGTGACTAGGCATGACATCATCTCTGTCGACCAGCTGCCTTCTGTGAAGGATAGGCAGGCATTAATAGTAGCCACTAGCCTTTGCTCCCCCTGGCCTAATCACTGCAATACTTTCCAAAAAATCCTTTTTAGAGATGAATGGAGTATTTATATCTCGTGTCTTCCAGCCAGCCACAAGGGATAGAGAATCTAGTTTAAATCAGTGCATAAGCGGGGTTTTAAGGGATCTTCTCTGTGCCCAGCCTCTTATGCAGTCTTTGCAGAGAAGTAAGGCTACAAACGACAGTGTGAAAGTTGTCCTAGCAGGAGAGGTCTCTGCCAGAGTTAACAGTAGCCCCCTAAAAGGATATAGTATGGAATTGGAGGTTGTTAATGAAAGGAAAACCACCCTTGATTTGCAGTCTAAGAGACCAACTAATATCTCAGGTGATCCAATCACAGCTGTTACACCAGCGACATTGGTGCAACGGCTGGAAATCATCCAGAAACAGCTGCTTTCATTAAAGTTTAGGGACTGCGGGCTTGAAGCAGGGGTGGGGAGGAATACTGCCGAATCCCTAGTGGGCTCCTGTAGGAAAAAGCAGGAATTTAGGCCACTAATTGGGGGATCTGCCCCTGCTGGCGGAATCATATCTGACGACTTGAGAACTGAAAATGCTCTCTTTACAAACTATTTGGAACCCCGTCCGGAAGCCCCAATTAACAACAGGCCTAGTCCTTGGGCTCCGGTTAGGGCTCCCCCCACAGCTTACACCTGCGGGCTCGGTAAACCTGACCCCTCGGTTGGAGGAAGATGGGGTTGTTATCGGAAAGGAGTTGGGAACTCCATCTGTGTCTGGAGTAGGGCCAAGGAGGTTGGATCACTCCAACCTTTCAGACATTTCTCCAGGAACTCCTTTGGCAATTTCCAGCCCCAACAAATCTCTTTCCAGTAAACACCAGCCGGTGGTTTCTGAAGATTGACTAGGGGGGGCCCTTCCATTGGGACTCTTATTGCTGTCGTGGAATCTGGCTGGGTGGAAGTCATGTTGCATGAATTTTGAATTTTTGTTGTACTTGAACCAATTTGATATAATTTTGGTTCAAGAAATCTGGTTGATAGGCATCTTAGAAAATACTGCCCTCCAGGGTTTTAAATGGTTTGGGTTAGAGACTACGGCCTCTGACTCAGGGGGCAGGCCCAGTGGAGGTCTGGCCCTATTGATAGCCAAAAATTTAAATATTAAAGTTGAATCAGTGGGCAGTTATAAATCAAATTTTGCCCTTTATTATTGCTGACTATCTGACGGGTTAGAACTTCTTATCGGAAATGTCTATGTACCACCTGTTCATTCAAATTATTACTCTGATGAGATATGGTTGGTAATGATTGATCTAATAACTACCGCTCAGAGCAAATTTCCTCGGGCTGATTTGTACATAGGGGGAGATTTTAATGCCAGGTTAGGAAGCCCAGCCCTATCTCAGGATGAACTAAGTATGGAGGGGCATGACTGTGATTACCTGCTCCCCCTTCGCCATTCTAAAGATGTCCAGATGGGAGGATGGAAGGAAGATATGGAATTCTTCCTCCAAAGCCTTGAACTTATAGTACTTAATGGGCGTATAATGGGTGACGAGGAAGGAGATTTTACCTTCCATTGTATGGGTGGATCTAGCATTATAGATTATTTTCTGACCACCCATATTAGCCACGACTCTGTTATAAGGCTGGAGGTCATCCCTAGGCCAGAAACCTGCCACTTCCCATTAGTGTTAGAAATTAAGAAACAGAGGACCGGATATATACTAGTTGATGCCGAGGAGGCCCAGAGGGGGAGGGTCATAATCCGCATTAAGCACTCAGCGGAGCTCGCCAGGGCATGCGATGATTTTATCAACTATCCAGAGGTTAAGGAGATCTATTCATCACTGCCTCTTTACGAGAAGGGGGACTTGTCATGGTATGACAAGCTTATGCATAGGTTAGAAGTAGGGGTGGGACATTAGGCAAAATACCGGCTACCAGTTTTACCGGTTACCGGTATGCAAAATACCCAGTTAGATTAAAACCGGATTACCGGTGCCGGATTTATTACATTGATTTCAATGGGGAACTGTTTCCATTGAAATCAATGGAATACCTCCCCCCTCCCCCTCCCAGGCTGTGCGGGTGGAAGGGGGGGCACCCCCCACCCACCCTGGCCAGCCTGGATTTTTTGTAAAAAAAAATTGTTTACCCTAAGTCCCTAGTGCGGGCTCCGGGACACCACCGGTGACCCGGAGCCTGCAGCAGCAGGTACTAGGGTGATCCCTGGGGTGGGGGGTAGTTTAACACACCCCCGCCCCAGGAATCACTCTACCTGCACTAGCAGGGACTTCGGGAAAAAATTTTTTAAAAAAAATCCAGGCTGGGCAGGGTGGGTGGGGGGTGTCCCCTCTTCCACCTATGCAGCCTAGACTGGGGAGGGAAAGTGTTTGGGTTTTTTTCTTTTCTTTTTTTACATTGCGGCCATTCATTGCAATGGCTGCAATGTAAAAGATCCGGTACCGGTAATACCCCCCCAAATACCGGATTAATCCGATACTGCCGGTACACCAAAATACTGGATACCGGTAATACCGGTATACCGGTATACTGAAATACCGGTACACCAAAGTATCGGATACCGGAAGATCCGAATTTCCCACCGCTAGTTAGAAGTGATGATTACTCGAAGGAATCCTGTGGACTCTGTTCACAGTAAGAATAAGGTTTTCCCCTCTTGGTTCGATGGGGAATGCCGAGCTGAAAGGAGAACACTTAGAGCTTCAGCCCGGCATCTAAAGTCAGCCCCCTCAGAGATTAACCGTAGGTAGCTACAGGCACAGAGGAAACATTACCAGAACCTTTTGATCGGTAAGAAGGAAATCTTCTGTAGGACACAGTGGCAGGAACTGCATAAGGCCGCTGTTGCCAAAAACCCACAGAAGTTCTGGTTTATGGTGCATTCCCTTAGTAGACCAAGGGATGAGACTTATGCCCCGCCAATAGACGCTCAAAATTAGGAGCAATTTTATGGTAATTTATATACGGACACGGTAGGTACCGATGTGCGTTTAATTAGACAGCTTCAGCATCGATTCGAGTTATGGCCTCCAGTCTCCCCTGATCAGTTAAAAACGCTCATCATGGGCCTTAAGGGAGGGAACGTCCTAGGTTCTGATCAGGTAACCCCTGATGTTCTCAGGCTACATCCGGATTGGTGGGCTGCTATTCTGGCCCCCTTGTTTTCAGAAATAAATGAGACAGGAGTGCTTCCGACTTCATGGTTGAAAAGTACACTAATCCCCATTTTTAAAAAAGGGGACCCCCGACTTCCATCTAACTATTGCCCGATTAGCCTGCTCAGCACAATTGGGAAATTATACACTTGCTTCCTCGTTAAAACTGGAAACATGGATTAAAGAAGCTGAACTCATTGCACCTGGCAGGCGGACTTTATGGTAGACAGAGCCACTACTGATCATGTGTTGATTCTGTCAGCTTTAATTACCAAATATACAGCAAACAAAGGGAAGCTTTTCTTGGGGTTCATGGATTTGGAGAAGGCCTTTGATTCCATCACGAGAGAACGTTTATGGTTCAAGCTTGGCCAGCTCTCCATTGAACCCCATTTGCTGTATCTGCTTATCCAGTTACATTCAGGGAACACACTACAGGTCAAACTCAGCCCTCTGGGAGAGTTATCTGCACCAGTTCCAGTGAAGTGGGAGGTTCGGCAGGGTTGCCTTTTGGCCCCAGCACTTTTCAACCTATATCTGAATGATGTTGTTCAATACATGAATGGCGGAGATACTCATGCGCCTGCCTATTATGCTTTATGCGGACGACACTGTTCTTGTGTCTCAAACTCGGATTGGCCTTAAAAGGCAGTTGGGGCTTTTTGGGGACTACTGTTTGGTGGAAAATTTGAATATTAATTACCAGAAATCGAAGATCCTTGTGGTTGGCCAGAGAAGATTCAAATCCTTATACTCTTGGCATTTAAAAGGGGAGCGCATCTCACAGGTGATCCGGTTCAAATATTTAGGGGTCATTTTCGACACTAATGCCAAGTGGAACTCTCATCTTGACCACGTGAAATCCCAGGTTAGATGTTCCTCGGTGGCGATTCTAAAATTCTATTATGGGCAAGGCGGGAAAATGATAGCACCAGCCCTCGCTCTTTTTAGGACTAAAGTTCAGAGTCAGGCCTTGTATGCAGCCCCGGTATGGTCCCCGGCCTTAATGGACAAACTTGAATGTCTCCAGAACCGGTTTTTGGCTTCTCTGCTAGGTATCCCAGGTGGTACCCCACAAATACTCTCTAGATCTGAGACGGCCTCCCCCTCTGTGAAGGCTCAAGCTCTCCAGTTAATTATAAATTACTGGATGAAGGTGGTCGGGCCTTCTAAGGTGGAAAACCCCCTGTTGGTTATGGCCCGAGATACAGGGCTCCTTAACCCCTGGCTTATCCAGGCTACTCGCCTGATTCATCTATTGGGGTTTTCCCCAGAGGTGTGGGGGAGAGTTGGCTCAAAAGGGGCTTTGCTAGTTTTGCAGAAGGTCGCCTCAGGTATGGTGACCTATGATGAGTCACGCCCAGATTCCTTCTATCTCTGTAAGTGGTCAGACCCTGCAATAAGAACCCCGCATTCACCAGAATGCGTATGCATACCTTTCCTTCTGCTTCTGTAGAGGGAAGGTACAAGGGTACTCCCCACGAGCTTCGGAAGTGCCTGATGTGTAAAAGTGGCAAGGAAGATACGGTAGCCCATATTTTGCTCAATTGCTCCGCATTGTCGGGCTTAGAGTTAATTATTTGCAGTCTGCCACACTTGATCTACAGTGGTACTCTAGGTCCAGGCTACTTAGACATCTGCTTGGCCCCTCAGATTCTCCTACAACGAGGGCAGTTGCAGTTTACACCCAGTGTGCAATGTCACTGCGGGAACCTCTTTTATCAAAGGGTGGGACTCCAAGATCGGACCTACCCTAAAACACTGGGTGGGGAATTGTTATGCTCCTAGAGGGCAATGCCACTCGGCCGATAGCCGATGCATTCCTAGTATATGACACGGTCCCCATGGGATCCTATGGGTTAGATCCCATAGACTGCCTAAGAGAGAACATCTGGAATTCATGCCTTTACTTTTCTTAGGAAAATTGCTCTAGCGGTATTTTGTCCCTTTTTGTGATTTTGTGACTTATATTAGCTTTTTGTGATTTTGCTTTTAATGTTGTATATATATTAGCTTTTTGTGATTTTGTGACTGTTATATTAGCTTTTTGCTTCTTTTGCTTTTAATGTTGTATATTGTTATAGCTGAGGCTAAACAATAAAATATTTATTATTATAATGAAAATTGTTTTCATTTTCGTTATTGCAATAACAAAAACGACAACCGAGATTAACGATAACAAAAACGACAACCGAGAATACAAAAAATGACAACTAAGAATACCGTTAATGGTAATGATAATGATATCTATATCTATAACGGTAACAATAACAATATCAATACCGATATCAAAAACAATATAAAAATGATACTAAAAATGATACCAAAAACGATAATGTTATTATTAGTGCTGTGGCAGTTGAGTTTTGAGGGGAAAATGTAGAGAGGGGAGGAGGGAGCAGACATCTTGGAGTCTTAACAGGGTTGAACTCTTGAACTGTGCCTTTGTTGGGAGGGGCGAGCAGCTCAGCAGTATCTGATGGATGTATCCCTGGCCAATGAGCAGTACAAGCAGGCCGCAGCAGTCTCATGGGACTCTGTGATTACTCAATGTCTGCTGCCTCCCACAACCAATCAGGGGGGCTCTGGGGGAGGGCACTGCAACCCTTTATAATTGGACGGCCAGGTTTTTTCTCTCTGTTGTGTGAGAGCTCTGCTTGTCAAGTTGCATTTACAGAACTGTGGTGCTTGCAGATAAAAAATCCTCCCTAGCCCTCATTGTATTATTTATTTATTTATTTTTATTAGGTATTCTCACCAATACCTTTCCTTCCTCATACCCTACATTTTACCTTCTCCCTTTCCTTGCTCTTCTCCCCCTGTACATTATATAGATTGGTAGTATAGATTAGATATAGATATATATTATGGACATATAGATTAGATTAGAATAGTTATATAGATAATTGATTAGATAAATAGATAGTTTTCCTTTCCTCTTCCCCTGTCTCCCTTAGATTTAGATAAATATTAGTTATGCACAGAAATCAATAACGATACTGATACCAAAAATAAAATCTTTGTTTGAAATGGTACCGATATCAATAACGATATCAATAACTATAAAGAATATCGCTACCAATATTGATACCGATAACAAAAATGATACCCAAAATTATAACAAAAACAATAACAACAATGAAAACGACATTGTCGTTAATAACGATAGCAAAACCAACATTTTTGAATAACGAAAATGAAAAACGAAAATGACATTGGGGCCTGGTGCACACCCCTAATAATCAGAATAGTGGGAAAGAGGATGATTTGGATGGGAGTATTTTGGATAGAGTGGATAGGCCAGAGAGCAGAAAACTAGTATGATGCAGGTGGGAGCGAGGGGATAGAGACAGTGGTTCATTTCTGGAGAAGCAGCAGCAGCAAGCTTTGGTCTGGCTCAGGTTGAGTACAGAAGTGCAAAAGTATAAGATTACATCAAAGAAGAGAATGATGGGAAAGGGAAGGTGAATAGTAAACTCAGTTGTCAAGCATAATTCTCAGAGGGCTGAGCTTAATATTTCTGGAATGCAAATTCTTTAGAGTTAAGAATTGGTCATATCATCTTGAGAATACTAAAGTCAACAGGAATTTTTACTCACTGTACATAAATTATCAGGTAAAACTCTCCAGGCCATGGTTAAATGTCCATTTGTAACAATACTGCAGCTTAAAAAACTCAAAGGTTGTCCAATAAAGAGAGTCTGAGGGTCAACGCTCGACCAGCCAGCTAGAGTTCTCTGCATCCCAGATTCCCAAGTGCGTTCAGAACTAGTTACCTCCAGCGTATATTTGGGGCTTCTTTGCATCTTAGCTGAATTTTGCTTAGCTCAACTGGTACTCTGGATTTTCACCTTGTAGGACAGGAAAATGTCACTATCACCTTTTATCATTATCATCCTCAACTCTCCATGGAAAGACAGATTTCTAAATTGAGGATGTTATTTACTGCATTATAAGAATATGCAGCCATCATACTGCAAACCTCCTTGCTTCAAAGGAGAACCTGCAGAGTTAAAAGACACCTATCCTGAGAGAAAATTGCCAATATACTCAAGGAGAGAAGCAGTCTGATGTAGTCCATCATTAACGTCCTTAGCATCAAAGCTTGGTTCAGATGAATATTCTTTTGTAAAATAATTCTATGAAGATATATCAACTGGGTTTTTTAAAAACTCAAAAAGGGGTAAATATATGGAATATCTTAAAACTGGTGTGTGAGAAAATAAGTTCCCATTTGATTCAGAAATGTAGATTCAGTGAAAAATGTTAGAATTAACAAATCAATTATTGGTAGCTCTTTTTTTAAAAAAAAAAAAATCTCTTGGTTGCACTTGGCGGTTCTTTACGTAGTTAAGTTTTGATATAAACTGGTACAAAAGTGTATGAAGCCAACAACAAGCTTTATTACATAAAGCTTTATTATAAGCTTTATTACATAAAGGTCTTGCCATGGTTTCCAGTATCATATGCCAGATTAGACACAGCCAGATTCCTTTTATTTATCATGCTTTTACTTTCATTCTGCAGCAAGCCTTGTAAAGAACAGTCCATTCTTACAGTATGATATGATCTGGAAGTATACTGCCTTAATACTAAGGATTCCATTTTGAAGGGCCTCTAGAAAGGCAATAAAGTGAACCCAGGTAACTAATGACAAGTTCTATATCTAAAATGACTTGGTTGATGCTAAAATACAGAAAACATCTTTTTCACTCCTATGACAATTTTTTCAGTCTTTTCATTTAACTAATTGATGTCTGTTTATTTTTTGCTGCCTGAATTCTCCTTTCCAACTTAGAGTGTATAGTTATTTAGCAACAAACCCAAAATAGAGGAAAGAGGAACTACGGGGAGCTTAAAGCTAACCTACCCCAAAATCAAACAGCCCTGTAATTATCATGTTGATAAAGTGTATAATCTGTCATTTACACAATTCTCAAAATCCACAGAACCATTTTTTTTTCTTTTTCCTTTTTTTCTATTTTAAAAAAGCTTTGTAGCTACTGAAGGTAAACATCCATGCATGTTCCTAAGCAACTAATTCATTATGCAGTTTCTTGAAGTGGTTGCTATTTTTAACAACTTTGGCCATTATTTGTGGTTCAGAATTCTCCTACCTCATAGGGGAAATTTCAGATACTCCCCAGGATGGATGCAATCCTCAAATAATTTACTCCAGAGTAGTCCCATTGACTTTGAGGACGACAGCCAAAGAGTTTAAGCACTGACCTGAGTACCTAGAGAGAGCGTACATTCTCTCTGGAGAAAAGAGGGTCAGAATATTATACGGTGTGAGAATCTGTCTCAATATCCATGCATGCACACACACCACACATTTGCCACTGTTGATTTTTTTTAACCCAGTAACTAAGAATGTGATGTACATGAGTATGAATTATATTAATTATTATTTATAAAGTGTCAGCAATATACCTGGTACTGTACAATCAATATTTAGAAACGGGTCCCCTACCCCAAGAGGCTTACAATCTAAGGTTTAATAAATCTGCTAACTTCAAATTAAAAGCTCCTAACTTCAAATTAATGCTTGATTTTGTTACTGAATGCTTTGGCCTCATCCACTGTGAGAGAGCCCCTTCACACGGGTTGTGAGAGAGACTTGGACATATTGAGCCTCAGTGGAAAACCTCTCATTGACATCATTAGGCTTTAAACTGGACTCAGTATTGTATATGGGGCCTGTAACAAGGCAGCCCTGCTTCCATGAAGAGCAACAGCAGGAGCAGGCCCCAAAACTCCAGTCCTGGGCAAGTCTTGTCCTTTTACAGTTTCGTTGTTCCAGGAAAACAAAACCATTCAAATGTTGCAGTTCATACCTTATTAGCCATTGGGCAGGCCTTGCACGTTTCAGTCTCCCAACTGGGCCAGCCAAGCACCCTGGAGACCTCCCAGGGCTTTGGCTGAGACGTGTGTCCATCCAAGGTGAGGCACTGACTGATTACAGTTCTCACAGTCCAGGGCTCTTAGCCCTTGAAATGGGCATGGCCCAGGTATGGGCAGACAGCCCTTACAGGGCTTACGCTTGCCCCATCACAGGATCTTTTTTTGTGTACAGGAACACTCAGTCTACTCACTGTTACTGTAGACTAAAGAACATGGTTCCAATACAGAACAAAAACTAAAATGGCAGTGAAGGAAAGGTCAAAGGGTGAAGCCTGGCTCTAGTTGGGCACTCAGGGTGTTAACACATGGGCTGAGAGCAACCCAGAATCTGGAACCTCCCCATGTGATCCCCATGCAGCAGCCACCAGCATGGACATTGGACAGCGTTGGGAGCCCTTCAAATGGGCAGACTCACATGTGGCTTGAGCTTCCACAGATGCATGGCAGTCACAATGCCCCAGGGCAGCCTAAAGAAAGCTTCACACAGGCCACCACCCACTCCCCGACCCCACCACCCCAGCCACTGCCCTATGCCCCTTTCAGGATCACAACCCCTGCAACCATGGCAACAAGAAGCCACACCAGCCGTTAACCCCTGCCCAACTGGGAACCTGGGTGGTGCAACCCAATCAGGGCAAAGGCAGCATCGGAGGATGGGTCTGATAGGGCCAACTGCACATCAGGTTGGACCCAGATGTCCACAAAAGCCAGAGTCTCCATTACACTCCAGGATCCAGGGGTCCCCACTGGGCCAGGTCAGACATAACAACCATACGCAAACACCGAGGCCCTGCGTCGGGAGTTGGGCACAAGCACACCCCTTCAAGAGCACCCCAGGGCAAAATGGGAGGGATGGAGTAACTCACACAAAGGGGAAATTGTTACTTTCACAACATATACATGGAGCCAAGATGTCTGCATCCACAGGAGTACCGACTCCCAGATTCCAATGGCCAGAGAACAGCCTTGACCATGGGCAGGGGATGTACGCATCTGTCCATATTGATACAGTGGCAGGCTGATTGCCATGCGGGGGACATGGGCAGAGTCCCAGCATGGGATGGGAAACAAACCCAATCCTCCCCAGGCACCAGCCCACCCAATAGCAAGCCATGCTGACAGTCACGCACTGGCAGAGTCTGAGGCCCCAGTGCTCACCCTGGTGGTCTCACAGTGGCCCGCCCACCAGCACATGCCCTCCCATCACCCAGCCCCCTTCCATGGGACACAGTCCCTACAACCACGTCAGTAAGAAGCCACACCAGCTGTTCACCCCTGCCTGCTCAGGAACCCAGGTGGCCCATTGTCTTTAAGAAGGGTGACCATACATCCAGGTTTGGCCAGGACAGTCCAGGGTTCCGTAGGGTGTCTCGGCCGGTTGTTGAAAACTAAAACAAAAATCCTCAGCCTGGGGAGCAGGGATGCAGACAGAAGCGCTCCTGAAGCAGCAGCCGGAGAGGAAGAGGCAGATGGACAAGTCAGCCCAGGGAGCATGGGACGCAGGCAGGAGCACCTCTGCCCACACCCACACACCCCAGGCTGATTCACCTGCCCATCTGCTCCTCCCCAGCCACTGATCAGCTGATGAAGCTGGCTTCCCGCTCTGCTTTTCTGTGGGAGGTGCGGGGGGAGTGAGGAGGACTCTCCTGGATTACAAAATAGAGCAAACAGGCACTCAGCACTTACCTCGAAGTAGGAAATACTTCACAGACCTCAGACCTTTTGCCCATGCTGCAGATTGGGAGCTTGCCCTGCCCCCATATTAAGACAGAGGGACAAGGAGCTAGAATGGACTGGAAACCACCATGCACTCTGCGCTGCATTTTCCACCTCTCCCCACAACACCGCATGCTAGACCATATCCTGTGGCAAAATTCCCCTGCAGAGCTGCCATCTGAAGGGGCTTCCCACAAACATATTATCATAAGTGGTGCAGCATCACACGCTCACCCTGTAGGGTGTGAATGTCAAACAACCCTCTCCTGCAGAGGGACTGAGGGCTGGATGCAGATGCGCAAAAGAATTTCTGTGGGTCTGCAAGGGGTCCCTGATTGCACCCCAGTGACATAGACACCTTGTGGACATGGAAAGGGTTATGACTGGATGCACCTCCAGAGGCTCTGTGGGATGGGAAAGGGTTTCTGATTGCCCCCC
>QEPC01012655.1:1742678-1754626 GCA_003113815.1 Sphenodon punctatus | reverse complement strand
CCCCCCCCTCCTACCGTACTTTCATTTTCCCCACAAGCCGCTTGTGTTTTCCCCTTTTAAATCCCACCAGCCAGATCGGGGCTGTGTTTCTCTGTTTTGTGTGTGTGTGAAATAAACCTGTTGCAGTTTTTATTGAGCACTTGTCTCTCGCTCTTTCTGTAATTTGGGGAGGGTAACGTAAACTGTCTGTAGCACGTACTTTCCTCAGACTGATCCTCTGAACACTTGGAGACCCCGGTTTAAGTTTAGACTAATCCCCCCCCCCCCAAGTTTAAGGAATGGTGGATATTGGGCTGCATTGCCCCCGGTAGACACGATTGGGAGGGGGTCTCCTGTTAACACCTAGCGCACCCAGGCTGGGCTTTAGTGCATGACCAGCTGACTGCAGCTTTTTTAGCTGGCTGTGTGCAGACTCAGAAAGGCAATTCCAGTTCCCATTTGCAGCTTATGCCTGCTTTGAAGCAAGTAGGATGCTGAGATAGCACCATGCCACATTTAAAACCAGACTGACACTAACTCCTGTTTGGATCATGTGATGTGTGTCAAAGAAGGAACACCGTTTTTTGGTTCTTTAACTTATTTTCCTCCAGATGATAGGGTCATCTTATCACAGTGCTGTCAGAATTTTTAATATATGTGATATTAAAACACATTTTAGTGGCCATTGAATTGGACCATAAATTTTCAAGTCAAGCTCTCAAAATACAGCTAACTTTAAGCATGTGAATAGCCTTACTGAAGTCAGCTGGGACTAATCATGTACTGGAACAAATCCTGTATACATACTTTAAGCAGCTTGCTGAATATGCCTGTGGAACTAAAAATTCACAGAAAAAAAAATAAATAGTTCCAGTGGTTAGCATTGCAAAACAGTACCTTGAATTGCACATTGAAGATCCATTCCTTAGTCCTCATAAGGCAAAATTCCTGTGGGCAGTAATGATTTTCTGCTGAAAGCCAGTTGCATTGTAAAGCAGGAAACAGGAGGCTGCATGGAGGCACAGCTAAAAATCAGGACTATATGTGTGTAGTGCTGCCACACAAAATTGAAGCTACTTTTAGATCACAATTACATAAAATGAAACAGTGAGAGATAGTGAGCTAAACTTCTAATAATTTAGGTTTAGGTTTTTCAGTTCTGCAGTCAGATCTGCAGCATCAGTGAAAGAGTCATAGAATGAGAATGCAGTAAAGAGAGAGAAGCCAAACTACAGGGAGAAAACCTTGGAAAAGGAAATACGCTGAAATACATTTTGAATGAAAAACTCAAGAAGTAGTTCAGTTTCTGACACGAGCTGGAACAATCTTAGCAATTCTCAGTCATATCTGAGTTTTGAAAGAGATTACAGCGATTTAATCAAATCATGCTATTATTCTCACATTGAACTGAATGTCAATTGTACCCAGAATGCCTTGGCATGTACACCTTCAGAAATGGCTGGCAAAGTACTTAATACAATAGTTGCAGGCTTCCTGCTTATCCTGCAGGGCCAGATTCATCCCTAGAGTAACTTCATTAACTTAAACATCACAGATTCTTAAGCCAGAAGAGACTGCTATGATTTAGGTGTTTTCTTAGATAATACAGATCACTGAATTTCCTCCAATTGTTACTTTAAGGTCTTTTTTTATACGGGCCACAGGTGCAGGGGGATCGGTGTGTGTGCGGCAGTGTGGGCGGTGGGTGGGGGAGAGGCAGTGCACATGGGTGCACACTGATCCTCCCCGCAATTGCCATTTTGGCCAATTGCTTCGTGAGTGGCCGATGGGTGGAGGTGGGTGTGCATGCGTGTTTTGCGGGAGTGCGTGCACACACACACCTGTTGCGGGATTTACATGAGTGGAACCCACTCATGCCCACACAACGGGTCTGCGTGGGCATGAGTGGGTCTATCTCATGTAAAAAGGCTTGAGAATCCTACTAACCTGTGATTAGCCAAAGGAATTAATTTGTCTCTTTGTGTATCAAATTGAATGAATAATGAATAAAAGTGTATTGAGTTAGCTGTGAAGCTATGTCAAATAGAATAACAGTATATAAAAAAGCCAATAATGATAACATAAAATACATATTATATAAACATTCATAGCCACAAATATCATACATAAAAAAAAGACAACACATATACTGTAACATTAACTAAAACAGTGATAAAGCAATTAGCGATGCTAAAAAACTTAAGTGGAACTGCTTAGAAATTAAAAGTTATCTGAGATGACCTGTATCATTTCCCACGTTTTTAAGTTGCTGATTCTGCAAATGCCGCAACTGCACAAGTTACTAGGTTACCTACTCCCTAGAATTGTTCACTAAATAGCACAGCAGTTGTCTGGTGGATCTAGCCCTGTCAATATTTAATAAAGTGAACAGTCTCTTGCGAGGTTGCTTGTACAGTGGGCAAAATAAAAGATAATGCACCACCAGGTCCTCCACTGACCTTTCCTCACATATACATAATATTTGGGAATAATCAAGGCCTAAATATCGACCCTGAACCACTGCTGATTGCATAGTTTGCAGCCTTAGGGACGCAAAGGCTTTCCACAGCATCCCTGAAGGTAAGGTTAACAGGCTTTCCCTATGCCTGGCATCCAAACCTAAACCATGGAGCAATATTAGAATTCTGGGCACTTGCCCTTAAGGCCTATAATTCCTGATCTTGTAGACGTTTCTTGATCAGGCTTTTAACCACCCCCATTGGCTTGGTGTCCAATAGATCTATAGAAAAACTCAGAGATCTTACTGAAGTTAGTACTCGTGAGAGCCAGGAGGCTTTAAGCTCTCTGTGGCAGGATAACTCCTCCAAAAGGCATAATTTAGGAAGGGCAGAAACAGGCAGCAAATATGCTTTTTTCCAATAACAAAGTAGTAATAAGGTGATCCTTGCCCCAACTGAACTTTCCCCCAATTCTAATAACAGATCAGATGGAAAAGAAGAGGGGACCCCTATTAGCGACCTCAAAAAATTGTTTTCAACGACTTCCAAGGCTGCATGGGCCTCTCCATATGTGGTCCCCAAAACAAAGCTGGGATATAGCCTTAGCTTCAAATACCGTCCAGGCTGATTTAATTGAAGCTTCTCCATACACATAAACAAATTTTGTTAGTGCCTATGTATCAAAGTATGCATTAGGCATCTCCTGCCAACACTCATAGGAGTAATTCTCACTTACATGACTTACATGACTAAATGTGAGGACTTACCTGAGTGAGTACACTTTGCAAAGTGTTCTATCAGTGCAAGTGCCATCTACTTCAATGGGACCGTGCTGATGGAGTATTAAGAGGACTGAAATGCCTGTGAGCAAGGGCCTGAAATGAAAGATTAAGTAGGTTATTGAAGTAGAGAGGCCCTGCCTGGCAAACTGAATTTTGAATGAGTAAAATCTACAGAATAACATGCTTAAAACTATCTATATTTTAAAAGTGGACCAATAGTAAGGAGTTTATACGTTAAATCTAAAAGGTTAGAAGGGGGATGAACGCATGTGTTTTTCCTTTTGCTTGAAGCAGTGGTGGGTCATTGGAAGATTTAAGGAAAAACCTCCAACGCATTCAGAAAATAGCTCACTAAGTAGTTTTACCTATTATCTCCTTTAAGGTTTTGATAGGAGTAATGTTTTTTCCAAATATGAAAGGAGCAAAGTAGTTAAGATGATACCCTTTAACTTCTTTTCCTCCAGGGGAGAGATTCAAACAAGTGGTACCCCAGCCAGGGAGGCAGCTTCCATGAACCCCCTCTGCCGCGAACCATGAGGGAGGGGGAAGTGTGCCAGGCTTTGCTTTGCAATTGACATGTCCCAGGCTCCCTAGCACTCCCAGCCAGTTCTTGTGACTTGCAAAGGGCATGTCCCCTGCTCACAGCGTGTACAATCTGCTGACATGACTAGCCACCCCCATTCATACGGGCAGGGACTCTGTGGCCACCCATTGCCACCAAGCTATTTGGCACAGAGCACTCCGGATTTCTTGACAGTGCTCCATGAGTGGCCATAAGTGGGTGCTCATGGTTCACGGGAGCGTGCATCCCCCACTCCACCTCAGGCAGGTGGTCAGATGTGTGGCCATGTGGGGTAGCATCTCATTTAAAAGCACCAACTGTCAGGCGTTCTTCATGCAATACACTAAATGTCCCAATGGAAAATATGTAGGTGAAACCAAACAATCCTTATGACCATACTTGAATTAGTATAGAAAAATTATTATGGGCAAGAGCTCCAGATCAGCTGTGATTGAACACTTCTCCCAGAGGAGCCTCCTCTCAGTACTAGCCCAGAATTAGAACCTGTATCATACTTTAAAAAGAAAAGTCTGGCAACTAACATTTCTTACTACTGAGAAAAATGGTCTCAGCAGAGGTTTTGCTTTCATGACGCTCTATAATTATCTGTACCAAACAGACAGTTTTCTTTTTACTTTTGCACAAGTTGTTTACTCTTTATCGTATTTAAACCAGTTAAATTGCCAATCGTCAATTCTTTGGTCAATTTCTGTTGCGGATCGTATGCATCATACACAATACTTTAGAGAGTATATGGTTGCCATGATGGTTGCAAATGTAAGGGATGGAGGCAAAGTAGGTCAGACACTATGTTTTATTGGACTAACGTCTATTGGTGAGAGTGTGCAAGCTTTTGGGCCACACAGGGCCCTTCCTCAGGCATGTAAAAAGTCAGAGCTAATTTGTCTCTTTCAAAGGAGTCAGTGCAAATTTGTCTTTTTCAAAGGAGTTTTCAATAGTCAGTGCTTTGTTTGCAAATTTAGGGGAAACACTATTATTCTGCAGTAGCCCTTCTAGATAATGTAATTTATTATTTGTGTGTGGCAGTTTCCCCTCAAACACGACTATGCGGCAGGGCTATGCCACAAAATGGCACCTGCCATGTGGGACACCTAAGATGGCTGCTGAACAGGAAGCAGAAGTTGGTGTGTTTGTGGCGTGGCCTGGAGCATAAAAGGAATCCAGCCCAAGGAAAGAATTGTAGTCTGCTCCTTACTGTCGTGGAATGAACATCTCTGCCAGAGACTGCTAGGATGGATGGAGGCAAGAAGGACCAAGGACCAAGAAGAAAGGAGACCCTAGGGCCTGTATGTGAGTTGGAGGCAAAACAAGTGGACTGCTGTCTATCTAGGCCTGGAATTTGTATTGACTGGCTAGAGGATTTGGTGCCTGGCCTGGACTGTTGCATAGCTGTGGGGCTTGATCCTGTATACACTCACCCACTAGTAAGTGGGGCCCTGCTACAGACTAATGGAATTGTTAGCACCGAATGTAAACATTTTCAATCAGAATCAGAAGTGTCACCTTCCTGAGCAGCAGCAGCAGCTCATCTGGGTATCTTGCAAATGGAGCTGGTCCTGTGTTAGCAGTTGGTACCTTTTGATGCTGATGCTGTTTGTTAGGTACACAATATGACAGTATTTCAGGGGCAATAACAAAAATAAGAAAATAAATTAAAATCAAACAGTTTAAGGTTTTTTTCATTTGACAAACTTGAAAGTGAAGGATTAGTATACCCTGGGAGATTTTGAGAGATAAAAGCTTTGAATTTATTACAACAGATGTGCTTATGTGTCAAACCACTGGGAAAGACTACTTTCTGAGTAAATCTGGCATCTGCATTTACAATCGAAGATTTACAGAAAGGATAATCACAATATATTATGAGCAAAGTCATCAAGTGCCTTCACACGAGCTCTGGCAGGCTCGATCCCCATGGTGGACAATCACTGCCTCCACTTTGGGCCAGTGCAGGGAGCAGGACAGGATCAGCCCCCTCTCATGAGGCAGCCAGGCAGGTGGGGTGTGCCAGTCATCCTGCCACGCCCAATGGTGGGCCGAGCCACCACCCACACGAGTGGGCTGCTGACCTTGTATGTGTGATGGAGACCTGGCTAGATGAGATGTCTGGGACAATTTTGGTGGACCTCGTTCCAGCTATGTACTCTATTCAACACCAGCTTAGGCTAGAGGGTCGGGGGTGAAGGAGGCATAGCCATTGTTTTTAAGGAAGGCTTGTCTGCTCAGAGGTTCGGTTCAGACTGAGTCTGGTATAGAGGGTCTCTACCTCACGTTTGATTTGGTCAGTAACGGACATGGGGGTCTGGCTGAGGACAGATTGGGGGTACCTTGCGCCCTACTGCATGGCAGAATCCCTGACTGCTCTAGCTGCACTGGCCTCAGACTTGGTCTTGCAGTCCCCCCAAACTTGTTTTGGGAGACTTCAACATCCATGGCCAGGCTGTTTGGAGTGGAGCAGGACTTCATGGATGCCATGGCAACCATGGGTCTGTCCCAGGTAGTTGGCCCAATGCATGAGGTGGGGCATTCTCTGGATTTGGTGTGCTGCACTGACCTTGAGGCAAGGGGTCTGATGATTGGGGGTGTGGATTGTTCACCCTTGCTGTGGTCTGATCATTACCTCCTTATGGCTCACCTACCTGACCATGGGGGTATGGGACCGAGTAGGATGGTCCGCCCCCGGAGACTTATGGAACCTGTTGGTTTCAGGAATGCTCTGGGGGATTTGCCTGATACCCTCAATGGCTGCTCCATCAATGACCTCGTGGCCTTCTGGATAGGTTGGCTGGCGGGGATCTTTGATCAGGTGGCTTCCAGGCATCCACTTCCGGTGCTTCGCCACCGTAGGTCCCCATGGTTCATGGAGGATCTGGGGCGGTTGAAGCATGAGGGGAAGCAGTTAGAGCGATGGCAGTGCTGTACTCGTGCCCAAGATGACAGATTGTGTCATAGAGCATTTTTGAGGGCCTATGCTATGGCTGTTTGAGCAGCAAAGAAACTATTCTTTGCTGCTCTTATAGCATCCTCTCAGTCTTGGCCAGTAGAGCTGTTCCGGGTGGTGAGGGGTCTGGTCAGTCCAGCCTCTCTCCGCCTGGAACTGGATTCATCTGAGGCCCATTGTGACATATTTTTAAAGTACTTTGTGGATAAAATTGTTTGCATTTAGCATGACTTTGGCTCTCCTACTTCGGAAGCTGTGGCAGAGCCAGAGGTTAGGAATGCCCTGTCTGGTCTGTATTTATGGGATGACTTTCAATCAGTGGCGGCGGATGTGCTTGGCTCTGTTCTGACCATGATTTGTGAATCAGATCCTTGCCCGTCCTGGTTAGTGAAAGCCACCAGGGAGACTTTGGGGCCAGTATTGGTGGGGATTATCAACGGAGTGGTCCGTCCCCTTCTCAGAAAACCATCACTTGACGTTGGTACCTCTGCGAATTATCGACCTGTCTCTAACCGTCCCTTTTTAGGGAAGGTTATTGAATGGGTAGTGGCCCGTCAGTTGCAGGCACATCTGAACTGCACCTGTTTCCTTGACCCCACGCAGTCCGGGTTTTATCTGGGATACGGCATCGAGACTATACTTACGGCTTTGGTCGACGACCTCCTCGAGAACTGAAGCAGGGTTGGCTGACCCTGTTGGTCCTTTTAGAGCTATCTGCAGCCTTTGATATCATGAATCATGAGATGTTGGTGACTTGCCTGCGGGATGCACACCAGGAATGTATTAGTAATTCCACAGAATTAGAACATGGTCAGAGGATCATGGTGTTCAATATGGACCTGCAACAGGATAAGGTTCCCCACATGGTTGTGGATTGTGGGTCATACACATAGGTGAATTACTGCTAGGATTTGGAAGGAGAGTTGTGCTACTGATCCCCCATTGTTCTGTTTGATGTGATTGGAATTGGAATCCAATTCCATTGTGGAATGTCCAATTCCAATTCTATTCCATTGTGATTGGAAGCCAACAGCATGAGGATTTCAGTGTGTGACCAATATAAATTGTTGATGCTTCCAAAAATATCAGCTAAGATTTCCACTTTACAAAGGTTGTGCAACATATAAATGCTATCCTGGTGTGCAAGTTAAGGCGAGGGCCTCAGGTTGCTAAGGAAGTCTCATAAATATGCAGCTAGCATATTTGGTCTCAGTGGTTTATTTTTTTGTGCTTCATTGTTTTGTTCTTTGTGCACAACTGACAGTGAGAGCCTTAATCTTCAATTTCTTTGCTTTTTGGATTTTAATTGTTTTTAATGTATTTATTTATTTGGAGGTGATGTGTGCTTAAAAGGGATTTTTTTCTCCTTTGAAAGGTTTAGTTTGGAAATGTTATTTTTGTGGTTGGTTTTGTTTGGAAACATTGTTCGAGCCTTAACTATTTTCTAAAACTGGAGGTTTGTGGATGGTAATTTATTATAGAAACATTCCCTGGTAGGGAGAATTCTCTTTTGTGTGTACAGAGGGCAGAGCTCACCCTGTAGCATTTCCCAGTCAGGGCACATGTAAGGGTTCTCCCCAGAATGGATTCTCTGATGTATATTGAATGTCCCAACTTCTCCTTGTAAACTGCTGAATTGGAGATTTCTTGAAATAACCTAATTGTTAGGCCCAAAGCACTGTCTATGATATGTGGGACAAAGGGGAATCCTAGCTGAAGTGAAGTAGATTAAATTCCTTGAATTTGCCATGATCGTGTAAAAGCCAAAACTGTTTTGAATGTGGTTTTAAAATAATGCACATTTTTTAAAACCAGTTTTGGCATCCTCCGATCATCAAAGGGGCTAAAAACTGGTTTTTAAAAATGCGCATTATTTAAAAACCACGTTCAAAACGGTTTTGGCTTTTACACGATCATGGCAAATGCGCATTTTAAACGGTTTAGGTGTTTAAATGAGCATTAAAACACGCACATTTTTCACCAATCATGGGCAAATTTGTCTTGTCTAAAAGCGGCCTTAGATCTGGTCTGAAGAAGAAAAACCTCTTTTAATTAGAGATATTGTTTATAAAGTGAATATGTGAACTACATGAAACGTTACTTATGGAATGTAAGCTAGGATGTAAAAGAGTATATAAAGCAGCTCTGAAAGGAGTTCAGCATTCTTCAACTACTGACTGGTGCCAGCCATTAAGAGCTGAATTACCCTTTTGCAAGAGGTGTTAATTCTATTTCTGTTTCTTTGTATATGGCCATATTTCTTATTGTATATCTTCATTTATACTTTTATATGTATTTCTATAAATATATTTTGTCTCTATTATTTAGGTATTTGTATTCTTTCTTATTTCATATTCTATATATGTATTTTACTTAAAATAAGTTTTGGGTCCAGATTTATTCTTTTCAGTGTAACTTGTATTCAATTCTATTTTCTTGAAGTAAAGTAGGATAGAGGAAACTGAGTCTCTGTGTTCACTGAGGAGGGATTTCTCTCTCTCCTCTGAAACAGCATGTCAGTAAGATGCAAAAGTTCAGATCCTGCTTAGAGTCCCTATCTTTCTCTGGGACTAAAATCAGTTTACATCCTGACACTTTCTTCACATCCCTGGCATATTGAAAGTTTTTCTCCTGAGTGGATTCTTCTTTTTAAAACTGCAATTTTAAAAAGTGAAACAACGCACACATGCATATAATGGTCCCTTATTTTAAAACTGACTTGAAGCCTTGTATTGTTGTTTTTTCCCCCTAACACCTGATCAACAGGAGGAAATGCTGGTTTTCCCTTTTTGATTTTTTCACACAGAGCTTTGCATTTTTTCCACTATTACATGCCACTACCATTGTGTAGTTTTTTGTTCTGCGTACACTGTGGTTTCTTCGTTCATTCTGTGTTCTATTCCATTGATTGTGTAAGTGTGACATTTTAATGCCAGCACCACCCCATCGACCTAGAAGTCCACCGGTCACCACTGCATTGAGCTGATGTTATCTTTCAATGGAGTATCCACAAGGACTCCAAGATGCCTTTTTGAGGGGTACCATCTAATTTGGAACCCAACATTGTGCATGCATACTTAAGATTGTTTTTTCCTATGTGCATCATTTGCACTTATCAAAAATTCATAATTGAAAGATGCTGATAGTGATTCTTTATATTGTATATAGCTTGTTTGAGTGAAACAGGGATTTCCTTTTGGGAGCTGATGGCCTACAGGGAGATCTAGTCATGATCTATATTTAATTTTAAGAAAATGAAAAAGAGACCTGAAGATTCTTCTGCAAGCTCTGGTTTGCAAACTTCTGTTCTGTATTCCTGTATTTAGCAGGAGAGGTATATGGATTAAGACAGCCTGTGCAGGAAATTATGGCCCACACTGTCTATTTGCTACAGAGTTAGCCTTGCATAATGCAAATATGGGTTCTTGCTATTTTGCAGCCTTGCTAAACCGGAGGCCCCTTTCACACCTTAAGATTTTCTACACAGAATAAAGATCCCTCTGTGATTTAATGGTGTCTGAATTAAATTATGTTCATGACATGTCGATGACAGGAGCGTGTCAATGATGGGAGCTGGGGAAATTATAAACAAGGATGACAGGGGGGCAAATCCTACCTTTACAGTGCCAAGAGTCACTGGTCTGTCAGAAAGTGCAGGTGTGAGTGGCAGTTTAATAGCAAGGCTTTAACATGCAACTATTTTGCAGAGTACGAGCGCACGTGATCCTCTGAAGGTCCTCTGGGTGCCATTTTATCCATAGAGTACCACAGGGCATCCAAACAGAATGGTGCTAGGAAAGAAGCCCTTCACTCCCCAGAACTCGCAGAGCTGCTGCAGTCTGCGCAGGAGTTACAGCAGCGCCTGGTGCACAATCTACCTCCCTAAGGGAACTTTTTCAAAAGTTTCGCTTTCAAGTAGCTTTGTGTTTGCCAGTGTGATCGGGTGAAGGATGATGGGATGGGTTAGGGAGGAGGCAAATGCACGTTGAAAAGCTGTTCTGGAATATTCAATCGCAAAACATTACCTGGTGTAAACGCCCTGTTGCTGAAAGAAAAACGTGCCTATATCCCGAGAGATTCGTAAAAGTGTGAATGATTCCCTCCTGCACCTGTGACATCACACAGCCTTCCATCAGAACTGCAACGATGGAAGAAAGGCGCAAGTGTGAAAGTGGCCTCAGTCAGGGTTGGCCTCAGAGGCCCTACTGCCTAAGGTATTTGCAATCATATAAATATTAAGGTCAAGTGTAATCTCAAGCTTTGAGCTCTTTCTATGGTGACAATTACTTTCAGAATAGTTACTGATTGTTAAAGTCAAAATTAGCTTAATTAATCCGTCTTACAATAAAATAGCTTATTTGTATGTTCACAACCATCCTTGAAGCAGGGAAATGGAAGCCCCATTTTACAGAGGATAACTGAAGAACAATTTAAATCTGATCTGTCTAGGGTCACATAAAATGTGTTTTTGTTGAGCCAGAAATCAAGCATTGGTTTCTCAAGTCCCCTTCCAGTGTGTCTCTCAAAACCTGCCTACTGTTTTGAGGAAACCGCTTGCCCTACATTTCTGAAAATTTAACCATGGCTGTGCATTGTGAGGACCATCATACACACAAAGTTTGAAGAAGATCCATTGGGAAAATGAAATGTTATGACTATTTAAACGTTAATTGCTTGTGGTCAAAATACACAGCATTCTCACGATTTTGAATCAACAATATCTCCTCCCCCTGGATGGGCTGAGCCCCCAAACTTCACAGGATTCCAGCATGAGATCAATAACAACCGCTTCTGAAATATCATAGTAATTGGTGCAGCCAAAACTGAGATATTATTAATTTAAAAATTGGTTCTGCAGGGTCGCGCATGCGCACTTGGACTCCTCTCTCCTGTCGGAGAGCTGGGGCAGCGGCTGCATCCTGTCCCTCTGTGAGCTCTGTGGGCTGCTGCTCCTGCTGCTGCCCATCCCCTTGGCAACCTGCCAGCCCCACGCGCACCCCCGCTAGCTCCCCCAAACCCCAATAACCCGCTCAACCCATGCAAGCCCCAAACTCACCCCCAACTCCCCACGCACACACCCCGTCAGCCCCAAACTCACCCCCAAGCCCCGCGCTCACCCCAACCCCCATGCGCACCCCCCACCAGCCCCAAACTCACCCCACCTGCCCTTCCCCGCCCCCTCCCACCCTCCCCCGCCCCCCCCC
>QEPC01012655.1:1718759-1731722 GCA_003113815.1 Sphenodon punctatus | reverse complement strand
TGATCCCCTCCCCCTCCTCTCTCACTTCTTTGCAGTTTTTCACCGCTTTTTGCCTCACTCTGCCCCTTTCTTTTGGCTCCTTGAGGGGTGGGGGGGTTCTTTTTTATGTTTTTTCCCATTAGGGGCTGCAAGTCCACGTTTTTTACCTTTTTTTTATGCGAAGTCTGGCTGGGCTGTCTGGAGTGTTTTGCAGAGGCAGCTACTGCTCACGCATGCCCAGAAGCTCCTCAGCATCTCATCATTTCTAATGCTCTCACCTCTCAGTGCGGATGGATGCACTTCTTCCTGAAATAATGACAATTTTTCACCTGATCGACAGAATCCATGGGGAGTGTTTTTGCCTATTTCTGTTCTACAATAACCAGAGTCTTGTCTCTGGTACCTTGAAGATGGGAAGGGACACTAAAAGGATTATGTTTTTTTAAAAAACTCTAAATCACACCTGCAATATTATAGCTCTCAGATGTCTCTGATCCAACATTTCTTGAAATATTGAGTCTCACTGAAATATTGAGCCTGCATATTTAGCTGATGCTACCAATACTTAGCCTGTGTCAGCCCTCAAGCGTTGTTGCCATAAATGTCATCTTTGAAACTGCAATTAATGCCATTGTCCTTAAGCAAAACTTAAATGAATTCACAGAAGAATAAAATAGCCAAACAAAGCTACTAACTATCAAATCAAAGCTTACCTTTGTGTCTTTACCTGAACTCACATGCTTGTGTATCCCCTGGAAGGCTTTCACCATTTTAAACAATTACTAAGTGGATTTTTAAAAATACAACCTTCCCACCTTGAAACACCACTACTATGATGGTCTCTGCCATCCTTTTCACCATGCCTACCTATTGTTGATACTGGGAGATTTCAAATGGAGCAGGGTTTTTTTATTTGACTGAGCACCAGAGACAGGATTTTGGAGCAGAAGTCAATTTTCCCTTAATGAGAATTTTTGTATTTCTTTCAATTTATATGATGCCCTTCCCACAATAGCCCAGGGTGGCTTACAATCCATAAAATACAATAACAATAATAAAACTCCCCCTCCCTCCCCCTCAAAGCTCTCGTTCCAGCCCTCAACCCCACCCAAAACCACCAAACCACCCCCATCCACCAAATGCTTTTTCAAATAAGAAAGTCTTGCATCGCCTCTGGAAGATGCCCAGTCTGGGACTCAAATGAACCTTCTGGGGAAGAGAATTCCACAGAACTCTACCTCTCTTTTTCCATCGACCCAGGCCACAGTCTCTTTATTTTCCCAGTGCCTGTTGGCTGTGGGGGCTTGTATGAGGTTGAGCCATCTGCAGCTGAATCCTGACAAGATGGAGGTGATGTTGGTGGGTGAGGGCCTGGGGGGCCTGGGAGTGGTTGAAGATTCACGGCTCAGCCTGGAATCTCAGGTTGTGGCCATGGTGGGGAGTGCGTTTCGGCAGTTACATCTTGTCCGGCGGCTTTGGCCGTATCTCTCAGACTCTGACCTCGNCGGCCCCGCCCCCTCCCAGTTTCCCCGCCGGGATCCCCCTGGCACGTCTGTTATGGCGTGACGGGGTGACCCTGGCAGGGAATGAAGCCGGTGGTTTCGGTACGGGGCCAAAGGGCCCCATAACGTCTGAAATCACCCACAGTCTTTTAAAAACTGGCCGCCACGGGGTGGGGGGGAGTGGTCTGTGGTTGTGCCACTGCAGGGGGGGCAGGGGCAGATGGGCACACCCATCCCCACCCATGCCCCTGCACGAAGCAACCAGTGTTTTTGCCAGTTGCTCCATGCGAGGGCGATGTGTGGAGGTGCATGTTTTGTGGGAGTGCGCACGTGTGTTCACCCACCTGCTGCTGCTTTCACACGAGATGCACCCACACATGTCCACTGGGTGGGCATGAGTGGGTGCATCTAGTTAAAAAACGGCCTAAGAATGGAACCATACAGAACCATAAGGGAGATGACTGGGCACTTGGAGAGTGAATGGCTATTTAGTGGCATCTGCAAATGACTGAAGGGAGTAGCAAAGCTCTTACAGACTCAGATGAAATAAAATCATCCAAGATTTTAGTGGATTCTCAGTATTGTAAAACTGAGGCCCTGATGCAAAGCCTACTGGAAATCAGCATGAATTCAATTTACTTCACTGGGCTTTGTGCTGGACTTAAATACACCTCTGAAGAGACCATCATAATGCAAAAAGATTTGTGAGGGGTCAGTTTAATGGTGTTATTCCTCTTACTGATTAAGGTTTACAGATCTTCTAGCCCACCACTAAATAACCTGAGGTATCATTATTACTTCCCTATATGACAATGAAAAAACATCATAAAATGTTAGAAGTGATGGATGTTCCTAATGATTGCTATAAAGAGAGACATTAGCGTAATTCACTAACACCATTAAATCCTCACAGGAAGCAGAGGTGGGATTGAGAGTCAGCTTTCTATTAAGTATCTGCTTTTTGTAGTGTATTGTCTCCATTGTTTTTGCCTCTCTCCCCCTTCTGTTTGGGTAGTTCTATTAGGGGAAAGTATCTTTGGCCTCAGTCTATTCTATTTGTTCAGGGACTTTTTTACTTCTATAAGAATATAAGAGGTTCCGTACTGGGTCGGACCAATAGTTCATCGAGCCCAGCATTCTAACTCTGACTTTGGCCAATCTTGGTTGCTTTGTAGACGTACCCAACAGGTTGCAATGGGGTGATCCATTCGTCGTTGTTCACTCCCAACTCTCGACAGTCAGAAGTTACGTTCCCTCAATCTACTTGTCTAGCAGCCATTTATGGACCTATCCTCCAAGAACGTACCCAATCCTTTCTTAAACACACATGCGCTACTGGCCTTGACCACCACCTCTGGCAACAAATTTCAGAAGTAAATTGTTTGTTGTGTGAAAAAATACGTTCTCAAACATACTTCCATGTTTAAGTGATAATGCATCACTTTTTAAAAAGTAGATACAGGGGAATTGTGAGTACTTAGCATTCTCATAGCATCAGCATCTCATCATTTCTTTTTTTTTTAATATTTCTTTTTATTTTAACTTTAACAATATAATATCACATTCCAATCAAAATATTACATTTATTCCCCCTTCCCCACCTCTCTCCCCTCTCCACCCTGCCTCCCCGTCCCCTCCCTCCCTTCCCCCAGTATACGTTCCCTTTCCCACCCTCTTTCCCCCCTTCTGCCTCCCTTCCCCTCCCTCCCCTTTCAGTATATTTTACTTAGGCAAGTCGAGTGTGTGAACTGTTCCATCTTTATCTTTTTTGTCAGTACTGTCCAGCATTGGTCCCAGTCTTTATAGAATTTATCTAGGTTATCTTCAAGGCTGGCTGTGATCCGTTCCATCGATAAGCAGTGCCATAGTCTCTGCAACCATGCTTGTCGTGTGAGCCCTTTCGCATATTTCCAAGTCCTTGCAATGGTGTGGATTGCCGCCAGAATCAGGTTTGTACATGTCCTCTTCTGTTGTTTGGTTATCTCTTTTTCTGGGTATATTCCCAGCAAGGCAATTTCTGGCTTAAAAGGCAATGGTATATTTAACGACCCCCTAATAACCTTCCATACTTTATTCCAGAATTCGGCCACTTTTGGGCAGCTCCACCATGCGTGTAGGTATGTACCTCTCTCCCCGCATCCCCGCCAGCAAGTTGGGGGGTATGTTGCTTTTATTCTATTGATTTCTACTGGCGTAGTATACCACCTATGCATCAATTTGATTTGGGGTTCTTTAGCCAGTAGAGATCTGGAGCATGTATTGGTATATTGCCACATCTGTTTCATCTTTTTCTCTGTTATTTCTACCATTAATTCGTCTTCCCACTTTGATACGTATCCAGCATCTGCTAAATGATATATATTCTTTACTATCTTATGCAGTATGGAGAAAATTCCCCTTTGTCCTGTTTTATCAAATAAAATTTTTTCTAGCTCTGTGGGAGGCCTACTAAAATTTAATTTATCCCTTGGATTTGTCAGTGCACTGTGCAGTCGGCAATACTGCCAGAACGGTATCTTTTCCTGTGTAGTCTCTTCTATCTCTTCTTTTGTTTTTAGTCTCCCTTGTATGAATAAGTGTGTTGCTCTATATATTCCTTTTTCTCTCCATCTTTTCATTTTTTCTCTCTCTCTGATGTCCCACTTAGGCCCAATTTTATCTAACGGGGTGTATGGGGTTTTCCCTTGTATTATCTCTAACTTCCTTTGGCATTCCCTCCATGTGTTTATTGCAGCCCCTGCAAATGGATGGTCCTTGCATTCCGGGCCCCTTAATTGTATTTTATCTGGGCTGTCAAAGATGTCTTGCCCATTTTCTAACCCTAGTGTTTCTAATTCCAAATTCCTCCATCTGGGTTCCTTACCCTCGTCGTACCATACTTTAACTGTTCTCAGGGCAGAGGCCCTGTGGTACATCCTCATGTCTGGCAAGTTGCATCCCCCCTGTTCTATTTTAGTTTTCAATATTGTTCTTCTTACTCTAGGCCTTTTTTGTCCCCATATTACAAATCTCATAATCTTTTCTATTTTTTGGAAAAATTCCTTGTTTAATGTTATGGGTATGGCCTGTATAGTATATAATATTTTAGGTAATAGCTGCATTTTAATTATATTCATTTTTCCTATCCAGGAGCATCCCAGCCTTCTCCAGGAGTGTTGTTTGTTTTGCAATTCTTGAATGAGGGGTAAGTAATTTTTTTTATATAGGTTGTTTGTGTTTTTAGTGAGCCATACTCCCAGGTATTTCAGTTGTTCCGTTTGCATTTGGAATTGCTTTAGTTCGTCTAGGTCTGCCTGTGTCATTTTTGTTTTATTTAATGCCATAACTTGTGTTTTATTTGTGTTTATCTTATATCCTGATAATGTCCCGAATTCCTTAAGCAGGCTGGTTAATTCCTGCATTGAGGACTGTATATTTGTCATTGTCAAGAGCATATCATCTGCATATACCATTGTTTTATGTTCCTCTTCTCCTGCCTGTATTCCTTTGATTTTTTTATTTTGATTAATAGCTGCTATTAGTGGTTCTATTGCGAGGTCAAATAAGAGGGGAGACAGGGGGCATCCCTGGCGTGTTCCTCTAGTGATTAGAATGTTTGGGGTCACTTCCCCATTAATTGCAATGTTAGCAACCGGTCTTTTATAAATGCTGGCTACCCATTTTAGATATGCTCCCTTAAATCCCATTTCATTTAGTGTTTTCATTAGGAAAAATTTTTCTAATCTGTCAAAGGCCTTGTTCGCATCCAGTGAAATCACAGCCGTGGGTATTTTATCTTTATTAGCTTTATATATTAAGTTTATCGCCCTTCTGACGTTATCCACTCCCATTCTGCCATTAATAAACCCTGTCTGATCTGGTCCTATGAGTGTTCTAATAATCCCTTGCAGTCTAGTAGCGAGAATCTTTGTAAATATTTTGGCATCGGTGTTTAATAACGAGATGGGTCTAAAATCCCCACATTCCTTGCCAATTTTCCCTGGTTTCGGACATAACGTAATGGTGGCTGCGTAGAATGTCTCTGGCATCTCTTGTTTTGCCTGTATCCCATTGTACACTTTCGCTAGCAGTGGGGCCAACTGTTCCCCATATGTTTGATAAAACTCTGGGATAAACCCATCTGGTCCAGGTGTTTTATTCTTAGGCAGGTCTTTTATTGTTTTTTGTACTTCCTGGATAGTTATAGGTTCATTGAGCCATTCTCTCTGTTCTGCTGTTAATTTAGGTAATTTTAATTTATCTAGGAATACATCAATCTCCTCCCCGTTAGGCTCTTCTGTGGTATATAAATTTTTATAGAAATTTTGGAATTGTTCCTTCATTTCTAGTCCTGTAATCCAGCTCTGTCGGTTGGGGTGTAGTACCTGTGTTATTTGAGTTTTTTTCCTTTTCTGTTTTACCATCCATGACAGAATTTTATCTGCCTTATTACTTTTATTATAATAAATTTGTTTTGTATATCTGAGTTTTTTTATCACTCTCTCTGTTTCTATTGTGTCTATTAATCCTCTTAGTTCTCCCCTTTCTCTAATACATTGCTTTGTGGGTTTCTTTTTCATCTTTTCTTCTAGTGTATTTAGTTTAAGATAGAGGTCATTTAACTCTTTTTTGTTTTTCTTTTTATTATAGGCATCTATTTTGATGTATTGGCCTCTCAAGTAGGCTTTTGCAGCTTCCCACACTACTCCCTGGGATACCTCTCCATTATCATTCCACTTCATATAGTCATCAATATGTTGTTTGATTTGTTCTTTGTTTAATGCATTTAATAAAGTACCCTTCTTCAAAACCCAATGAGGTGTCTTGTGTGTTTTTTGTTGCCCTGTACTTATCCTTGCTATAACTGCGCTGTGATCTGTAAACGCTGCAGGGATAATATCGATCTGAGTGCATTTTTCCCAGTTTGTATCCTGCATGAGTAAGTAATCTATTCTGGAATATGTCATGTGTCTATTTGAAAAAAAAGTATACTCTCTGTCTCTTGCATGTTTTAGTCTCCAGACATCCACCAATTGGGCCTGCCTTATTATTTGGGCCATTTTTAGTTGTCCTCTCTTCATTTTTCCTCCCCCTGATCTATCTAGCCTCGTGAGTGGACTATTTAGGTCTCCAAATACCATTAATGTCCCTTGACTTTCTTTTTCTATCAGTTTTGTCATCTTCGTCATGAATGTTGTCTGCCCTGTGTTTGGGGCATATATGTTTAGAAAGGTGTACATTTCTCCCTCTACTTTCCCTGTTACCATTATGTATCTACCTTCTGGGTCTTTTACTATCTTTTCCCTTTTAAATTTCAGTGTTTGTGCAAAGGCCAGTAGGACCCCCGCCTTTTTCTGCCCCGCATTTGCGAAATATATATGCTCAAAGCGTTTGTCTCTCATTCTCACATTATCTTTTTGCAATAAGTGTGTCTCTTGCAGAGCCAATACCTGTGCATTTACCCTTTTTGCATAATACCATGTCTTTTTTCTTTTCGTTGGACAGTTTAGCCCATTTACATTCAGTGAACATATCTTTAAATCAGCCATCATCCCTTTTCTGTGTGGGTTTTGTTACTCGACTCACTTTAGTGCATTCTTTGCCTATATACCATTCCCTTTGTCCCCATTTCCCTTCCCTCCCCCCTGTTTCTTCCCCATTCCCTCCCCTCCCCCACCTTCCCCTTCCCCTTTGGCAACTTATCCAGTTGTCCATTTCTCTCCTTCTCCTCCTCTGGAGGTGCCTCTGGAGCCGCTCGTTCTGTGCAGTCCCTCCAGACAGGCCCTTCCTTTTGTTCATGGTCCCAATTAGTTCTTATCTTTTATTTTCGCTTCTTTCTATTTCTTCTTTTGTCTTTTGATTACGTGGGTTTTTTCATTAACTTGGATTCTAAGTTTTCCGTTCTGTGTCTCTTGCCCCTAGGTTATTCTCTCGCAGGTCTTGGTTCTTCTCTCTGCAACTCTGGCAGCTTTGCTGCAATGAATCTCTCTAGCGCTTTCGTGTCGTAGAAATTCCTTCTGCGATTTTCATGCATGAAGGAGAAGGTAGCCGGGTATCTTATTTGCGTTTTAATTCCCTGTGCTGTGAATTTTTCTTGTAGTTTATACCATCCCCTTCTCCTCGCCACTGTAGCTGCTGCCAGGTCTGGTTGTATGCTGATTCTGTGACTTTGATATTTTAAGTCTTTCAGTTTCCTGGCTTCCCACAGGATTTGTTCTTTATCAGTATATCTAAGGCATCTGAATATTACTGCCCGGGGGGGATCCCCTTCCTTTGGCTTGGGGCGAAGAGTCCTGTGTGCTCTATCAATCTCTATTTCATGGAGTTGGGGACACTTGGGGAGGATTTCTTTCAGGATTTTCCTGATCAAGTCTCTGCCTCCCTGGGCTTCTATGCCCTCTGGGATTCCTTGAATTCTTAAGTTATTCCTCCTTCCCCTGTTTTCCATGTCCTCCATTTTCCTCTGTATTCCCCCTAGGGCTCTTTCCATCTCTTGTACCTTATCTTCCCATCTTTGCTGCTGTATTTCTCTCCTTTCCACTCTTTGTTCTAGGCTTGTAACTCTTTCTGCCATTCCATCAAATTTCTTATTTAAACAGTCTACCACAGAGGTTACTTTCTGTATGTTCTCGTTTAGGAGCCCCCATTGCTTTGTGGAATCAGCGTGATTGGAGTTTATTGCCTCCATTAAGCCTCTAAACTGTGCTGTAAAGTCTTGCTGTTCCCCCTGCTGGGCTGCATGTGCCTCAGCCATGTTGCCTTCCTGGGGTTGCTCTTGATCCCCTCCCCCTCCTCTCTCACTTCTTTGCAGTTTTTCACCGCTTTTTGCCTCACTCTGCCCCTTTCTTTTGGCTCCTTGAGGGGTGGGGGGGTTCTTTTTTATGTTTTTTCCCATTAGGGGCTGCAAGTCCACGTTTTTTACCTTTTTTTTATGCGAAGTCTGGCTGGGCTGTCTGGAGTGTTTTGCAGAGGCAGCTACTGCTCACGCATGCCCAGAAGCTCCTCAGCATCTCATCATTTCTAATGCTCTCACCTCTCAGTGCGGATGGATGCACTTCTTCCTGAAATAATGACAATTTTTCACCTGATCGACAGAATCCATGGGGAGTGTTTTTGCCTATTTCTGTTCTACAATAACCAGAGTCTTGTCTCTGGTACCTTGAAGATGGGAAGGGACACTAAAAGGATTATGTTTTTTTAAAAAACTCTAAATCACACCTGCAATATTATAGCTCTCAGATGTCTCTGATCCAACATTTCTTGAAATATTGAGTCTCACTGAAATATTGAGCCTGCATATTTAGCTGATGCTACCAATACTTAGCCTGTGTCAGCCCTCAAGCGTTGTTGCCATAAATGTCATCTTTGAAACTGCAATTAATGCCATTGTCCTTAAGCAAAACTTAAATGAATTCACAGAAGAATAAAATAGCCAAACAAAGCTACTAACTATCAAATCAAAGCTTACCTTTGTGTCTTTACCTGAACTCACATGCTTGTGTATCCCCTGGAAGGCTTTCACCATTTTAAACAATTACTAAGTGGATTTTTAAAAATACAACCTTCCCACCTTGAAACACCACTACTATGATGGTCTCTGCCATCCTTTTCACCATGCCTACCTATTGTTGATACTGGGAGATTTCAAATGGAGCAGGGTTTTTTTATTTGACTGAGCACCAGAGACAGGATTTTGGAGCAGAAGTCAATTTTCCCTTAATGAGAATTTTTGTATTTCTTTCAATTTATATGATGCCCTTCCCACAATAGCCCAGGGTGGCTTACAATCCATAAAATACAATAACAATAATAAAACTCCCCCTCCCTCCCCCTCAAAGCTCTCGTTCCAGCCCTCAACCCCACCCAAAACCACCAAACCACCCCCATCCACCAAATGCTTTTTCAAATAAGAAAGTCTTGCATCGCCTCTGGAAGATGCCCAGTCTGGGACTCAAATGAACCTTCTGGGGAAGAGAATTCCACAGAACTCTACCTCTCTTTTTCCATCGACCCAGGCCACAGTCTCTTTATTTTCCCAGTGCCTGTTGGCTGTGGGGGCTTGTATGAGGTTGAGCCATCTGCAGCTGAATCCTGACAAGATGGAGGTGATGTTGGTGGGTGAGGGCCTGGGGGGCCTGGGAGTGGTTGAAGATTCACGGCTCAGCCTGGAATCTCAGGTTGTGGCCATGGTGGGGAGTGCGTTTCGGCAGTTACATCTTGTCCGGCGGCTTTGGCCGTATCTCTCAGACTCTGACCTCGCCACTGTCATCCATGCCTTCATCACCTTGAGGCTGGATTACTGAAAAGTGCTCTACGGGGGCTGCCCGAGAAGCTGGTACAGAGGCTGCAGCTGGTGCAGAATGCCGCGGCCCATCTCCTTACTGGGGCGGGCCACAGGGAGCACATGACACCTGTGTTCCGGGCTGTGCACTGGCTCCCTATAAAGCACCCGGCTAGGTTCAAGGTGCTGGTTTTGACCTTTAAAGCCCTTCACGGCCTGGGCCCTGCCTATCTGTGGGACCGCCTCACACCCCATGTGCCCATGCGACCCCTGAGATGTCCGTGGGGGCCTTTTTGGAGGTTCCCTGGGTGAGATGGGTGGCCACTGACATGAGATCTTTTTTCGGTGGCTGCCCCCATGCTATGGAATTTGCTCCCGGAGGAGGTTCGGTTGGTCCCCACCCTCCTGCCATTTCGATGTTTGTGTAAGACCTGGCTGTTCCTCCATGCTTTTGGCGAGGGGGGTGGGGCGGTAGGGTGGGGGTGGGGTAGGGTTTGGGAAGGGAGGGTGAGTTTTATGATTTGTTTTAAAATGTTTTATTGTTAAATTTTGGTGTGTTGTTTGCCGCCCCAAGCTAATTTGGGGCGGGATACAAGTTTTAAATAAATAAAATAAATAAAAATAAAAAAGAATTGGGACAGCAACCAAGAACACCCTCCTGTGCACCCTCATCCCACAGACAAGGGCAGCAGATGGAACCTGCGAAAGAACACCTCCAACCAACCATACAGGCCACAATGGAAGATAGTAGGACAGGTGGTCTCTCAGATACATGGGACCCAGACCATTCAGGGCTTTAAAAGTAAAAATAAGCACCTTGAATTGTGCTTGGAAAACTATAGGGAGTCAGTGCACACTTCGGAGCACCAGTGTAATGTACTCCTGGTGACTCGTCTCCAAAAGGAGCGGAGGTGTCACATTATGGGGTGGGCCATGGCACAGGTGGTAGAGAACATGCTTTGTATGTATAAGGTCCCAAATTCAATCCCTGGCATCTCCAATTCAGGATCTCTGGTAGCACGCCTGGGTGAGGCCTCTGCTGGACCCTGGAGAGCCGGATTTGAAACCCTGCTGCTGTGTCAGGTTGTGACAATACTAGGCTAAGATGAGCCATTGGTCTGACTCAGCTAGGCAGATCCTTATTCTGCACCAGCTGCAGCTTCCAGGCAGTCATCAAGGGCAGCCTCACATAGAGCGTATTGCAGTAATCTAGCCTCGAGGTGATGTAAGCATGGATGACAATGGCCATATCAGAGTCAGAAAGAAAAGGCCGCAACCTCCTCACCAGATGCAGTTGGTGAAAAGCACTCCTGGCCACTGCTGCAACCTGATACTCCAGGTGCAGCAAGGGATCCAAAAGCACTCTCAGGCTGCAGACCTGATTGGCCAGAGGGAGCCAGACTCCATCAACAACAGGAGTCCCAAACTCCTCCAAGTCACAAAGTTGGCCAACTATCATCACTTCAGTCTTGTCAGGATTCAGTTTCAATTGTCTCACCCTCATCCAGTTCCCAACAGCAGCCAGGCTTCAGCTAAGCACCCAGACAGTGGGACCTTAGTCAGATGAAAAAGAAAGTTAGAGATGAGTGTCATTGGCATTCTGATGGCATCTCACCGTAAACTTCCAAATGACCTCACCCAGCAGCCTCAGAGGGGAAACAGACTAGAACCCTGCAAAATAAGCCCTAAATAGTCTGGGTGTAACAGGGCTGAGTCATGAAGAGTTATTGCCTTAAGGGCTTGGGAAAGGAGAAGCAACTGGTCGTTTAAAAAGTAGCACCAGCCAGAAGACTGTGCTAATAATGCAGCAGGTGCTGATTGTTAGAAGTAGAAGTAAAATTTTTATTAACAGCTGGTGGTCAGCCATAGCTGTGACACAGATAATCGATACAACACAAGATGGTAGGGGAGTGTCTGGGGAAGAGCCTAGAGGGCGTGGCTGCAAACAGGAGCTGCAGGGAAGGACTGCCTGGTTTCACCTGGGGGCTCTGTGTCTCCCCCCCACAGGTAACCCATATAATAGAGGGCTGCCCTTAGGGCGGCGGCCGAAGGGCGAAGTTCCGTTGGCGGTGCCGTTTGCAGGGCAGTGGAGGCGGAGGCGGCCCCCTTTGTTTGTTTGAAGACAAGGCTTGTGGCAAGAAGCATTATAGGAGGAGGCTACACAGACACCTTGAGTCCTGATCATCCCACCTGTATGTACTGGAACTTGAGCTGAAAGAAGGACACAGTGAGAAGCTCTGCTGGAAGGATCATAGGAAGAAGTAAGCTAACCTGTCTAGGAAGCATGGGAACAGAGCCCGCACTTTGGGAACCCAAGGACCCAGGACTGACCTCCTGGCTTGAACCCCTTGTCTTGCTCCCACCAAGATGTACTTTGGCCCTGATCCTGCAAGACACAGTTGAGTGAGAGAGAGAGAGGGACGCTGCGCTCCTGGGGCTGGAAGGGACAACAGGAAGTCTGAAATCCTTGGGGTGGCATGAAGGTGAACTCGGCAGCGGCGCGTGCATCGGTGGGGGCAGGCTTGAGCCTGAAGCGACTGACTGGCTGAGGTTTCACGGCGCGGGCCTGCTGTGGGATATCCGCGCTGAATTATATCATCTCGCAAGCAAGAGCATTAGTGGAGACCCTGAGTAGAGTTAACAGGCCGGTGGGAACGTGCAGAGCTACCGGCTGGGTTTTGACGGCATGTGGACGTCTCCTTTTCCTGCTGAGGTCCAGTTGAGTCGAGTGGATGTAGCTGCATGGCAGGCATGGGAGCTACTAAGAAGAAGAAGGGGCAGGTGACTGTGCGTGATTTGGTGCAGCCCCCATCTAGTCAACGGTCCCTAGATACTTTTCATTTTCTCCGGTCCCAGCAGCGGCCCCCGGTAGGGGAGGGTGAAACATTTGCTTTGCCTTCCCCTCCTCCAATTGATTCCCCGGGTTGCTCTAGTTTGGTGGAGTTGCCCGCAGGTTCGGGGTGTCCAGACCCTGAATTGGCATGCTTGGATCCTTTTTTTCTCAGAGTTCTACAGTGGGGGGTGTAGATGGTGACTCTTCGCATGTGTTGCCAAACCCTAAGGGCTTTGACCATGAATTACTTACTAACTATTGCTCCTTGCTACAGCCATTAATGGACCAATTGTTGGACAAGTTTGGGGAGATTATTAACCTGTTACAGGGCCAACAAGAACAATTGCAGAATATTGCGAAGGATTTGTCAGCCCTTAAATTTAAAAACA
>QEPC01012655.1:1686649-1698415 GCA_003113815.1 Sphenodon punctatus | reverse complement strand
ACAGACATGACGCTAACCACCCTTTAACCACCCCTGGTGGTTATTTATGCATGTTGCAGGGCTGTATTGGTGCCCTATGCAGCCCTGAAACATGCATAAATAACCACCAAGGGTGGTTAAAGGGTGGTTAGTGTCATGTCTGTTTTCACCCAATGTGGCCCTTTTTACACAGGCCTCTCCCACCCATGAACATGCAGATTTCTGTGTGTTCATGGGTGAGGAAGCCCCATGTGAATGATGCAGTGCACGCGCCCATGGTGAGTGGAGGTGCATGTGCGCCTGCCTAACACGCATCCCCACGCACCCCCCACTCGTCCCCATGCATGGAGCAACCGGGGGAAACAGTGGTTACTCCGTGGGTGTGGATGAGTGGGAGGTGAGTGGGGATGTGTGTGCATCTGTGTGCATGCCCTGTTCACGCACTGGCGCACCCATGGATCCCCCACCCGGTGGAGTCATGTAAAAATAGCATGGGAGGAGCCACTCGAAGAACAGAAGGTTGCTACCTTGTAAACAAGGTTCTTTATTTTATTTATTTATTTATTTATTTATTATTTATTTATTTAATCAAATTTGTATCCTGCCCCTCCTGAAAACAGCTCGGGGCGCTAACAATCTCAAATATATATATATATAAAAATACAATTATAAAACATTTTAAAAACACTGATAAAATTACAACAATTAAAACCAGGGTAGCACTAAAATAATTAATACAATAAATAAGGGTGGAGGGAGCTAAAAACCCCATCCCTCCTCCCCGCAAAGGCCTGGGTGAACAGCCAGGTTTTTCAAATTCGGATGTGATGGTCCACTCGATCCTGGCCCAGAGATGGCTTCCCCAGGCCACAGCACCACGTAGCCTGGGCTGTGATTTGGCGATGGGTCTGAGTCACAGCCCAGGGAAACGCCTGATCCGACCTGGGACCTCTGGGCCTTTTAGGAATGTAGGAAAGGTTTAATTTTACCATTCCTCAGATCAGTTTCCTCTCTTGCAGTCCCTCTGCTACTTCATTGTATTCTCTTGTTGTTGGCAGGAAGCCCTATCCCCTGTCCTATCAATCCATTCATGCCCCCTTGCTCTCTTTGTAACTTACTAGTTGACCTTACTCCCCCACTTGCCCCACTACTTCCCTTTGCTTCTCTAACCCCCATTACTCTCTCACTGGTTCCCCAACCACATGGGCCCTCAGTGTCTGTCTGTCTAGTTGTTTGCTGCTCCTGTTTCTGCTGGTTGTCATTTCAAATTGGCCAACAGTCAACAGCAGAATAAATGGCAGCTCTGTTGACTTCCAGCGGTAGGCATTCTGATTGGTGGCTCAGTCACTTAGCCACCAGTCAGAATTCCTGTTGTTGGAAGTGCATGGAACTACTCCTGTCACACTAATTTTGGAATTTCCCTAGCAAGAGCTGGGGAATGGAGGGAGAGCAGAGCTAGGGACATTTGATACTTCTCCAGAGTCCTATACAAGCGTTGAAGCAAATAGGACTCTTCATAATCACAAAAATCATTTGCATATTCATTCCCATAAATTAGTCTAAATTCATCTTTGTCACCATTGTGAAATTCACAACTTCATTATTTAGTTCATATTATTAATTTATTAATTATTATTATTTTTTATTATTATTTAAAGTATTTATAGTGTAAGCAATCTACTTGGTGCTTTACAATCAACAATTATAGATAGAAGTTATGAAGTTGCAGGTGCACATGCTTAACTTAGGGTGGTTTTAGACAATCGCCTCCCCACTCATTACCTATTCATCATGCATGATGGATAGGTAATGACAGGACCACATTGGTGCCCTATGCAGCTCTGCAAGATGGGTGGGTAATGGGTGGGGAGGCGCTTGTCTAAAACACCCTTAATTACAGGTGAGAAGGAAACAAGAATATAACCAAGATGTTGAATGTGTTCTGGAGGCGGGAGCAGGGGCGTAGCTAGGGTGGAATGGACCCCTGGTCAAGAAGTCAAGATGGGGACCCCCCCTCTTTGCATCCCACCGGTGGGCCTGGGGGCGCTGCTATCGAACACAAGACACCCAAAATGCAGCCAGCCTATTAAGCACATTATGCCATGAAAAGAGACTTATAACCAGTTCAGTTGTGCCCCCATAATAAATTCATGCTGCCCCCACCCCATAACCAGTTCATTTGCACCACCACCCCATATAATCAATTCATATTGCCCCACCACCCATGACTATTTCATTTGTGCCCCTGAGTCAGCATGAATTGACTATATGGGGAGCGCAAATAAACTGGTTATGGGGTGGGGGTTTAAAGACAGTATTCCTGTTAGCAGTAACTTCATTAAGAAGTGTTAGTGAAATACCAGCCATAATAATCTCAGAACCATATTTGCAGGTTTTTCAAGATAGAATAGATATTGGGCATTTTTACACACACCTTAAAGTTCTGAATTTTTATTTATTTTATTTACCATATTTGTATCCCGCTCTTCCTACCTCACGGTAGCTCAGAGCAGCTAACAACAATACAATATAATATAAAACAATTAAAACATTTAAAAACGTAATAAACAAAAACAGGGGAAAAAACACAACCCCCCCAACCCAACCCTACCCCTCTCCCTCGCCAAAAGCCTGATGGAACAACCAAGTCTTACAGTTCTTGTGGAAAGCCGGGAGGTCCGGGGCCAAACAGGCCCCCACCGGGAGGGAGTTCCACAGGTGCGGCGTGGCCACCGAGAATGCCCTGTCCTGTTTGGCCCCCTGGGAAACCCGGGGGACCTCCAATATGGCACCCTCGGCTGACTTCAGGGGCCAATCTAGAACCCAGAGAGTGAGGTGGTCTCGCAGATAGACAGGGCCCATGCCGTGTTAGGCTTTATAGGTTAAAACCAACACTTTGAATTGGGCCTGGAAGACTATTGGCAGTCGGTGCAGAGATCAGAGCACTGGTGTAATGTGCTCCTGGCGGCCCAGCTCCACCAGGAGCCAGGCTGCCGCATTCTGCACCAGCTGCAGCTTCCGAGCCATCACCATAGGTAGCCCCACGTAGAGTGCGTTACAGTAGTCTAACCAAGAGGTAATAAAAGCATGGATGATCGTGGCCAGATCTGAAACTGACACCAGCGGCTGAAGCCGCTGCACCAGATGTAACTGGCAGAAGGTACCCCTTGCCACAGCCTCCAACTGGAGATCCAGGCGCATCAAGTAGCACCCCAGGTTCTGAACCTGTGAAGTCAGTGGAGGACAAACCCCCTCAATTGAGGGGGCTGTCATTTCCATAGATTTACCCACTAACATCACCTCCTTCTTGTCAGGATTCAGTCAATCGATTAGCCCTCATCCAGTCCCCCACAGCTGTCAGACACCGGGTAAGCACCGAGACAGCTGGGCCTGGGTCAGTTGAAAATGAGAGGTACAGTTGGGTGTCATCCGCATACTGATGACACCTCACATCATACCCCTTGATCACCTCGCCGAGCGGTTGTATATACACGTTGAACAGGAGAAGGGACAAAACAGAACCCTGCGGGATCCCACACGAGAAGTCTCGGTGTGATGAAAAATGATCACCGAACACCACCTACTGAGTTCTTCTTGTCAGGAATGAGCGGAACCATTCCAGAACGATCCCGCCCACCCCCGCACTGTCCCGCAGGCACATCACCAACATCTCGTGGTCAACGGTATCAAATGCAGCCGACAGATCTAATAGGACTAAAAGGGTTGATCGATCCTTATCCTTTTCATGGCCCAGATCATCGACCAACGCCACCAATGTCAGTGCCATGTCCCGGACAAAAGCCAGACTGAGAGGGATCGAGATGCTCTTGGAGCTGCTGAGCCACTACCCGTTCAATAACCTTCCCTAAAAAGGGAAAGTTAGAGATAGGCCGATAGCTGGCAGGGGAGTCCGCATCACACAATGGTTTCTTGAGCAGAGGCTGTATCACCGCCTCTTTGAGACAGCTCGGCACTCTGCCCTCCCATAGGGAGGCATTGACCACCCCGGCCAGCAATGGCCCCAGTGTCTCCTGGCAGCTCTTAATCAGCCAGAATGGGCACAGATCCACTTCACAAGAAGTGGCTCTAACAGCCCCAAGAACCTCCACCATGTCAGCGGGTGTCACCGACTGACTTTCAGTCTTCTGGGTTTACAAATCCACAAGTAAGTTCCGGATGCATTTTTCACATACACACTGCCCTGAGGCAGTTCCTGGATGCACTCTTCACACAAACAGTGCCCCAAGGCAGCCTGAAGTAGCCGCAGCTGTAGATGTGACAGGCTGCCATGGAAACCAAGGGACCACCTCCCTGGGCAGGTGATTCCTGTGGGTCCCTTTCCCCTCCACTGGCAGAGAGGTAGAGCAAGACTGCCAATTGTTAAAAGGGTGGGGCTATGGAGAATAGGACCATTGGGGCTCTCCTTTTTAGTTTCACCCTTGGCCCGGTCAAGTTCTAAAGCCATTCCTGGGTAGGCGGGAGCAGGGCACTCCTGCTCTCTGCCAGTAAACTGTTCAGTGTGATATAGGAGGACCTTGCCTGAAATGTAAGTGTGGGGAGGAGATGAGTAGCTGGATAGGGAGGTGAGCATTCATTCATGTTGGATTGTGCAACAGTCACAAGTAAAAACCCATTGCAAGTCCTGCAAGCTAAATATGGGTCTTGTTCAGTAGGGGGAGGGTCAAGGAATGAAACAGTTTTTTTCTCTCTCCTTGTCTCCTCTCTTCTCCTCTCTCTGTTCTCCATTTTGTCCCATGCAGTCTGTACAGTATGGAAACATGTCTTCTGAGCTCCTAGTAAAGTTCTGTATTGAAGAAACTTTTGCTGTGTGTTATTCAACAGAAAGCTAACTCTACAATAGGCTTTGGGTCCAGGACATCTTCAAGGCAATTTTGAAGACTAGAAGCAGCCCAGAATGAGTGCAGACTATGAAACAAAACTCCCAGACAGAGAGGCCTACTGACTGTGAGTAAGAAGGACTAAATCCCTGAAGGGGAAAAGGAGGGAAACAAGTATGGCAAACCGCTCAGAGCTCAGACTTTCAGTAGGAAAGCTGAACAATGAAAACTGAGGTGATTACCACGAACAGACCAGCAGCAAATCACGAGGAATGGGATAAAAAGGACAGGTTAGCAAAGACTACAATAAGTTTATTGGTAGAAGATGACCAGCTAATCCATATAAAAAGTGAGACCACAGCAAGAGGCATGTGGATTGCATTGCAAAACTTGCATGAGAGAACTAGCCTGAATAGCAAACTGTTTCTACTGAGGAAACTATACAAAATGAGGCTTGGCAAAGAAAGTGAAATGCAGGAGCATATAAGTGCCATGTTGGAAGTACTGACACAACTCTGCGGCATTGGAGAAGATATAAAGGACAGCCATGTGGTATCCCTACTCTTCTGCAGCCTGCCTGAATCTTAGTGCCCTCATCAATGCCCTGGAGACAAGGCCAGAGGCTGAACTGAAGCTGGAATTTGTTAAAGGTAGACTTGTGGATGAATTCCAGTGCAGAAAGGAGAACCTGCAGAATGATCTAAAGCAGGGTAATGAGACTGCACTGAAAACCTCAGACAAAGCTCCTAAGAGGGAAACCAGAGTATGCTTCAGATGCAAAAAGGAGGGACATTTAAAGAAAGACTGCTATATATGGAAAGCAGAACAGCAGAAACTGTCTCCACGAACACCTAAGCAGAGGGCTAAAGTCACAAACAGCAACACAGTCGCTCAACAATGGAGTGGGTGCTTCAGAGCAACGCAAGACAGCTCATCCCAAAATTGGTGTGTAGACTCCGGGGCAACGAGCCACATGACTAGCGATAAAGGATTCTTCACAGGACTGGATCTGAGCAGTAAAGAAAGGATCTACCTTGCAGATGGGAGAAGCATCAACGCGGAAGGAATTGGACAAGGATTCCTGTACTGCAACCAGTCACAGGGAGGCACACTGACCATACCCATGAAAGATGTGCTTTATGTGCCCAACTTAGAAGGGGGACTCCTGTCCATGAGGCACCTGGCAGTGAGGAGGCTCACCATCGGTTTTCAGAGAGACAAATGCACAAATCAAAGTGGGACAAAAGTACTGGCCAGAGCCACTGCAGATGAGCACCTGTACTGTCTGAGCACAGCAAAAGAACAGGTGAAGCTCACTGTGCACAAACCACATGATGACTGTATCCACCTGTGGCATAGACGCATGGGACATAGACACCCAGGCAGCATCAAGGAAATGCACAGACAGCAGTTGACCTTAGGTATCAACGTGTCCTGTGATTATGAAATGCGACTGCTGTATCAAAGCCAAAGCCACAGGCCACACTTCCTAAGAAGAGTCAGAATAGAGCCACGAAACTGCTTGATCTTGTACACAGCGACGTCTGCAGCCCAATGAAGGTTCCCATGCCAGGAGGCAACCGGTATATGGTAACTTTCATTGATGACTATTCAAGGTACATGATCACGTATATCATGAAGAGTAAAGATGAAGTATTCAACAAACTTCAGGACTATGTGACCATGACGAGCAACAAGTTTCAGCGCAGACCAAACACACTGCGGATTGACAATGGTGGTGACTTCACAGGAAAGGAAGTAAAGGACTTCCTGAGACTCCATGGAATTGAACACCATAAGACAGTGCCATATACACCCGAGCAGAATGGAACAGCTGAAAGGAAAAACAGACTGCTAACCGAAATGGTTAGATGCATGTTAACAAACTCTGGACTACCAGAAAGATACTGGGGCAAAGCAGCAGTTGATGCTATCTACCTAAAAAATCGGCTGTATTCTAGAACAGTGAGGAAAACTCCATACAAACTGTGACATGGTCAAAAACGTAATGTGGGCCACATCAGAGTATTTGGAAGTAAGACTTATGTATATATTCCAGAGGAGAAACATACCAAGCTGCAAAACAGAGCAGTGGGAGGCATCCTCATAGGATACAGTAAACATTCCAAAGGCTACAAGATCCTGAATCTACGCACAGACATAATAACCATTAGTAACAATGTGACCTTTGTGGAAATGACAGCGTGATGACTGTCCAAGGTCCAGGTGAAGAAGAACAAACAACCACGGACGAAACCACTGAAAGGGAGCAATTCTCTGAACAAATGGTCGAAATCGGTACAAAGGTAACAGAAGTTCAGGAACAGACACAGCCGGCTGCTGATGCTGAGCCAAGTCAGTTGATGAGGTCTAACAAAGGCATTTCCCCCCATTCATCTGTCCTACAAAGTCAGCACCAGTAACTTGTCAGAGCCAGCATCCTGGGAGGACATCTCGCAGATGTGAGAAGGAAAAGCAGAAAAATGTGTAAGAGCAGCTGAAGAAGTAAATTCCATGCATGACAACGCGACGTGGACACTCCCTGCACTGCCCGCAGGGAGACAAACTATAGTTTGTAAATGGACATTTAAAATTAAAGTTCAATGCTCAGGGAAATATTGAATGGCACAAAGCCCAACTTGTCGCAAAAGGATACTCCCAGAAGTATGGAGAAGACTACGATGAAACATTTGCACATGTAGTTAAGTACAGTACAATCAGAACATTAAGTATAGCTGCCGGAAGAGGAATGCAAGTCAAACATATGGACGTGAAAACGGCATTTCTAAATGGTGAGTTGAAGGAAGATGTTTACATGGACCAACCACTGGGGTTTGCAGATGTTGAAAGACCGGATCTTGTATGCGGACTGCACAAAAGCATATATAGGCTTAAGCAGGCTGCAAGAGTGTGAAACACTAAAATAAACAAGGTGCTCATGAGGGAAAATTTTACCAGGAGCAAAGCAGATCCCTGCTTATACAAAAAGAGACGAAGGGGCGGGTGGATCTTTGTATTAATTTATGTCGATGACCTTATCGTATGCTTTGAGCAAGAAGGGGATGAGTGTGAAACAATGAGAGCTCTAAATCAGGACTTTGAAACTAAGGACCTGGGTAACATAATGCACCACGTTGGAATACAAATTGAAAGAGAAGATGACAGAGGCTTTCTTCTCAACCAAAGACAGGCAATATAAGACATGATAGAAAGTTTTGGCACAGGGGGTGCAAAGGCAGCAAATACCCCTATGAAAACCAGTTACCCAAAGGAGATCAAAGAACCGAGCTTATTGCTGCCAGAGAATAAGCAATACAGAAAGGCGATAGAAAAGCTCTTGTTCATTGCCACAATCACAAGGCCTGACATTGCAGTGACAATAGGTATACTGTGTAGACAAGACTGAGCCCTAACCCAAAGGGATTGGAACACAATGAAGAGGGTCTTATGGTACCTGAAAGGGACTGTGCACCTCAAGCTACGACTCCCAGCAACTTCCATTTCAGACCTGATGGGGTACGTGGACGCAGATTGGGCTGGAGACCATTTGGACTGAATCTACCAGTGGGTACCTATTTTTGCTTGGTGGAGGACCCATCAGCTGATGCAGTAGGAAACAAGCCTCTGTGACACTTTCCTCTACGGAAGCAGAGTACATGGCAGCAACACACGCCAGCCAAGAAGTTATTTGGTTGCGACAGCTTCTGAATGATCTGGGGCAAAGATTGGACAGACCCACGGCGATCCTGGAAGAGAACCAAGGATGTATAGTGCTGGAGCAAACAGAAAGAATCAACTCCAGAACCAAGCACATTGACGTAAAATACCATTTGCTGAAAGACTCACAGGAACAAGGACTCGTAGATCTGCAATACTGTCCTACGGAGGATATGACAGGGGATGTGTTCACAAAGCCACTAGCAGGGGAACGCCATCACAAGCTATGAAGAAGAATGTACCTAGTGGGTTTGACTAGCGACTGTTGAGAAGGGGTGTTGGATTGTGCAACAGTCACAAGTAAAAGCCCATTGCAAGCCCTGCAAGCTCAATATGGGGCTTGTCCAGTAGGGGGAGGGGATGAAACAGTTTTTTTTTTCCTCTCCTTGTCTCCTCTCTTCTCCTCTCTCTGGCCTCCATCTTGTCCCATGCAGTCTGTACAGTATGGAAGCATGTCTTCTGAGCTCTTAGTAAAGTTCTGTTTTGAAGAAACTTCTGTTGTGTGTTGTTCAACAGAAAGTTAACTCTACAATAATTCATTCATCAGTTCCATAGTTCAGGGGATGAAAAAAGGTGGTCAGAAGTTTTGCTTTAGCTTTCGCATTCAACAAGTAACCAAACTGTGAATGTAACAGAAGTCCGTTTGATTCACTTTCTATAAATAAATCATGCTTCAATTTCATAACCAAAATACATAGCAAATGTAAGTACTTTGCTTAGAGAATCGCAGGTCTATGAGAACCTCACTTTTTCACTGACCTTCCCTATTTTTTTCTTTAAAAAATATAAACTTATCTCAAACTAATCCAAACACATAAGTCTTCAATAAACTACAATATTTTCAATTTAGGTCTCGTTGTTGTGAACCTTCCCAGTTTGAAATACATGTTCAAATAATTTTTTACCAAAACACAAAATACTTTTATTTACAGCTGCCCAGAATAATACAGGATTTGCTCTCCCTTAGCAATTACTCTTTAAACTCCAGGGGGCAAATGTTATTGCAATGCAGATTGAGTGTCATTGGGCTGACTCTAGCTAAGTTAGAAGAAGAGCACTGCTACATCAATTACACTGGCATCTGCTGAACAGTACTGAGGAACTTGCACAATTTGCATAGGCTTAGATGTTTGCAAGGGTCCTAGTTTAATAGGGAAATGGATGCAAAGTTTATTGCTAGTAAAGTAAAGAATAAGGCAAGTATGTTTTTTGGGGGGTGAGGGAGACACACTGTGGTGACTGGATCCCTAAGATTCCCTCTTCAGTTTGTAATGGTTGGGATGAGGCCAGTCCTTTAGTTACATTTTAGTGCTAGCTCTACTAGTCCTAAGTCGTAGTTGAAGGGTGCTTATGGGACTTAACTCTCCACTCCTGTCTTGAAGAGAGACCATGGGTATTTTCAGACGTTACGAAATCAGTGAACCACGGTGAATACCCACCTGTGGTCAATGTGCCTCGAACGTCTGTTTGGTGGCCGCCAGATGTTCGCCACGGTCAATGCCCACATGGGGTCAATTTGAACCATGCTTCCCGGGCTAGCCGGGGGAATGTCCCGGGAAGCGTGGTCAAAGAGATCCCCAGCGGGGACCACAAAAAAGTAACGTCTGGCCGGGCGCCATGGCCCGGGATCACTGGCAGGATCCTGGGCCGTGGCGAATCCGGCCCGACGTGGTGGCCGCATTGGCCCCGCTGCCCGCCCGTCTCCCAGAGGGCGGGCGGCAGGAGCGTGGAGGGGGCGGGGCCGTGAGGCCACACGTTGCGCCGCGCGGCCCCACCCCCTCCCAGATTCCCTGCCGGGATCCCCCTAGCACGTCTGTTGCGGCGTGACGGGGTGACCCCGGCGGGGAATGAATGGGTTGATTTCGGTATGGGGCCAATGGGCCCCGTAACGTCTGAAATCACCCCATAACTCCACAGCCTCCCAGCTGTTCCCCATCTGGGAAAGGAAACTGCTGAATTGGAGAGATGCTGCCTGCTGCTGGGAAGCAGCCAGAGAGCAGGAAAGCCTAAAAACAAACAACTTTTAAAGTTATCCATTTGACTTGGGCCACTACAAGTCTTAAAATGGCCCCAAATTTAGTGAGGTCCATAGAAGTCTCACCGTTGATTTCAATGAGCTTTGACTAAGGCTTATCAATAGAAGGCACTCTACTTTCTGAGACTGCAGCATTTTAGTCAAAGGTAGCTTTCTCACTGACTTCAGTTGGCCCAGGAGTTATTCCTACATGCCTAGTTCAAAGTCCATTGAAAAAAACAAGAATTCCCTTGCTTCTTATGGGCTTTGGATACTTTGAACTATTACTAAGCTCCATCATGTTATAAGGCATTGTGTTTGGTGGAGAGGGTGTTCCTATAGATAGATGGTTAGTGAAGTCCTGACCATATTGGGTAATTTCAGACATTACGAGATCACGCTCAACCACAGTGGCCCCGCCGCAGGGTTGAGCGTGGTTCAAAGAGCCCTGAATTTCTGTTTGGCAGCCGCCAGATGTTCACCACGCTCAATACCCACAAGGGGTCAATTTCAACCACGCTTCCCGGGCTCCCCGCACCAATTCTCGTGGACGCGTGGTCAATGAGATCCCCATCCGTGATCAACCAAACGTAACGTCTGGATGGCAAACACTGCCCGGGATCAAAGGAAATGATCCCCAGGCGTGGGCAATGCACGTAATGGCGCTGCCAGGCAACCAGCATCGACACACTCGCCGCAGGGAGATTTAAAGGGGAAAATGCAGCTGGCGAACGTGGCGGGATGGAGGGAGGAGGAGGAAGAGAGTGGTGGCAGAGGAGAGAGCGAGGACGAGGAGGCAGGGGCACAGGCGGTGGTGGTGGTGGAGGGGGTGACAGCACAGGATGGGGTGGGGGAGCCGGGGGTCATGCTGAACATGGAGGTGGTGGTAGGGGGAGAGCACCAGCAGCAGCCAGCACAGGACACCCCGGGGACAGGTGCTGGGCCGGTGCCAGAGGAGACACCCCGGAAACGGGTAAGGGGGAGCAAGGGTAAGGGGGAAAAGGGGGGGCCAAGGGGCACGGGCAGCCACCCCCGGGTGGGGGGGTGCCCCGTGAGGCTGAGCCAACCTCCAACCAACGGTAATCCCCCCCCAACCCCCTGTCCCCCACAGACGTGGAAAAAGGCCCAGGGGGGAGACCCCCCGGAGCACACCGCGCCAGCCCAGCCAGAGGTGCAGCAGGAAGGGCTGGAGGAGGAGGAGGAGGAGGAGGAGGGGGA
>QEPC01012655.1:1663419-1674759 GCA_003113815.1 Sphenodon punctatus | reverse complement strand
ATGTGGGTGTGGATGAGTGGTGGGTGAGTGAGGATGCGTGTGCAGCCATGTGCATGCCCCATCCATGCACTGGCGTGCCCATGGACCCCCCCACCCGGCGGAGCCATGTAAAAATAGCATGTGAGGAACCACTCGAAGAAGAACAGAAGGTTGCTACCTTGTAAATAAGGTTCTTTGAGATGGCTCCCAACATTCTCACAACACCCACCCTTCCAGCCTTGCATGGAATTTTTTCCTTATATTTCTAGAAAGGGTTGGAAGGAACTGTCATTCTGAGGGGGGAGAGCACTTTTTATACTACAGGAGCTCAAGACCATCATGTGGCTATTATTCGAATAGGGTGGGTGTGCACAATCTAGTTATGATAATGTTAGGTGACATCTCGAAGAACCTTCTTTACAAGGTAGCAACCTTCTGATCAGCATGTGGGCAGGAGCTGTTTGTAAGCAAACAAGCTTTCTCTACCAGTCCAATGGGTTGTCCCAGCTGCTGCTACTGCAGTGCTACAGGAGGGAGAGGCAGGTGAGGGATGGGGTCCCCATGCCGGGGCCAGCCCTGGGGGCAGACAGCGGCGGGTGGGGAGCAAGCTTTCTACTCTCCCCCTCCCTAAGGAAAGTCTCCCTCTGGTAGAAGCAGGCAATGAGAACTGAGCAGCCCCAGCCCGGCTGCCTGCCTGGTCTCACCACTCTCCCCCTTTCCATGGGGCAGACAATGGGCTGGGGGGGGCGAGCTTGCTACCCTCCCCCTCCCTAAGGAAAGGCTGGCTCCCTCCCGTAGAGGCAGTGAGCGCTGAGCAGCCCCAGCCCAGCTGCCTGATATCACTCTCCCCAGGGGGCAAACAGCATCGGGTGCCCAGAAGCACGGAGGGGAGGGGGGTATGTGCCAGCCAGCGGGAGGGCCATGGGGAAAAAAAACCCAAGATGGGACAGGCAGCCGGGCAGCAGGCTTTGCTACCAATGGGGGTGGGGAAACATTTTTTAAAACGGCTGTGTCTCGACTCCCTCTCCAACCCGCAGCGGCGGTGCTGCGGGACTCCCTCCCTCTAAGGCTGCCATGGGGCCATGTGCCTGGGCACTGGTGGCACATGCCTTGGCCGGCCCTGCATCTACCCACACGTTGCCTCATTTAATTCAGCGTACATGTGTTTAAATGTTTTCAGAACTGGGACCAAAATTTAGTGGCCAAGGATAGAAAGAATAAGAAAAAGTTCAGTAGCTTTTATATTTTTTCTGGCAGTCATGTTTAGGTGTATTCCTTGTCAGATCTGCATCAGTGATATCATTATTTTTAAGAGTTCGTTTGTATGTGAATTGCATAAGTCTTTGAGTAAAAACAGATGAGACAATGACTTGTTGTGGCCCTCATTTTCACTCTTTGGCCTGCGAACCACTGACACGACACATCTGTTGAGGATCTGCCAGATGTTGGCCTGGGATTAACCCCAGACTTGTTGGAGGCTATCCCAGAATCCGACCCCCGGACTGTGTCCAGGTCACAGCCCGGGTTAGCCTCCACCAGATCAGGGCAAAGTGGACCACAGCAGACTGGCACATATGGTGTGGCCCACTGTGACCTGGCCTGTGAATCTGCCATGGTGGCCTTCATTGCCCATCATGGTGGAGGGCAGGGTACTGGGGTCATCACGGGGGTGGGGTCAGCTGGTCGCATGTTCCTGCATCTCCCCACACTCACTGGCAGCCTGCCCACTGGAACATGTGAACAGACTCGGTGCAGACTGTGTCAGCTGTAACTTTCTGTCCCGACCTGGACTGGGTTGCCATGGCAACACAGTCACTTCTGTTTTCACTCTTTTACATGCTTTACACAAATCAAAACTTTACATTTTAGTTACATTTTGTTACAGCAAAAGCGTGTCAAAAGAAAAATTCTGTAAACAATAAACAGTGTAATTTTAATTAAATTCTGTATGCACAAAAAAGGATTGTACTTACTTTTTCTTTAATAGTTACAATGTCAAAAGAGTCTTAATTTCCCCCCCCCCCATCTCGGTTTCAGTGCTTTTGTTAGTCATGAGATTGCAAGGTCTCCGGAGGTGTTTAATTCTTCCTCTCCTAACTCGACATATCCCCAGTACTCTGAATAGGAGAGCGTGGTTCCAAGATGGGTGAACTTGTGTTCCATTAGGCTTCTGTGATCATCTGTTCTTAGTCGGTACACTATGTAGGCGTTGGCTTTTACAATTTTTATGCATACAGTTCAGCTAGCAACACTTATTACATGCAGATCAGCTAGTGAGAGAGAGAAAAGGTCAGGACAATTAGCAGAGATGATTACACTGAATGTAATCAAGTACAGTTCTCATTCGTTAATGTTTTCCCCTCCTGTCCTCCACAACTAACATTTTCTATTTGAAAAATTGTTCTTTGAGTGAAAATTTATCATAATAAAGATCTCTTGTACCCTAAGTGGGGATTCGCTATTTCTGGCATAGCTAATATTTAGCAAATTTATATTGGAAGGGTATTGCTCCTTTCTTTCATTTTTGCAGAGCCCGGTAAAGCAAGTCATTTATTGCTTTCTCTCTGCTTTTAATAGAGCATTCTGTTTTTATTGGACCAGTTCACTGGATTCAGCCCTTAGGCAGGCAAAATTCCCAGTGATCAAAGCTGTTTTAAACCCCAAATTATCACTAAAGAAACTGAGAAACACTGATTGCTTATCAAAGGTAGGATTAAGAGACAATGAGCAAGGGTTTCATGTGGGAAAAAGAGAAACACCCCCCAAGTTCAAACAACAACAACAATCCGTGAAACAGAATAGAGTTTCTTCACAAATTTTAATTGGAAACAAAAAAAAGTTTCAAAATTTGCCCTACAATTTTTAAAAAAATATAGTCAAGATCAACAGCTTTCAAGGAAAGAATCTACAGTTTTGGTGAAAGCCATTTTTTCATCAGGCAAGTTGGTGGTTGAAAAAATCTGGCTTGCTCTGCTAAGAAATGGCTATAGTCCCTGCTTCATCTTCCCAGAAAAATGTGTGTAAACATGGAACTGTCTCTCTTCAGATTTGTAGTTTAGCCGCTGCAGTGAGAAATACTGCTGTAGTACAGCTCTAATATTCCTCCTATTTAAGGAACTGGGAGAATCTAGCCCTAATATTATGACTTACTCTGCATCTCAGCGTTATTTTCATTCAGTTTCAACAAGCCTTTCCTATAAATCCCCACATATCAAATGTTAAGCAGATAGAAATTGCTGCTCTCATGCAAAACCTGCCAGGAGCAGTTTCAGTTCTGCATGTGTGGAATTTGTCATTTGAGAAGTACTTCCATCTTCTGCTTTTCCAAGTACATCTGCTCAACTTTTGACCTTTTTTTTACAAAGTAACCACCTTTTAGTCAACAGCTGGAATAGATGGGATGTGCTAAAAGTTATTCTTGTACACTAGTAAGTTCACCTATGCTTTCTTCCCAGAACCCAGAGATTGAAGCTGCCTAGCCTCACACGTAATACTTACCTAGTACCTAGGGCTTAAAACATTTACATCTAGAATCGTATAACGATAGAGTTGGAAGGGATCTTGGGGTCATCCAGGCCAAACCCTGGCCCTGAGACAGGATACTCAATATTTTTAAGCTATCCCTGGCAGATGCCTGTCCAGTCTTTCCTTGAAAACCGCCAGGAATGAGGTTCATTCTACAAGCTCTTAAGACAACTTGTTCCACTGCTGAGCTGTTCTAGCAGTTAGGAAGCTTTTCCTGCAAATTAAAACTGTCTTCTGTCCTGGCTTCAGTGGCAATGGAGAACAAACGTTCTCCAACCCCTTTTTCCCCTTTTCCCTCCCTGCAGCCTTTTAAATATTTCAAACTGTTGTCTCCCCTGAATCTTCTTTTCTCTAGGTTTTATAAGCATGCCCAGCGCCACCAGACTTTCCTCATCTGACTTGTATTACAGACTCTTGATCTTTGTTTCCTTCTTCTGAATTCTTTTGAATTTGTCAACATATGTCCTGAAATACGGAGGCTAAAACTAAATACGGGACTCAGAGGTCTGACCAGTGCTGAGTAAAGTGATACTAAAACTTCCCAGGTTTTGAATATGTTGTTTCTATTTATACAACTCAAAATATCATTGGCCTTTTCTGCAACATCATCACTGTTATAACACATTTCTGATCCACTACAAACCCCCAATCCTTCTTGGTAGTGCTGCCCGTGAGCCAGTTATCTCCCATCTTATACTTGTGCATTAGGTTTTTCTTATGTGCAGTAAGTATTTTCTATGTGCAATACTTTACATTAATCTTTACTGAAGTTCATTCTATTTTTTTCACCCCAGTCTCTAAGCTGTCAAGGTCATTTAGAATGTACATCCTATCCTCTAAGAAGTTTGCAATTTCCATGCCTTCTTCCTGCTGTTGTATATCATCAAGTAGATCTGAAATTGGTACTTAATTTAGTACCCATGGATAATACCAACATTTTTGAGTACCACATTCGATGAGCTATCCAGGTACTGATCAGGTACTAGGGGTACCGGATCAATACAATTCATTCTAGTTGAATTAGTGAATAAAAAGGTTTTTTCTATATTGGTTTTAGTTATTAATTTAACTAAAATGAAGTTAATGGGTAATTTCAGACGGGACGGGCCCAATGGCCTGCCATGCTGAACCCTGGACTGGGATCCAACTTGGATTCCGGTCTGTGATCAAGCCGGCTGTCATTTAGATGTGCCGGCCTGATCGCTAACAGGGATCGTGGAGGGGGCGGGGCTTCATGGCACAACGTGTGGCCACACAGCCCCGCCCCCCGTGCTCCCCTGGCGGCTCACCCTCAGGGAGCCGGGTGGGTGCAGCGGCCTATCAGGCCCCTGTGCCCAATCCCGTATCATGGTCAGGGCCACAATCCGGGATGGGTCAAAAGTAACACACGTTACTTTTGGCCCATCCCGGATCGTGGCCACTCTAACCACGGTTCTCGTCCTCCGGCTGGCCAGAGGTCGAGAACCGTGGTCAAGCTTGATCCCGGCCAGTGGTTCACCATGGTGAACCTCTGGCTGGGACTAAACAGACATTCATGGAAACACCACCACCACAGGGAATCCACTGGGGTTCACTGTGGTAAAAAGCATTTTCGTAACGTCTGAAATTACCCAATGTCAAACGAAAGCCATTTTAAAAAGTAGTTTCCATTTTGTCCCCATTGAACCCTATACAGTCTGCTATAAGGCTGCAAAACACTCCAGGGGAGGAAGAGCAATCAGACATGAGTGACATCCCCACTGGCCAATTGGCATTGGGAACACTTTGGGTAGCACCATGATGGACACGTAAAACCCCTGAGATAGGTCTTCCTTCAGTGCTGCCAGCAACTTAGGAGCCAACCCACAATTTCCTTTGTCTTCTTTTTGCTTCTAACATACTTAAAAAAAACCTTCTTAGATTCTAGAACGCTGCACATATAATTAAAGTTGGACTGTTTATAGAAAAATCAAAACTCTTTTCCCCAGGCAGTAAATACCTTTAAATATATGGAAGGGTATCTAGTGCTGTAGTGGCTAAGTGTGTAGTGCTGGGCCAGGAGGTACGGGGAGGCCCCAGTTCAAGTCTTGCCATAGCCAGAAACTCACTGGGTGACCTTGGGCCAGTCCCAATATTCTCTTTGCCTAACCTACCTTACAGGGATGTTGTGAGAATTAAAAGTTGTGTTAAATTGTTCAATATAAAGCTCTCTGAGTGCCATGGCAGGGGGGCATTATATAAAATAATAGTACACTCCCACACTGACTTGAATCTCTTGGCCAGAAGGGAATGGATGGTCCAAGATGGAGATCTGCTGACAAATGTGAAAGGATCAAGCATTAATGGAACTGATGAGGGAAAGAAAAGCATTGTGGATCCTGGGATTTAGGCTGGTAGTGCTCAGATAATGCCACCCCACCTTGTCAGTCAATTGGGAAAAACTAAAGCCAAGATTCTGTAATATCCATTCATTGCATTTACTAATTTTAAGTTATTCATCTTTGCACTATGATGTGACAGAAGACACCTGGACTCCAACCAAGAAGACAACTTGGCAAGAAATCAAGCTCCCTGCTACCTCATGAACTTCTAGAATAGCTTAGACCAAACTGGGGGTGGGGCGTAGAGCTTGTAAAACATGCCAAAAGGGTAACCTAGGCTTTCATGGATTTGGTGGCAAAAGGAAGTAGTTATTTATTCTTCAATACAAAAGTTGGCAAGATAAGACAGCCCTATAGGCCTGCTAATGAATTTCCAATGTTAACACTGCTCAAGCTTAAGCATAGAAATTAGAAGGGAGGAGGGCCAAACCTGTGTTCAAGGGCAGAAGATCTGGATTTCCCTCCCCTTCCCCCAGCTCTACCACAGACTAACCTCTGGGGGCCAGAGCAAATTGTTCCCCCATCCATCAATTGTCTAGTGAAAAAATCATCATAGTAATAGATAAAAGCAAGTTAAAACAATACATTTAAAATAAAAGAAAAAAAATCCATGCTTTATAGGGGTATCACGAGGCTTAATTCATTAATGTTTCAGTACTTTATACTACACTGGTAAATATAACTATGTAATTAAGCTACAGTAGATTGATCTTTCCAACTTCTTGTAGATATTAAATATCCTTGACTACTGCAAAGATTGTGTCCAGTGATGGAGAAAACCCCAATATTTTGTCTTGTCCTATAGTACCCTCTGCCATCTTGGACAATATTAAAGAGTTTATAACCTATAGATACCCCGTCATGCTAGGAATGCTTGCTTTACCTTTTAATATTAGACAGACTCTGGTTCTCCTCTGTTAGATAAGCCCTACCTTTGAAGATTACCTTGTTTACAAGAGGATTCCTTTAGCTCAAGAATACTATCTGTTTCGATCTAGATAAAGATACTTCTAAACCTCCCTAATTCCTTTTTATCTGAACTTAGAAGTGAATTGTCTCTTCTTTAAATAATGAGTTTGAGAGTTATGTGGTAATGGTCCTAAAGTGCGCAGATGCGACAAAACCATATATGGGCCCTCCGCCCAAGGATTTCTGAATAAAAGTATAGTGCTCTTTGTTATGGGGCGCTCAGGATTCCTTGATCCTAGAGGCCCACAACGCGTTGTGTAAATCTGCTGAATAAAGAGTATTTGCTGTTTGCAGCTGCAGCCTCCTCGTTTCAGATCTTTACCCACGGAAATCTTCGTCACCAGTCAGGTGGTAAGCTCTTTGGGTCAAGGACAATCTTTTGGCTATACCTGACTGAGTCCAAGTTGCCACTGTAATACAAATGCTACTGTTACTTCATGCTACGCTACACATTATAATGGTATGATAGCAGTGATGGCAAATCTATTATGCACTAATCAGAACTGTCAGGGTTTAAGAGAGTGTCAGGGTCCAGGCTTGAACCTGTGACCCTGACTTTGGTAGGTAGGTAGGTGCCACAGCGCCATATGCCAGCTGGGCTTGATATAACATTCCCCCTTTATGCCTGGTGCCTTGCCTTGCTTGACTACTCCCCCCCTGGATTCCTCATTGGCTCCCAGCAGGACAAAAGGCCGGATGGGAACAGTTGCAAGCTGTGGGACATCAGCTTGTGACTGTGATCCTGTCTGCCTACTGTCTTCCTTCTAGTTGTTTTCTAGCCTTTTGGTCTACAGCTCTTTGGCCTATTTCTTGTCTAGCCCCCTCTGGCTCTGTTCCCCCCCTTTCCCTTTCTGGTAGCTCTGATTGTCTTGCCCTCTTGATTCCTGCCCACCTGTTCCTCAGCAGTTTCTTACCTTGTTCCCTGTTGCCCCCTTAGTTCCTTGTTGCTCCCCTAGTTCCCTGCTGCTCCCCCAGCTCTGGTTCCCTTAATCTCTTGTCTCTTGTTCCCTGTTGCCCCCTTAGCTCCTTGTTGCTCCCCCAGCTCTGGTTCCCTTAATCTCTAGTCACTTGTTCTTTGTTGCTCCCCTAGTTCTCTGTTGCTCCCCAGCTCTGGTTCCCTTAATCTCTTGTTCTCAGTTGCTCCCCTAGTTTCCTGTTGCTCCCACAGCTCTGGTTCCCCTAATCCCTTGTCTCTTGTTCCCCATTGCTCCCCTAGTTCTCCGTTGCTCCCCCCCAGCTCTGGTTCCTTTAATTCCTTGTCTTTGGTTCCTTGTTGCTCCCTTAGTTCCTCATTGCTCTCCTAGTTCCCTGTTGCTCCCCCAGCTTGGGTTCTCTAGCCCCTTGTCTCCAGTTCTCAATTGCTGCCCCAGTTCCCTGTCTCTGGTTCCCCAGCCCCTTGTCCCTTGATCTCAATGATGAGCCATCAGCGTTCGTAGGCCAGCCTGTCTGGCGCTCATGCTGAGTATTCAGTCTCCTGGAGATCGGAGAACGGCTGAGAGGTTTCCTTGTTTCCTCGTGGGACATCCCCTATTCCCTTCAACCTGTTCCCCTCCTATCTGTTCTTCTCCCCTTTCCTTGGTCCCATGCTCTGGAGCCTGATAGTAAGCTCTGCCCGGTCTGTATCATAGCTCCCCTTTGTTCTTCTGGCCACATGGTTCCCTCCCATTGTAGCCCCTCCTGGTTGCCCTTACTGGCCATCGCCCCCTTGCACTCCGTCCCCTGATAGAGGGCCTCTTGTTTTAACTTGTCCTTCCCTGCACCCTACCCCTCCCTATTTCAGAAAGGAATAGGTTGATTCATTCTTTATTCCCTTCCAAAAGCATCCCACCATAGCACTTTGTAGTCTGACTTACTAATCCCTACCAGTCTCCACATCCTTGACAGGAGAATTTTCCCATGTGAGTGAGACAGGCTGGCCCTTCTACAGACATGTTTTCTCAATCTCACTTACCTATAAAGCTTGTGGTTTTGTTGGGTTTGCAGCTAGACAGTCTGACTTTGAAAACCCCTTGCTCATACAAGTAATTCCTTGTCCCTGAACAATCCTGCTGAAGGAACAGAAGTCAGTGAGGCTACTCACATGAGAAGAAGCGCTTCCTATGTTGGGGGTGGCCAGCCCAGAGTTCTTGTAAGACTGAGACCCCAGATTCATTTTTGTGTGGTCCTTGTTCCTGCTACATCTGTTTCTTCTACCATGGGGAGATGTTCCATTTTCTCTCAGCTTATGATGTTGGTATTGCACTACCCACAGACCTCCAGCCCTGTCTGTAGGCCTCTGCCAGAGAAGTCAGTCTGCAGTTGACCTTCTAGAGTAGAGGGAATGGTCCTTGGGTCATAGCTGACCAGTCCTTGGTTAAGCCTCCTGGCTGCTTCCTTGTCAGGACCCCTAGCTGCTCTGCCCCTTTGGTCCCACTGTGTCTCACAGTCTCTGGCCAAGCTGGCATCTCCCTTTTTGGGGTCACTACCCCTTACTCTGGTGGCACCTGTATCAAGCATCCCTAGCTGTGGCATATCTCACTAAGAGACCTTAGCCCCCACTTTGGAATGCTCAACTAATGCGTCCCTCAATGACCTTTGTCCTGCCGGTCTTCCTTGCAGAACTTAATGTTGTTCTCTTCCAGGATCCCCCACCCCCTCCAGCACTTGCTTCCTGGGGCCCCCTACTCCAAAAGCAGGTCCCCCTGAACCTCCACCCAAGCCTGGTTCCACAAGCCTCCTCACACCAAACTGTACCTGCAGAACCAATTTCTCAAACCTCTTCACTCTGGGCTGGGCCTCTTGACTGTCTATGCCCCCTTGCTCCCCACTGGGTCCTTCCTGGTTTTCTCAAATCCTCTCCTACTAGACCTGATCCTCAGAACCATGGCCTCGTGGTTCTCTCATCTATACCTTCTCACACACAGCTGGGTCCTTCCTCAAACCACCTTTTGGCTATTGGGTTGGGTCACCACTGCCTGCCTGCCTACCTTGAAGGCTTGTTTCCCCCTTTCCCTTCCATAGCAGGACTGGCCCCTTTCACAACAGCCCCTCCCCCAGCCTTCAAGTTCACACCCTGGGCTTCTCCCTGCCCCCAACATAGTTTCTCCCAAAGGTCTCCCTGCACTCCTACAGCCTGCTCTGGGTAGCTAGCTGACCAAGTCAGCTCCCTATTACCTGGTGGTACTTCCTCTTCACCCTGCACCCTCCCTCTTGGGGTGTTTTTCAAACAAGATGCTACCCTGAGTAGCCACTCAGTAACCACTCATCCAAACACCTGCCTGAAGGTGGAGCAGGGGGGATGCACACTCCTGTGAGCCATGCAGCACCCACTCATGGGGCACTGTTGAAAAATCTGGAGTGTGCCATGAGGGGCAAGCTAAAAAAGTGTGTGGCAACAAGTGCCCACACATCCCCTGCTCATATGAACCGGAGTGGTCACTCATGTCAGCGGACAGGTCCACTGCTCATAGGCACTGTGTGAGGGGGACATGGCCTATGCAAGTGGCAGGAACTGGCCGTGAGTGCTGGGGAGCCTGACTTCCCATTTTTCATGTCTGGGACATGTCAATTTCGAAGGCCAGCCTGGTGTGCTTCCCCATTTCCCATGGTCACCAATGATCACCAATGATCTTCTTGTCGCTAAATCAAAGTGCCTCTACTCCATTTTTGTCCTCCTTGACCTCTCTACTGCCTTTGATACTGTCGACCACTCGCTCCTATTGGACTCGCTTTATTCTCTGGGCATCTGTGGCTCTGTCCTTGACTGGTTCTCCTCCTACTTATCTGACCGCTCCTTTAAAGTCTCGCTCCCTGAGTCAAACTCCTCCTCCCTCCCCCTTTTGGTTGGGGTCCCCCAAGGCTCTGTCCTTGGCCCTCTCCTCTTCTCTATTTACACCCTATCCATTGGCAAAATTATTGCCTCCCACGGGTTCCAATATCATCTCTACGCTGATGACACCCAACTCTATTTTTCTACACCCTCTCTCTCCTCTTCTGTCCACTCACGCCTTGTCAATTGCCTCTCTGATATCTCCGCCTGGATGTCCCGATGTCAACTCAAGCTCAACATGACCAAGACCGAACTCCTCATTTTTCCTCCCTCCCCTTCCTCTCCCTCTAACCTGCCCATCTGCATCGATGGACTCACCATCCATCCTGTTTTCCAAGCCTGTAGCTTGGGCTTCATCTTTGATACGCACCTCTCTTTTAGACCTTACATTGACTCTGTGGCCAAATCCTGCCGCTTCACCCTCCGTAACATTGCTCGGATCCGCCCCTTTCTTTATACCTCCTTGGCCAAAACCCTTGTTCATGCCATGGTTATCTCTCGTCTCGATTACTGCAACCTCCTCCTTGCTGGCCTCCCTCACTCTCACCTGTCCTCCCTTATCGCAATCCAAAACTCCGCTGCCAACGTCATTCACTCTGCCCGTCACTTCGACCATGTGCAGCCTCTCCTCTTCTCTCTCCACTGGCTCCCCATTCCTGAACGTATCCTATTTAAACTCCTGGTTTTCACATTCAAAAC
>QEPC01012655.1:1646690-1662397 GCA_003113815.1 Sphenodon punctatus | reverse complement strand
CCATGCCTGGAACTCCCTCCCTGTCCACATCCGCCTTGCCCCCTCCCTTCATACCTTCAAATCTCTCCTTAAAACTCACCTCTTTCGCTCTGCTCTGTCTGACTCTTTATCCTGCTGAGCCACTATTCCTATACCTACGATCTGTTTACCCTTATCCTTGCAACGTGGACCTGCCTGCTGTCATTCTCATCGTAACCAAGCCAAGTACGTGCACCTGAGACCTCGTATCTTCATGAATGTTAGACCCCTTGTCTCTCTCTCTGTTCCCCTTCCTATGTCTCTCCCCCAGCACCTGTCTCTCGATTGTAAGGGGCAGGGACCGTGTCTATTTTATTACTTTGTAAAGTGCCAGGTACACTGCTGGCGCTATATAAATGTTTGTTAATAATAATAATAATAATTAATAATGGTCCATGGCAGGGGGAGTGCATGGGGACTGCTGCAGTAGCCATACTGGGAACCACCTGTTATAATCCCTCCCCATGCACTCCACCTCCACTCAGCATCCATGGACAGTTCCCCTCCCACCCCCACCCCCGCTCATGTAAAAAATACCCGTGGTCTGTTACTGACTGGGCGTCCTCTCCCTTATAGCCCAATCAAACTTCTGGGCATGTGCTTTACTGGTCCCACCAGGCCTAATTCTGACTTCCAGCCCAATTAATTCTCTTCCTCAACCAGTCCAAGTCCTACTAGGACCCTGTAATAGTGCTGTGGGTGAGTCCAAGTATTGTATTCCATTTTTAAAATTGTCTCACTGCTTTATATTTTTGTTTTAATTTTAAGACCAATTTTAATGCATGTCTATTTCCCTTTCCTTGGCTTTACCAGTAATTCCAATGCAAAATTTGATTAGTTCTTCTTATCCTACAATACCTTCTCTCCAAAGGGGCGTGCATCATCATGCAGTGCAAGGTGCATGCTATAGCAACAATAGGACAGAATCCTCACCTACTAAAGTCAATGGGCGCTGAGCCACTTGCTGGGTTCATGAGGACAGGAAGTCTTGAGGTTTCATGCTTTTAAATATACCCATAAACAAAAATGGCTCATAGTGTCTTATGTTGTTTAAATTGGCTTTTTGCATTTGAAATTACAGCAAATAGGCTTAAAATCTCTCAACAGGAGGACTAATCAGGAAAATAAAATCATACCACTTATTGTTCAGGTAATCCTCCTTCACACTAATTAATTATGGACGGCTTCCAGCAATTTCCCAAAGTGTGTAATGGGTTAGAAAAATCTAAATTAATAATGCGGGATTATAATTAAGGCATGAATTTATTTCTCTCCTTCTTTTGAAACATAGTGTGTTTTCGCACAAGACACTCTCCACCCACCTCCCACCCACTATACATGTTACAGGGCACCCATAGCGCAGCCCTGCAGTCTTGTAAGATGTATAGTGGGGGGTGGGGTGGGTAGTGGATGGAGAGTGTCTTGTGTGAAAATAGTCAGGCAAAGACAGTCTGGTCCCATACTGCATCATTTCACAAAGGTCTGCACCGTAGCCAATAATCATAATCAGGCATTTAATCTTTACGGCTAGTTGCATGAGGTAATTGTTTATTATGAGATATAGTTCAGTGAAGTGATATATGTACTGTTTAAAAACAGACACTTAGTAAGCCTGTCCAAGTTTGGAATTATGAATAGCTCAGTAGCTTTTGAAGATAACATTTCAAAAACAATACATTCAAATTGCAAATGAAAAATAAAGCAGTTAAGGCACATGTGGCCGTAGGGGGGAAACAAAAATCACAGGGCAACTGTTCATAATTAATAAAGTAAACACTGTCTCACTGAAAAATTGCAGTGTAAACAAGATTTTGGACAAATTATGAGGGGAGTTTCGAGTATTTATTTGAGAGGAAATAAAATAATTTATTGCAAATTCCCTGCTTTGCCTTTGGGATATCTTGTTTGTTGATGTGATAGTGGTGCAATTAGTGCATGTTACATGGATGCATTAATGCTTTTGGAGAGTCTGTGAAGACTGAAAGACACAAAGGTTATTCTTGCTTTTTGTTTCTAGTAGTGACTGATACTTTATTAGAATAGTTCATTCTATCAGCTGCTCCAAAAATACCAAGACAAAATTATTTTTATTATGCATTTATATAGCACAAGCAGTGTACCTGGTGCTTTGGGATTGTTATTAATGAAGACAAAACCTGGCTTCCCAGGTCCAAGTCTAGCATCTTCAATCCTAATGCAAATTGTTCTTGTTCCTGTGGAAAGCAGGCACGACCATTGGTGGGTTCTGGTTTTTTTTTTTAAACTGATAAGTATCTTTCAGATTTTGCAAAAGATTGCCTATGTTTTGAATTTTAATGGAAACATTATAGGGCTTGTGGGAAAACCTGATTATTTCACAAATATAGAAATATGTTGTAGAAATACAACATACAGCTTTGGTAGCAAGAGTTAGGCCCTTTTCACACAGACACTCTAACACTGATAAAATGGGTGTTACACTTTATTATACATGTTGCAGAGCACCCATAGAGCACACCTGCAGCCCTGTAACATGTATAATAAAATGTAAAGCCCATTTTATTGGTGTTAGACTGTCTGTGAAAAGGGCCTTACAATTTAACAGGTTTTGCTTACTTGTCGAAGTGTGTTTTCACACAAGACACTCTATAGGGGTGGGACTCCAGGCGAATTATCGGTTACTGGTTTTATCGGTATTGGATTAATCCAATATCGGATTTATTGGAATCAGTATATTGGCTTTTTAACATTGCCGATTTTTTGGATCTTTAACATTGTGGCCATTGTTAAAATGGCCACAATGTTAAAGATCCAAAAAATCGGCAATGTTAAAAAACTGATATACCAATACTGATATCGGTATTATCGGATTCATCTGATATTGACAATTATCGACATTATTGGATTAATCCGATACCGATAGTCCCATCCCTACTCTTTACCCACTACTCACCCACTATAAATGGCGGAACGGAATCGCGGCGCGGTAAAAGCTGCTGCCGCATCAGCCCTACATGTTACAGGGCACCCATAGGGCAACACTGCAGCCCTGCAACATGTATAGTGGGTGGGTGGGTAGTGGGTGGAGAGTGTCTTGTGTGAAACAGCCTAAATGGTGGATTTCCAAAGCCCTCAACTTTGACCTAACTGTGCCCTCTAAAGTCAGTGGGCATTTGTTTTGCCAACTCCGAGTGCTTTTGTCTAACGTGATTGGAGGATTTCATGGTTCTTCCATTGATTATCTGAGTGACCTTGGACCTCAGTTCCTCCTTTTTAAAATAAGGATAATGATTCTTCCCACCCTCAGAACCATAAGGATGAATTTATTATTTATTATTATTTATTAATTATTATCAAACATTTATATAGCACAAGCAATGTACCTGGCACTTTACAAAGTAATGGACTAGACACGGTCCCTGCCCTAAGGCTTACAATCTGAGAGATGGGGGGGGGGAGGGAGGGGGACGGGGGGGAAGAGAAGACAAAGGAAGGGGAACAGAGGGAGAGACAAGGAGTGTAACATTCACGAGGATGCAAGATCCCAAGTGCACGCGCTTGGCTTGGCTACATTGAGAATGATGGCTGGTTGGTTAAATGTTTTCAAGATGCTCAGACACTACAACTCTGAGCACCATAAAAAAGAAAATGCAGAGGAACTCTATAAGCATGAACACTGTTACTGTATTAATCATATGAGGGTCTTGTGAGGGTTATTCCTGCTGGGATTAATTTCACCCTTAAAAGTTGTAGTAAACCACCATTCAGAATCGGTGTGGAAAAATTGGATGCCTTGTTTGGCCATATAATTAACAGCAATGAACCACGGGGGATGGAATAACTACTTTGTTGTCTCATTGCACATGATGCTTAAACAAGCTCTCTTAGGGAATCTCAGCCACTAAAGCATTCCAATTATTTAAACTATCACCAAGGCTGTATTTACATCTGCTGTGCCGCTTCTCACCTCAGACATTACACATGGGGCCAAATCCTGGAACCTTAAACAAGAAGCAAAAATATATGGCTTGATATGGGTGCCAGAATCAGATCCTTAGTATTTATTCCTTATTCTAAAGACTTCAGGATTTTAGCCAAAGTGTACACAGTTTTGAAACTTACACATGTATACACACAAACGCATATCCACATCTACCTGATCCTAAAGTAAAGAATTGCCTTGTATACTAACAGCAAAAGTAGCATACACCAAAACTAATCAGAGACGTGAAATTGTCTTCAGAGCTTAATTGGTAAAAAATGAATTGCTGGAGCCCAGAGTACCCAGGACCCTGCCCTAGACACCATGCCCTCTGCCCCAGAAGCCATAACTCCCAGCCCAGAGCTTGGATATGAAGCCTGTTCTCCTGCTAGCAACCCAACCACTGGACTAACCTGCCTGTCTACAGCGGAATATAAAACAGGAGTCTTGGTGACTTAATCCATATGATGGCCAGTGCACGGGTAAGAAGATCGTTAATGAAAGCACAACAAACCACCCAGGATTCCTGCCCCTGTTTTTTGTTTCTAACCATGAAATGGCCAATTTTGTCCTTTTCCTGGTCTTTTACATTTTAGGGTGCACACTTCCCCTGGGAATATTTCCTGGATCTCAGACCCCCTTGAACTTAATTGCCTGGGATGAGCCCTGTTAAGCCCCTCCCCCCTCCCCATTTAAGCCTTGACTCGCTTCCTTTTCCTCCTTGGTTTCCTTTGTGGTGAGTGCGACAAGTCTTTTGCATAGATGCTGTCAATGATACCAATGACATTCCAACAATCAACCAGCAGGGGGTGCTCACAGCTCAGTGCTGCCACTAGCTCTCAAAATTTGAGCAATGTTGCCTGTCTCAGTTAGGGCCAGACTGAGGTGTTCAAGTCTTCTTCTGAATTCCATCCTCATAATCTTGAAGGGAATGAGTTGCTTCTCAGCCAGGCAGTCAATAAACTGAATTAGCTCTCAGCTTGATCTTGTCTACATCTCAAAAGGGACTCAAATGAAATATTTAGGGAACTAAGTGTCCTATTTTGGAAATAGCAAGCTACTTGTTTTGATCTCTGATATTTATAACAGCATTGTATGCAATTCTGCATAGTGAAGAAGCCCTCTGATGAGGTCCTGAGAACCCAATAGGATGACAGGGTACTCAGCCCCTTCATTCACTTCAAAGGATTAGGCACTTACTATGCTTCCGATGCTCATATTTTAACATAAGAATGAGTGATGAATGAGATCAAAGGGTGGCAAAGAATAAAGAACAACAAAGGACATAATTTTCATACACTCTGCAACTGAACTGTAGAGAACTTGTTGCTATGGGATTCAATCGTAAATGTGGGCTTTCTATATGACTGTTGTTTGTAGCATAGATACTGGTTGGGAAATGGAATAGATCATACTTTCAAAGCCTAAAGGCCCCTACACACATGGCTTCACAACTCAAACTTGTACATTAGCAGTGGCCCAGTGTATGGTATTTTACCTCTATTATGATCATCATTGTACTTGGATGCACAATTATCTGCTTTCTGCATACAAATTAAAGTCACATCGCTACTCTCTTTACAATATGACTTGTATGAGAACTGGAGTCCTTTTGGAAATCTAGTCCTATAGATTTGAGAGAGGGCACTTGAAACTCAGATATATTTTTATGCATCTGTACAAATGTTGTTGAAAGTTATTCGCAGCTTTACCATGAAAAACAACTGTTGTGTTTTCAGATGTTTGTACAGAAACCTCTCCTCCACCAATAATTCCATGCTTGAGGTCAAGATCTTCACTTTGTATAACAGAGCTAGTTTGGTTCTTTAAGTTTTAAAAGAATCTTGGCCCTTTACAGCAGTGAAAGGACTTATTTTCATTTGTACCTTTATTTTATTTTCATTTGTCTAGATGAACCATTGGTCTGACCCAGTATGGCACTTCTTATGTTCTTATGCCAGACAGGATCAGGGAACATGATGGGAGCTGGGGGAAAACAACAGGGAATGGATCCCCCAATGTGACTTGCTGGGTGCTTCTCCCAAGCCACCGTGATTGGCCACTGTCCGAGACAGGTTGCTGGGCTAGATGGACCATTGGTCTGACCCAGTATGGCACTTATGTTCTTACCAGAAATAAATGAGAGGGGCTTGGGGTGAAACCAAATGTGCAGCTGGTGCATCGGTTACACGCTCAGGGAAATGGGGGTGGGGCAGTCCTGGTGGGGTGAGGATGGGGCATGGAACTGATGTGTGTCCAACCAGGTTGGTTGGTGAGCACTCCCCTGCCCCCTCCCCCTGCCATGACATGCAGCCATGGTGGCCAGTAATGGGCAGACCTGGCGGCTGGCAATGGCAGCCCTTGTGCTGAGGCGGGAATAGTGGTGTGAACAAATGCTGTGGGCCCAGGATCATCTGGGGGACCACATCCAGGCCAGCTGGCTACCTGCGCCAGGGAAGCAGTGTGCCCACTTCTAGCGGCATGGACATGGCTGTGCCTGCGAGTTCCCATAGCGGGCCCTCATCACATTTTGGCTTCACCCATGGCTGTGGTAGGCAGTGCACAGCTTTGGAACATCGAACACTTAGAGCTTCGGAACTTTCTTTCTTTCTTTCTTTCTTGTTAGAAGAAACTTCTACTTTGTTGAAACAGCCAATGCTTTTGATTTCCCAAAAAGTTACAACTGGCCAACAATAAGGGATTTATGTAGAGAATACAGGGCTAAAGTGCTTAATATTATTGGCCACAACTGCTGAACTTTGTTTTTTGATTAGTATTTTGTATCCTGTAGGGAAAAAAAGGAATCTTTCTTTAAAATATATATATATATATATATATATATATATAAAGCTCTCATCTTTGGTCTAAATACTCCTCTCGGTGAATACTGACTTCAATAAGAATAGAATTTTGCCCACTTATCCTCCCTCCACCCCCATCTGCTGATTCCCATTTGTTTAGGTATATTGGGTGTAGGCCATGCACTGTTCATTATTTAGCACTTGTCAAAAGCAGATTTCCTACAGATGATTCTACAGATACTCAAATTCTGTATTGCATATTTCAAATCTTGCATGTAGGAAAGCTATGTATGGACCTGGCAGCAGCTCTCAAAATAACTCTATTTAAAAGGATTAACCAAAAGGGACAAGAAAATTCTATTTGATAAGCCTTCCCTGTCTTTAGCATTAGTAAAACATACTATAAACAGGGTCAAGAACATGACAACAGCTAGAATTTATAATTGATTTATGAGTAGTAGGCATAAATGTATTATAAGAGTATGTAATACACTTTTTTGAATTTTTTAAAAGATGCACAATGATCTAAGGCAAGCTGCAGATACAATTTTACCTGCATATTGAGAGGAATGTTCAATAGTCCAAAAGGTAAAGTGTTGTCTGCTTCTCTCCATTCTGAGACATTGAGAGGACCAAAAGTATTATAGGGCAGGGCATTTGTTTATGCAAAGTTAAACGATGAAGAGACTGTTATGATCAACTAGCATCTCATGGGTAACACAGAACATAGATTAGTCATGCTTCAAGCCTGAGACCTCTACTTCATCTAAGGGTGATTTCAGACGTGACGAGATCACGCTGAACCACACTGAACCACGGTGAACCCCGCGGCGGGGCGAAAGGCCCCTGCACGTCTGCACAGCGTGCGCCAGATGTTGGCCACGCTGAATCTGCAGATGGGGTCAATTTGAACCACGCTTCCCGGGCTAGCCGGGGGAAGGTCCCGGGAAGCGTGGTCAAATGGACCGCGGGCCGTGGCGAACAAAAAGTAACGTCTGGTCGCGTGCCACGGGCCGGGATCCCCGGCGGGATCCCGGGCCGTGGCACGATCGGCCAGACGCGGCGGCCGCATTGGCCCCGCCGCCCGCCCGTCTCCTCGGAGGGCGGGCGGCGGGGTGCGTGGAGGGGGCGGGGCCGTGCGGCCGCACGTTGCGCCGCGCGGCCCCGGCCCCTCCCACTTTCCCCGCCGGGATCCCCCCGGCACGTCTGTTGGGCCGTGCAGGGGTGACCCCAGCGGGGAACGAAGACGTTCGTTACAGTACGGGGCCAAAGGGCCCCGTAACGTCTGAAAGTACCCTAAATTGTATTTGGGAACAATAGCTATTTTGGAACAATTACAGAACTCCCTTTCCCTAGAGGTTTATCTACGCCCATCTTCTGGAGACAGTGGGTGTCTTTAGACATAACAAAGATCAGGAGTCAAAACCCCTAAGCATGTGTTTTGCCATTGTGTGTAAGTAAGCACTGTAACAATTCCAACACCAATTTGGCCACCTGTTGAACATGCAATGTGAACACCGTTGCATCACAAGGACAATTTGTGTGTTTTGGCTGAACATGTGGCCAACATTGTGTCTAATGATATCACGTGACATGTTAGCAGGTACAACATGGAGAACAAGGTGGCAGGGCTTGTGTGCTGAGCTTGGATGGCGAGCAAAACACAAATTTGCCCCAAGATGGGCTGTGTGTCTAAGAAGCGCCACATGGTGAACAGTGGACCAAACCGGTGTTCAAATCAAAGTCAAAACACATTCAGACACCCGTTGTCATTATGTCTGACACCCAATGTAAGACTTTTTTATTTTGCTGAACATTTGGCAGGCAAGGATAGGGACTGAGGAGGGCTGGGATAAGAGATTTTATTGGTTTTATGCATGTGTATTTATTGTATACTATTTTATTCATCGTAGCCCACTCAGCCCTTGGGATAGGGCAGGGTAATAAGTTTTAAAAATTCAACAATTTAAATAAAAGTACATATTTTGTCCAAAGAAATTCAATCTTGACTTAAAGAAAGGAACAAATAGATATAATGAATTAATCAGCAATCTTTGCAAATACAGTGTTGGGTGCGAGCAGGGTGTGTGTGTGTGTGTGTGTGAGAAGGACTAGGTTGAGAGAGAGAGCTCACTTGAGCATAAACAGTTTGGGATACATAGGGATAATTAGTAGCTTGTCACTGGGCTCATTATTAGTGGCAGCTGGGCTCCAGCTATCAATAGCCTCAAAATCTAGTTAAATGTGTAGAGATCTGCTGATGTCACCAAGATCAAGACCAATAAGAATGGTAGGAAGTGAGCAAATCAAGAATGTGCTTGAGAAGGTGAAGAGAGTCCGTTGCAAACATATATTAGTAAGAGCATATAGATGCTTCTGGCTTTGTGCTGATCTGCAACATTCTTTTGTCCTTGTACAGCACTTCATTCTTCCTGGGATTCAAGTTGCAGGTGGTAGGGGGCAGCAGTGATCATTTCTGTCTGTGCCTAAACCGGAACACATTTAAAGAGCTCCCGCATATCCTTTACTGACTTTTCTTTCAGGAACACAAAACGTCCGAGAGAGAGACCCTCCTTTTTGACGTAGCTAGGTGAGAATGGGCCCTGGTGCAGGAGATAGAAGGACTCTGTCCCTCATCCCAGTGGCAAGGAGGCAATGGACCTCAGTGCAGCTGCTCTGCCTCTCCGTTACAACTACACCCTTGTTTCTGGCACTGTACCAATTCATCTGTACGAGTCTTCATTCCCCTGAAGGAGACGAGTCACCGCATTCTGCACCAGCTGCAGTCTCCAGACCGTCACCAGGGGTAGCCCCACATAGAGCGCATTACAGTAGTCCAGTCTTGAAGTAATAAAAGCATGGATGATCATGGCAAGGTCCAAGTCAGAGACATACAACCTAAGTCAACATACCAGATGTAATTGACAAAATGAGCCCTTCACCACAGCCGCCACCTGAACATCCAGGCGAAGCTGCGGATCCAGAAGCACCCCCCCAGACTAGGGTTCAGTCCTCCCCTGGTATCTCAGGCCCAATCAATGATTGGGGCCATCACTCCCCCAGCTTGCCCCACAACCATCACCTCCATCATGTCAGGATTCAACTTCAAGTGACTCGCCCTCATCCAGTCCCCCACAGCTAACAAACACCGGGTAAGCACCGAGACTGGTGGGCCTGGGTCTGATGAAAAAGAGAGAGATAATTGGGTGTCACCAGCCAGCATATTGATGGCATCTTACACCAAACTCTCTGATGACCTCTGTCAGAGGCTGTATATATGTATTGAACAGGAGTGGGGATAAGATAGAACCTTGCGGGACTCCACACATGAAGCCCCCGAGAGAAAACAATCACCCAGCACTACACACTGAGTTCTCCCGACCAGGAAAGAGCAGCACCATTCAAGAACAGTCCCACCCACACCGGTCCAGTCCCATAGCTGAGTCGCCAACAATTCATGGTCAACAGTATCAAATGCAGCTGAGATATGTAATAGGATCAACAGGGTCGAACAACCCTGGTCCAACTCTCGGGAGAGGTCATCAACCAAGGCCACAAGCGCAGTCTCTGTGCCATAACCTGGATGAAAACCAGACTGTGAGGGTTCCAGGAAACTGATCCGGTCCAGATGCTCCTGAAGCTGCCAAGCCACCACCTGTTCAATAACCTTCCCTAAAAAGGGAAGGCTAGAGACCAGCCGATAACTGGCCAGGGCATCACTGTCCAATGATGGTTTTTTGAGCAGGGGCCGCACCATCGCCTCCTTAGGTAGTCTGGCACCCTGTCCTCCCTAAGGGAGGCATTGACTATCCCAGCCTGCAACAGCCCTAATGTCTCCCAGCTGGCCTTAACCAGCCACGACAGGCATGGGTCTAATTCACAATAGGTGTCTCGAACAGTCCCAAGAGCATCCCCCACATCTGAGTGAAACATGTCTTGAAATTAATTCCATAAAACAGGACAAGATGGGGCTTCAACTGCATCTGGCTCAACCACTGTTGAAAACGTAGCATCAAAACCGTGGTGAATTTGAGCGATTTTATCGGCAAAAAAGTTCACAAACAAGTCACAGTGAGCATTCGATAACTCTGAATCCAGGCGGAGGAAGGCTGGACTGACCAGCCGCCTCACCACCTGGAAAAGCTCAGCTGGAGGGGACTGAGCATCACCCCTACAACCCCCTAGCACCACCCGCTGAGATCTATCTGCGATGGAGGAACGGAACCATTGCAAAACAGTCCCATCCACCCCTGCCAGGTTCCACAGGCGTGTCACATCAACTCATGATTAATGGTATTGAAGGCCTTTTGTAACCCCTAACTCCCCCGGTAACACCCTGCACTTCCAGAACCACCTCCTCCTCCTGCACCTTCCCCCCAAGTCCTCAAACTTTCATCTGGACTGCTATATGCAGCAGAATAATCAATTTATTGACTAAAAGCAACTGTTAATCAACTGAAAAATTTAATTAGTGAGAGCCCTACTTTTAATTTATCTTGTGTGTCAGTTCCTTATTAAGGTGCTTTTATACAAGCAGGTCCCAATCATGCGACCCACTTGCGCGATTTTTCAAAATCCCGCAAGGCGGGATTATTCGTGATTATGGATGTGATCACATGCATTCAAGGCGGTCGCACGTTGTTTGCCGACTGTGAACTAAATACCTTGGTGTGTGAGGTATTTAGTTCACGTTAGGTAAACAACATGTGACCGCCTTGAATGCGCATGATCGCGTCCCTAGTTGTGTATAATCCCGTCTTGTGGGATTTTGAAAAATCGCGCAAGTGGGTCGCACGACTGCGATCTGTTCGTATAAAGGCAGCCTTAGTAAAATATGGGATAATTTTAATAATACATCCCTGCCTCATAGTTGTGCTGTGGAGATAAAAATCCACTCATGATTATGACGTGCTTACAGATACTATAGTGCTGATTACAGACTGCAGACACAAATGGGTGCAATCTTCACCCATTCAATGGATTCAGCATGCAATCTGTTTGCAACCTTTCTGTTTTTACTTTATTCAGTTCAGCCTTGTGAATTAAATGTTGCTAAATCAATTCTGCCCATTGATGCATGAATTTAGGAACTGGTAAGGAAATATAGCTTAATACCCTTTGGTTACCGGTTCACATTCACACCTAATCCAGATCAATAATGGATATTGTCTTAAACTTTACCAACTGAACATTATGAAATGAATCGTGTCTCAGTCTAACTCCCCGGAGATATATCCCATAAGCAATTCTCAAACTGATACTCTGACTTCCAGTCTTGGGAGAGAAAATAAAAACGGAAAGGCTATGAGAAAAGAACCCCACTTTCTCGCTGCTAAAGTGCGTCTCAATCAGACCAAAATTAATTCCCAAATGTCGGTAGGGTGAGCTTGTCTTGCCATTAGTCATGTGGTGCCTATTTTGTACATAAACACAAGACTTCAGCATTGACAACTGTCATTACAACACTTTTCACAAGCACTTATTTTACTAATTTCAAAATTATGTAATACAAACTCCTCCACACATATTCCATTTAGAAAGGACAGGACTCAAGCTATGGCTAGTGATCTTCCTCCAGACAACATGTCTCCTAGAGAATTTGATTATTTTCCCTTTCTGTTTGGTAAAAGCATGTTCACTTGGTGTGTCCAAACATCTCTCTTTGGCAGATACGTTTGTACGGAAAATCAAAAATCATTCGTGTTTTCTCTAGTACTCTATTGTTTAGTGTCTGGGTTTCCATGGAAAAGGGACGACACACTCTGAAAGAGGATCAGATCAGGACTCCATTCAGCAAGCTCATCCCACTCAGCAAAGAGGCCCCCACTAGAGCCAAGCCTTCCCCCATTCCTCTCTCAGCTGAGGCAACACATTTTTCCGTGCCCCAAGAGGTACAGAAACATTTCAACTCAAGCAAAGCAAATATTTACTTTAAGTAAAGCATGTGGCTAGGTGCCTTGCTTAATAGTGATGGACATGTTTAAAAGTTTTGCTGGACTGAAGATTTATCAGTGTTTTCATCACCATTAAAGTGAATGGGAGCTTTGCCATTGACTTCTATGGGGTGTGGGACTGCATCCTTAGTTTGGGGGCTGTAAAGCCAGCAGGAAAAGCTGAAACCTATTCTCTCTCTCTCTCTGCATTGTGCTTCAGCACTGATATTAAATGTCTGCTGAGCCAAGACCACCCCAGGGAAGCCCACTCAAATGAATGTCAGGGCATAGCTATAGCCTCTCATGTTACCTTGCAAATTTTATTTATTTAAGCTCTAGGCAGGGAGGCGACAAACTAGAGCTCCTGCAATGCCTGTGCCACTCTGTCTCATAATGGTGGGAGGAGAAGACCCTGAAATGTCACACTAACATATGCCAAAAAGGGCTAATTAGGAAATACCATTCCTTTTCATAAAAGTCAAGTATTTACTGCATATTTAATATGCAGAAGCGGAAGGAACACATACAGTCTTATTTCTGTTTTCCAATTTACTTAAAAGATCATTTCTGTTCATTAGATGACATGTCCATTTGTGTTCTTTCTAAAAATGCAGTTTGACTCTATTAGCTAACATGTAATTGTACCCAGAGAAGTGACTGTATGGATTCTTTTTCCTTTGCAAATGTGTAAGAAGCAATTTGAGGGTGGAAAATATCTTGCATGCATTTAATGGGGTTGGCTAGCATCTTGGACAGAGTAATTAATTATATAATTTAATATACAAGGTGATATAATTTAATATAAGGGGATATACCGTGCACCTACCTGTAAAGCAGCTTCCCTGAACACTCTGACTGAACTGGTGTTGGAGGTGGTCTTGTGGTCACCCAGGACAGTGGTCCTGGGGGATTTCAATATTCATGCTGACACCAGTCTTGAAGGGACAGAGCATGAGTTCATGGGCCTGTCTCAGATAGCCCCACACATGTTGGAGGACATACCCTGGACATTATATTTTGCACCGGCCTTGAGGCGTGGGATTCATTGGTGGGGGAGGTGTCAACAATGCCCTTGTCATGGGGGGATCATTATCTCCTCCAGGCTGGTATCCTGGCGCATGTCGGTCCCCGGGAGGGTGCAGAGCCAGTTCGGTAGGTTCGCCCCCGGAGGCTTATAGAACCAGAGAGGTTCCAAAATGCTCTGGGAGATAGTCCCTCTGATCTCGATGGCTGTTCACTCAATGACCTCATCATCTTTTGGAATTCTGCATTGATTGATGCTGTTTAGGGCTTTAAAGGTCAGCACCAACACCTTGAATTGGACCCGGAAACCTACCGGCAGCCAGTGCACAGAGCGAACTCACCGATGTACTATGCTCACATCGGCCCATCCCCATCAAGAGATGGACTGCCGCATTCTGCACCAGCTGCAGCTTCCAAACCAGTACCAAGGGTAGCCCCACATAGAGCGTGTTGCAGTAATCCAGTCTCGAGGTAATAAAAGCATGGATGACTGTGGTCAGATCCGAGTTCGAGATATATGGTGTAAGCTGGCGCACCAGATGTAATTGGCGAAATGCTCCCTTCACCGCAGCCGCCACCTGGGCATCCAGGCAGAGCTGTGGGTCCAGGAGCACCCCCAGACTTTGGACCTGAGAAACCAGGGGAGGGCAGACCCCATCAATGATGGGGGCCACCGCTCCCTTGGCCCTCCCCACAACCATCACCTCCATCTTGTCAGGATTTAGCCTCTGCATCCAATCCCCCACAGCGGACAAACACCAGGTAAGCACCGAGACTGCCGGGCCTGAGTTGGAGGAAAATGAGAGAGATAGCTGGGTGTCATCAGCATATTGATGACATCTCACTCCATACTCCCTAACAACCTCTCCCAGAGGCTGCACAGATACACATTGAACAAGAGAGGGGATAAGATGGAACCCTGCGGTGCTCCACACTTGAGGCCCCAGGGGGAAGATGAAACCTCCCCCAGCACCACACACTGCGTTGTCCCGGCCAGGAAAGAGTGGAACCATTCAAGAACAGTCCTGCCAATCCCTGCCTGGTCCCTCAGTCAAGTCACCAACAACTCATGATCAACGGTTTCAAATGCAGCCGAGAGATCTAATAGGGTCGAATGACCCCGGTTCAACTCATGGGAGAGGTCGTTGGCCAAGGTCACAAGCACCGTCTCCGTGCCATAAGCTGAATGAAAGCCCAACTGCGAGGGATCGAGAAGATTAATACAGTCCAAATGCCCCATAAGCTGCTGAGCCACTACCCGTTCAATAACCTTCTCTAAGAAGGGAAGGTTAGAGACTGGCCGATAATTGGCAGGAGCACCAACGTCCAAAGGTGGTTTCTTGAGCAGGGGTCACACCACCGACTCCTTGAGACAGCCTGGCACCCTGCCCTCCCCAAGGGAGGCGTTGACTATCCCTGCCAGCAGTGGCCCCAGTGTCTCTCGGCTAGCCTTAACCAGCCAGGATGGGCATGGATCTAGTTCACAATAGTTGGCTCGAACAGTCCCAAGAGCATCCCTCACATCTGAGGGCGACACCGCCTGAAACTCATCCCATAAAATAGGACAAGAAGGGGCTTCTACTGCCTCCAACCTATTCCATGCTAAAAAAGTTGCATCAAAACTGTGGTGAATTTGAGCGATTTTTATCTGCAAAAAAGTCCGCAACCGAATCACAATGAGCATTTGATGGTTCTATGTTCGGGCAGAGGGAGGCTGGACTGACCAGCCCCCTCACCACCTGGAGGAGCTCAACTGGGCAGGACTTAGTGGATGCAATGAGGGCAGCAAAGGTACTGCAATGGCATAGGTACGTAACCAGTAGGGGTGGGAAACCGGTAGAATCCGGTATCCGATAATGCCGGTATCGGGCGTACCGGCATTATCGGATTCGACCCGGTAATCCGGACCCGGTACCGGATTTCGGGGTACCGGATTTTTTTACATTGCAGCCATTTAAAAATGGCTGCAAT
>QEPC01012655.1:1616486-1631972 GCA_003113815.1 Sphenodon punctatus | reverse complement strand
CTCAGTTCACTTCTCCCCGACGGACCCCCCCACCCACTCAGTTCACTTCTCCCCTGCCCCCAAACGGTTGTCAAACAAACCCCCACCTCACGGCCTTCATCTTCGCACTTCTCTGCCGCCCAGCCAGTGCCTCATGTGCTGCTGCGCCGCCGCACAGAGTAAGGATGCTGACGGATGTGCCCATTGCGTTGGCGTCAGGGAGACGGGGCTAGCTGCACGAGCAGGGGGTCATTCAGCTGGCGGGGGGCCCATTGTCAGCTGGTGAGGGTTGGGGGGCGGACTGGCCGGGGCCCGGAATTTCCGGAAATGAATTTATTTTATTTTTTTAAAAATCAGGGACAGGCGGCCGGTGGCGGCTTAGCTCCATAGGGACGGGATGGGTGGGCCCATGGGCCCCCAGCCATGGTGGGCCCCGGGACAAATGTCCCACCTGTCCCTATGGTAGCTACGCCCTTGGGTGGCAATAGGTATACTGCATAGACAAGACTCCGCTCCAACCCAAAGGGATTGGAATGCAGTGAAGAGGATCTTACGGTACCTGAAAGGGACTGTGCACCTCAAGCTACGGCTCCCAGCAACTTCCGTGTCAGACCTGATAGGGTACGTGGATGCAGATTGGGCTAGAGACCATTCGGACTGAAAATCTACCAGTGGGTACCTATTTTTGCTTGATGGAGGACCCATCAGCTGGTGCAGTAGGAACCAAGTGCCTCTGTGACACTTTCCTCTACGGAGGCAGAGTACGTGGCAGCGGCACACGCCAGCCAAGAACTTATCTGGTTATGACAACTTCTGAAAGATCTGGGGCAAAAATTGGACAGACCCATGCTGATCCTGGAAGCCAACCAAGGATGTATAGCGCTGGCACAAACAGAAAGAATCAACCCCAGAACCAAGCACATTGACGTAAAATACCATTTCCTGAAAGACTCACAGGAACAAGGACTCATAGATCTGCAATACTGTCCTACGGAGGATATGACAGTGGATGTGTTCATGAAGCCACTAGCAGGGCAACGCCATTGCAAGCTATTAAGAAGAATGAACCTAGTGGGTTTGACTAGTGACTGTTGAGAAGGGGTGTTGGATTGTGCAACAGTCACAAGTAAAAGCCCATTGCATTCCCTGCAAGCTTAATATGGGGCTTGTCCAGTAGGGGGAGGATGAGGGGATGAAACAGTTTTTTCTTTTCTCCTTGTCTCCTCTCTCTGTCCTCCATCTTGTCCCATGCAGTCTGTACAGTATGGAAGCATGTCTTCTGAGTTCTTAGTAAAGTTCTGTTTTGAAGTAACTTCTGTTGTGTGTGTTATTGAACAGAAAGCTAACTCTACAGTAAGCTGCCTATAGTCTTCTGGGCACAATTCAAGGTGCTGGTGTTGATGTTTTAAAGCCCTAAATGGTCTGGGCCCCCTATATATGAAGGACAGCCTGTCCTACTATGTTCCATTGTGACCTCTGTAGCCGGCTGAGTGCCCTCATGCAGGTTCGATCTGCTACGCTTGTCCACAGGACAGAGGTGCACAGGAGGGTATTCTCAGTCTCAACCACAGTTCTATGGAACTCCCTTCCCCTGGAGATTCATATGAGCCCAGGCCTACACATCTTCCGGAGGCAGTGGAAAACATTTTTGTTTCAAAAAGCATTTGGTGGTGGGGGATAGGAGTTGACTAGTGTTTTGGAGGTAAAGGTAAAGGTAGGGTAGGGTGGGGTTGGAGTTGAAGAGGGGTGAGGGGAAAAACTGTTATGGAGGTTGGGCTGTTGCTGTTTTATATCTTTATAAACTGCCCTGACATTTGGGAACAACGGGGAAAAAACCTCAGAAAATAAATAAATAAATTTTAAAAAATGATAGACGTTTATAAAATCGCGAGTGGTGTGCAATGAGTAAATAGAGAGCAGTTATTTACACTTGCAAGTAGTACTAGAACTAGGGGACACTCCATGAAACTAACTGGTAGCAGATTTAAAACAAATAAAAGAAAGTGTTTTTTCACTCAACACACAATTAACTTGTGGAATTTGGTGCCAGATGATGTGGCCAAGGCCAGTAGCATAGCTGGGTTTAAAAAAAGTTTGGATAAGTTCTTGGAGAGTAGGTCCATTAGCGGCTATTAAACAAGTAGGTTTGGGGGATGTAACTTTTTACTGCTGGGAACGGAGTTAACAACAGGGAATTGGGGCCTGTTGGGTACTTCTCCCAACTGACCGAGGTTGGCCACTGTTGGAGACAGGATGCTGGGCTCAATGGACATGATCTGACCCAGTATGGCACTACTTATGTTCTTATGCCTAGAATGGGTGTAATTCAGTGAAGGTGAAAAACTCATAATGACAGAGGATACCATACAATCAAGCATGTATTTTAAAATGATACTTAGCAGCAAGGATATTTCCAAAAACTAAACTGAATTTTGACCTTTAGTGCAAAGAAAAAAAGAGACTGCTTGTATGAATGCCATAAAAATAAATCTATTTTTATAGATACATAAATAAAAGGTTTAGAGTAGACTTCTTTTTTCTGTTTTCTCCAAAACAATTACATTGGTTTAGCTTCTATAAAGAAACTTAACAATATTCCAAGTGAATAACTCAAATAATCACCTTGATACATTCAAAATAATTTGAGACAAATGTAATGATATACCTGAATCATTCTCCATATTTACAGTAAATTTTTTTACAGTACTTTCAGATATGGATATGAAATAAACTTCTCCACTGGTAGAGTGAAAATAAAATTCAAAGTGTGGTTTGTATCCCCTGCTGGTAAAAGCTTTGACAAAAGTGGAAATATTAATATGTGCTGTAAAATAAATTAGATCTTTCATGTATTGTTGGCGAGTGTCAGACTAGATCAAAGTGTTTAAATATTACATTAATTTTGGCAGAGTCCTCAAAGACTGCATCTCTGCCTAATCCTAGGATGATAAATAAGATGAGGCACGTGCTTGCTGGTTCATGTGTGTGCAGAGCAAGAGCTTTTTGTTTTTACTGGAAAGAAGAGCAGCCTAGCACATTCAGGAAAGAAAAATATTCCTATTTATGTAAGGAAGACAGAGTTTAATTAAAAGCAGTTTTTTTTTCCAAAACGTGCCTACTAGGCACGTGCCTAGCTTAATCGTTGGCTCTGCTTCACCAAAATATCAAGTGGAGTTTTGACTACAACCAACTCTACCCTAGAATGATTGTCACTTTTTGGTTTATATCTTCTATAGATTGTGTCTTATTTTTATTGAGAATATCAACCAGAAACCTTTTATACGGTTACCAAAATAAACAAATGAGTTTGGCCATGGAATCACATCACCGTATGTCTTTGCAATATTGGAGATTGGATTTATCTGAATCAGGAGAAAACTTATCTATGATGAGAAAACATCATTTGTGCTGAATAAAAGGTTGTTTGCCATTTGCGTTTCTCTGGTTAGGATGTCAGGACAACTCAACTATATAAACCTCTGTGATGGTACAATGTGAGAACAAATCAGTGGAGTTAGAAAGGGGAACTTGCATTTCTGCCCTGATGCAATGTCAGGCCCTCAAGTGTTCTGGAGGCTGATGGTGAACCCAGAGGGTGTTTTTAGACAAGCACCTACCCACCCATCATGCATGTTGCAGGACTGAATAGCATGCTGGTGTGACCCTGCATCATGCATGATGGATGGGTAGTGGGAGGGGAGGTGCTTGTTTAAAAACACCCAGACATGCATCTTAACTCCGCTTTAACATTTCTTATGCATGATGCAGGGCTGCATAGGACACCAATACAGTCAGTAACATGCATAAGAAATGTTAAAGCGGAGTTATGTGCATGTCTGTTTTCCCCCTATATCAAAGACCACGGCTGAGCCTATCCACCAGGAAGCAGATGACAACTAAAGGACTGTCCTTTTTTCCGATTTGGTTTCTTCTTTGTTTTATTTTTGCGGGGCTTATTCTCTGACTTCTTTTTACTTTGTTTCTTTTTCTTCTCATCCTCTTTGAACCATGGGCCCCAGACTCCTCCATTGAGATTAGGGTTACTCTTAGGGTCTTTAGGAGGGTATCGAACAGGAACTGCAGTTTTGTTGAACTCTGAAAGCCTTCGCAACAGCTGTTTTACTATATCTGGATACTTACTGGAAAGGTCCACTCTCTCATATGGATCTGCAGTGATGTTAAAAAGCCACACCGTTTTGCCAGCTGACCAAGAAACCCGCTCACTATGCCAGCGACTGGGGCCAGCATTGCTAAATGATTGAGGAGGGACCCAGTCACTGTACCCAGGATTCCCTGTCAGTAATTTCCAGTGGTTCACTCTGATTGCAGACTGAATTGCTGTGTTCCAGATCCCAAAGCCTGCTGCCCATGAGCCATTTTTGGCTTTGGTGTAGATGGGGTCAATGTTATGTAAAATGTCAACTCTTGGGGACCGCCTGCCTTCACTTATAGTCTCCCATATATCATAGCCATCCAGCTGCAAGTCCTCATCAATCTGTCCTTCGGCCAATGTGATCAAGGTAGGGAACCAGTCTGTGATGTGGACAAGCTCCTTGCAGACAAACCCTTTGTTCTTAAGAAGGGGGCTATGGACAAAGCCAACAGCACGGATCCCTCCTTCCCAATATGTTCCTTTGCTTCCTCTGAGAGGCCAATTACTTCCTCCAGCCATTGGCTGACCACCATTATCTGAAGAGTAGATAATAATGCTGTTGTCATAGTAACCATACTTTTTTAATGCAAGGGTCACGTTGTTGATAGCTTCATCCAAGCATGCCAACATGGCAGCATATCTCCGCCGATTGATATTATTTATTGACCTGTAACGTTCGTAATACTTGCCTGGTGCCTGCAGTGGTGAATGAACAGCTTGGTAAGCTATGTACAAAAATATAGGGTTCCTTGGGGTATGGGATGCTAAGATTTGTTGTACCTTTTGTGTGTACATCTGTGTTGAGTATATACGATGGTCATGATCCCAAGCTGCACTGTCATTCTCATAGAGGTCGTAGCCACATATCCCAGGGCTGTCACATTTGAAGTGAGTATAGTAATCCCCACTGCCCAAAAGCGAGCCAAAAAAAGTATCAAAGCCTCTCTGAGTGGGCATGCATTCTTTACGATAGAACCCCAAGTGCCATTTGCCGACCATATGGGTAGAGTAGCCCACCTCCTTCAGCTTCTGAGGTAGTGTCACGTTGTCCAGAGGTAAACAGTTAGGTTGGGTAGGCCTTATGACAGAATGCTGAAGGCCTGTGTGTATCTGGTACCTAAAAGAGAGAAAACAAGGAGAAATATGTATTAGAAAGAGAGAAAAGAGAAATGAACGTGCACCTATCCAGAAAAAGATACACGCACACAGTGGAGTCATGCCAGATTTCATGGCATGACTCCACTGTTCTGTGAAAATTAAACTTCTTGAACATTTTCAACAAAGACGGTTTCACAGTTGTTACCATTTAGTGTCCATTTCATTTAAGAAATCAGTAGGGGGTTAGCAGTCCATTTTATCTCACAGATCTCTTTTCAGTGTACTCTGGGTACAGTACATTGCCATGTAGGTAGCTTGCAGCCCAGAGACACCACTGGGCTGTGTTGCGGACCCAGGCACAGCTGGGAAATGAGCAGACGCAGGGGTAGCCCCCAGAGCTACGCGGGCTGGCAGGCTCCCTGTTCATCTAAAAACACCCCATGTGTACCGTATTAGGGAGAGAGCTGCCCTTTTGCTGCTGTGGTGCCCACAGGCTACCATGACATCAAGCCACAGCCAAAATTGTAGCCACTCGTAGCAGCATACATGCTGAGTAGCAGGGTTTTTTTTGTTTTTGTTTTTAAAAAGAGCTGTGGAGTGGAGAAACTAGAAACCATCCAGAATCAAAGCTGCTTGGCCCAAATCTGGGAGCCAGAACAGCCCGAAGGCTTCTGGAAATCCCTGGCTGTGCATAGCAGGAAGGCAAAGGTATACAGGGCTTGGTAGTAGCCCAGCTTGGAGACTGTGCACAGGGCAGGAAGGCACAAATGAAGAGCACTAGATGTTGGCTGTAAGGCGCTGCTGAGGTGTGCCCACTTCTGCTGAGTGAGCTGGAAGCGAATGAGCAGCACCAGCACCAGCTTTCCCTTCCTCTGTCCAGAAAAAACTTCATAGAGAAGCTGTCAGCTGCCCATGGCCTGTTTTTCCACCCAATAAGAATTTCTGGCCGAGAGAGGATGGGCTGTCCCAGACTAGGTGTGCAGAGCCAGGATGTTGCCTGGTAAAAGCCCAGGAAAGTGGGGCAATGGACTGCAAGGAAAAGGAATGAGCACTAGGCACTGATGGTTTTTTTTAGGATACTGGGTGAGTGGCAGTGGGAAGGGAGCAAGACTGACACTGGATTGGGTGGGAGTGGGTGCTCTGAACAGTGTATTAAAATACAAAGTGTTCTGGATTCAGTTTGAATGCGTACACTTACACACATTTAGTTGAATAAACTTGCTTATTTAACTTTCCATTAACTTATGCAGACCCAGGCATTTTTGAAAGCTCAAACTGGCAAAAAAAATCTTTGCAGGATTAATCTCTTAGAGAAATAACTACATTGCCAGAAAACAAAGAAATGAAAGAGATGAAAAAAATAAAAACAAGTGTGCGGTAAAAGATTTGCAGCTCTAAGACCCCCTGTGGTCTGTGGACTCAGCACCAACTGTTTTAGACCTTTCCAACTTTATTTATTTATTTATTGTCATTTTCTGTCCTGTCTTGGGGTGGCTTACAATTGAATAAAAACAGTCAATTCAATATATATATATATATATATATATAATTAATTACTAGTGATTGACAGTAGCCTTGTAGGATCCAGAGTACACTTGTCTGTAGTCCTTTCCAGAGCAATGGCGCAGCCACTAAGAACACTCTCCTGTCCATCCAAACCTGCCACTAGCACAGGACTTCCAGGAGAGCGCCCCCAGATGACCACAGGGGCCCAAGGGGTGAGGCAAGCAGGGCCTAGGGCCTGAACAGATTTAAAGGTCAACAGCAGCACCTCGAATTGGGCCGGAAGACAATAGGCAGCCAGTACAGCGCCCAGAGTACAAGTGATATGTGCTCCTTGCGGCCTGCCACATTCTGGAGATGGGCCGCCACATTCTGCACTAGCTGCAGCTTCCGAACCATCACCATGGGCAACCCCACATAAAGCACATTGCAATAGTCCAGCCTCGAGGTGATGAATGCATGGATGACACTGGCGAGGTTGGAGTTCGAGACACATGAGAGGAGCCTCTTCACGAGATGTAACTGGTGAAAGGTGCCCCTGGCCACAGCCGACACCTGGGAATCCAGGCATAGCTGTGAGTCCAGGAACACCACCAGGCTCTGCACAGATGGAGCCAACAGAGGTCGGATACCCCCAATAAAGGGGGAAACCTCCTCACTCAGATCCCCAGTCTCGCCTGTTAGCATCACCTCTGTCTTACTGGCATTGAGCTTCAATTGGCTAAACCTCATCCCCACAGCGGCCAAACACCAGGACAGCAACGAGACAGCAGGGCCTACATTGGCTGAAAATGACAGCTACAGCTGGGTGTCGTTCGCATACTGATGCAAACATCTATATTTAGCTTTTTATTGCACAAGAGGAGGCAAAGCATAGTGAAAGTCAAACTCCATTAAACATTTGCATCAGTCTGTGTGAGAGAGATTACATACTTTTACCACAGACATCTAAGGGTATTTTTAAACGAGATGCTACCTGCATGGACACCCAGTAACCACTCATCTGACTGCCCATCTGGAGGTGGAGTGGGAGGGGGGGGGGGAAATGTGTGCTCCCATGAGCAACACAGAACCCACTCATGGTCACTCATGAAAAATCTAGAGTGTCCCATACAGGGCAAATCAAAGTGTGTGGCAATGGGCGCCCATGCATCCTCTGCCTGCATGAATTAGCATGGCCACCCTCACCAGCAGACAGGTCCCCTACTCAGGAGCACTAGTAGGGGGAGCCTTTGAAATTGACATGGCCTGGCAGTGAACACTGAGGAACCTGGGCTCTCCAATGCTTGTGGCCAGTTCCTGTGACTTGCAAAGGCTCCCCTAGTGCTCCTGAGTAGGGGACCTGTCTACTTGTGAGGGTGGCCATGCTAATTCATGTCGCCAGAGGATTCATGGGCACCTGTTGCCACACACATTTACTCTGCCCAGAGTAAGTCTGCTCCCCATCCCATCTCAGGGTCTGAGTGAGAGTGTGGTCGGGACATGTAGAGGGGCTGAACGTTCATGCTGCCTATTAGAATCTCTTCCCACTCACTTTACCTGAGTGGCTGCTCTGCAGCTGTCCCACTTAGTGTCCACAGACATGCCCCCCCACCCCCACCCCCAAGTCTTAATTATTTAAAAACACCCTCTGTAACATCTATGGGTGTTTTTAGACAAGTGTCATTCCACCCATCATGCATGTTGCAGGACTGCATTGATGCCCTATGCAGCCCTGCAACATGCATGATGGGTGGGGAGGCACTTGTCTAAAAACACCCAATGTCATTCAACTAGAAGTAATAGCATTATAATGATATTCCAATAGGGTTTCTCGGAAACCCACCTCCGTAATCTCCCAAGCAAGGGTGTCATTAAGATGCTAAGGGACAGGATAGATGACATTGATGGTCAGAACATTGATGGTCAGAACCTGAGAGCAGTGGGTAATAATAGTAGAATATCCCCGTATTATAGATTTTTGATACCACAAAGGGTGTGTGTGTGTGTGTGTGCCCAGTACGTGTTCCATCTATCTGATCCAGGACTTAGGACTGCCTTTACCAACCTCCGCTTCCAGACCATGCGGATGGCAGTCTTGGAGGGGAGGTACAAGGGTATCCCCTTTGCAAGACGCACGTGCCCTTGTGGGGGTGATGTGGAGGACCTAACACACTACCTGCTTAAATGTCCCCTGTATAAGATTCAACGCCAACTGTTGCAGGAGGTTACTGGATATAATCCTGAGCACCCAATCCTGCAGCAAGTTTGCTTTCTGTTAAATGATTCCAACCACAAAAGAACTAAGGCAGTGGCAATTTTTGCTGTTAGAGCTATGTCAATACGCCGGAAAATGATTATAGCATTAGAGGTACAGTAGTGGCGGAGGGTGTGTACATTTTCAACTCAAGATCAATAGTTGTTGACTAAAGGTTAAATGTTAAATATTGCAAATGTGTATGACGCTGACACCAAGACGGCAGATATATTTTGCCTTATGAGAATGTTTGCTGACTGCCCCCAACTGATATTTACTTGTGTCTGCCGTTTATTGTTTATCCGTTTTGTAGTTTGTAGTTTTATATGTGATGGCCATGTGGCTAACTATCATAATAAACTTTACTAGATATTCCAATTTTGTACAATGAAAAGGGTAGATTATAAACTTTTATTGTTGTCACATTTTAAATTGAATTTTTATGAACAAATTCTGCTGAGCTACCTTTACAATGAACTGATTCATCTCCCATTGAAGTCCATGCAGAGTGCCACCGACTTCACTGAGATTCAGATGAGACTCAGAATTAAAAGAAACCTAGTCTTTCCCAAAATTTAACAATTTGACAACCTGAAACTGCTGTCAATGTGCTAGACAGAATGGCACAGCAGTCTAAATATCAGGCCTAAGGACTCCTGCTTTAAGCAGCATAAATCACACTATTACCTTTATTTAAATGTTATTCATAAAGATCAAAGTCTGAGGAACTGTAAAATTAGATTTCTCACCCTAGCCTGTCTGCATTTACTTGTATTTAATTGGTAAGTTATACCATAATTATGATAACGAATTCCAGACTATTCACTATAATAATTCTGTTTCTGCATACATGATTAAATTCAAGCAATTTATTTTTAAGACTTTGCCAATGTTTCAGTGAAAAGCCATGAAATATGCAGAGTTGAGATGGGAAAAAATTTCAAAACATTGGGTGACTTTAGACAGACCGCAGCCCCAGTTCTGCCCGCGCCAGTCCGCTTTACCATCTGGAATGGCTGGTCCATTTAAAAGCACCCTGCCAGATGTGGAAGCAGAGTAGGCTGAGCCTGCTCCATGATAGCCCCACCGGCAATACTCTAGAACATCCCAGAGCACTGCTGGCAGAGTGGGCTGGCCAAACTCAGGGCAGCAGTCTGAAGCAGTGCTGCTGCTGTTCGTCTGCTGGACGGACCCATGCTTCAGCTCCACGCCTAGTCAGCCATTGCCTCTGGCAGCATCATAGAGTTGTGAGTGTCAGCCTAGAGCATCAGAAAACCTGCAACCCTATGTTGTGTGTGTGTGGGTGCTGTGTGGATGGACCACTGGCCGGGGAAACCGCTGGGTCCGTTTAAAGTGGAGCCAGGCAGGGCTGCAAGTTGTCAGACGCTGGGGTGCACCCCCAGAGCAGTTCTAGGGGCAGGCAGCCTCCAAACCTGTCTGTTGACACCCATTGAGAGAGATTAAGGCTGCAGTCATGAATTGTCTTCAACAGAAGCAGGAAATCAATGCCTATCACTTACCACCTTTGTGGTTTTGTTCCCGTATGCAGCCTGTGTGCAGTTACAGAACACCAAGTTTGAGATTCCTTTATCATTGCTATTGGTGTTGTTTGTCCTCCATAATAATCAGTGTCTTTTACCTGTTCTGCTTTGTATACCTCAACAACCAGAGTGCCCTTTGAAAACAGAATATGCTTACTGAAAAGATAATGAAGGCACATTATGGACCAATTAGAAAGTCATCTTTGTTGTAACAAAGAATGCTTCAAACACTGCTTTGAAGTATTTTCACTTACAGCATCACAGGCTGTAGTTAAATAGATTTACATATTCTGAGAAACATAAATCTTCAGAATGTTGTAGCTATCCAATAAATAACTACAGACCTCACACACTCACATGAAAAACCTACCCTAAACATAAGGCCGTAGAATCTACCATTTAAAAGAGGTAAAACTGTGTCGGTTTCCTTGATTCCTCGCAGTCTGGATTTCGCCTGGGTTATGACACTGAGACTGGCCGATGACCTGTGCTGGGAATTAGATCAGGGCCATTCGGCCCTGTTGGTTCTATTAGATCTAACAGCTGCTTTTGATACCGTTGCGTTGACCATGAGATGTTGGTGACTGCGGGACTGGGCCAGGGTGGACGGCACAGTTCTTGACTGGTTCCGCTCCTTCCTGGCTGGTAGAACGCAGCGAGTGGTGCTCGGTGATTATTTTTCATCATACCGAGACCTCTCGTGTTTTGTCCCCTCTCCTGTTCAACGTGTATATGCAGTTGCTTGGCAAGGTGGTCAGGAGGTTTGGTGTGCGGTGTCATCAATATGCTGATGACACCCAACTCTACCTCTCATTTTCATCAGACCTGGGCCCAGCAGTCTCAGTACTTACTGGGTGTCTTGCGGCTGTGGGGGACTGGATGAGGGCAAATCAACTGAAGCTGAAGCCTGACAAGACGGAGGTGATGCTGGTGGGTAAGGCGGTGGGGGTGACAGCCCCCATCATTGATGGGTCTGCCCTCTGCTGGTTCCCCAAGTGCAGAGTCTGGGAGTGCTCCTTGATTCACAGCTCTGTTTGGATGCTGTGGCGAGGAGTGCCTTTTGCCAATTGCAACTGGTGTGTCGACTTCGGCCATATGTTTCAGACTCTGACCTGGTCACTATCATCCATTCTTTCATCACCTCTAGGCTGGACTACTGTAATGCACTCTACGTGGGGCTACCCATGGTGACGGTTCGGAGACTGCAGCTTGTGCAGAATGCGGTGGCCCGTTTCCTGGTGCGAGTGGACTGCCGGGAACATATTACACTGGTTTTATGTTAATTGCACTGGCTGCCTATAGTCTTCTGGGCCCGATTCAAGGTGTTGGTGCTTGACTATAAAGTCTTAAATGGCCTTGGCCTGGTCTGTCTGTGGGATCACCTCACCCCTCTGGTTCTGGTTCAGCCCCTGCAGTCATCGGGGTGTGTGTGTGTACTCTCCTCGAGGTCCCTTGGGTTTCCTGGGGGGCCACGATGGGGAGGGGCTTCTTGGTGGCCGCTCCTTGGCTGTGGAACTCCCTCCCATTGGAGGCTCGTTTGGCCCTGGAACTCCCCTCTTTTTGACATAGTTGTAAGACTTGGCTGTTCCGCCTGACCTTCGAGGGGGGAGATGGGTAGGGTGGGTTGGGAGGGAGTGGGTTAGGGTGGGGGATTATGTGGGACATTTTTATCCTCCTTTTTATGTGTGTTTTAAATGATGATGACTTAAGTTTTTATTGTGAACCACCCAGAGCTGCCTGTGGCAGAATGGGCGGGATACTAAGTTTTAATAAATATTAAATTAAAAAATTGGTGACACCAGTTCTTAAAATATTCTGGGCAAAAGTCCCGCCTCAGCTCCTGTATGGAGTCCCAATTTGGGGCCTGTAACTGACAGATGACTTAGAGCTACTACAGAATGGTTTCCTTAGAGCCATCCTTCATGCACCCAGGAGCACCCTTGTTGCTTTATTAAGGGCAGAAACAGGATCCCGGCCAATAGCTTCTCTTGCCAAATGTGCCATTCTGAAATACTGGCTGTGATTCAATCTGTATCATCAAAACAAAAAACTTTACAGTTTAAAAAAACCTTAAATGCACAACAGTTTTTAAAACAAAAAACTTTCCTGCTTTGAAAACATCACAATATCATTTTGACTCTAGCTTAAACTCCAAAAACATAAATTCATTACAATTACAATTATTTTAAAAATTTCACAAATATTTAATATTTTATTCTCATCAACATAAATGTAATATATGTACTTAATTCCTTACCATACATACTTTTATTCATTTTTATCAATAACTAAACTTTCAAATATTTTCATTCTTAAACTTTAAATTACCATCATAATTTGACAAGGAACAATTTTTAAAAGTGCATTAAGTCTGTTTCTACATAACTGGATTATGTACAACGAATTCAATAATGTTCTGTATACTCACATTGTTAAGTTCGTTGTATGAAGTGTATACAATTTGTATACATGTACAGGAGCCAGACCTGGTGGCTGCAGGGGGTTCATATTTTATCCACATTATGTATTTTCCATATGTATTGAAGCTGTAGAGACAGGTGTGAGTAGGAACCTAATGCAACCCCGCCCTCCCTAGATTTTTATCATGTTTGTGTTAATATTGTGCTTGTTATACTATGAGTAAACAGAACCGACCAGTCATTGTAGCAATAGGAGGGAGTTATCAGAAAGTGGTAGTGTGAAGGTGAGTTAACAATAAAGTTGCATTGTTTTCGAGGAGGTGATGGTTGACCCAAGCTTCATGATTAATGTTTCCCAAAGCACTCCACTTTACAATCTCTTGTAATTATTTATTAAATGAAATCTATTTATTATTTTAGCAAGCAGTGGTACCAGGTGGGGCTTTCTTTTCCTCTTCAGTTTTTGTTTCAAAGTTGTTGGAAGTGGGCAGTCTGGGTTTGGAAACTCACTCACCAGATTTTTGTCATCGATTTGTACAAGCCAAAAAATCTGCCAGGGCGTTGCTATTCATTTCCTCCTTGTTGCGAGTCTAAAGGGGCTCAAAATTCAAAAGGGGAGAAAAGTCCCCCCTCCTTCTCCTCCCCCTTCAGCCATCCCTAGAAAATGAACGAACAAGTCTTTCAGCCCCCAAGCTGCATTCCTTTTTAAAGGATTTGCAGGCAGTCGCCAGATGCACATACCCTTGGGAGTCTCCATTCTAGCGCTTCTGGAAACTGCAGTGCACAAAGGGGTACTGCAGCAGTGGCATAGGCTAGCTACCATGGGATGGGGGGGGCGCATTTGTGCCCGGGCCCTGCCCTGGGGGGGGGCATGCCCCGCACCACCACAGCGGGTTGGAGAAAGAGTTTAAACCCCCACCCCCCCATTGGCATGCCTTGGAGCAAAGGAAGGCAAGCATACCTGTTCTCCCCCCCGCAGCCCTGCCCTCGCTCACCTCCTCCCCCCCCCAAAGCAGAGTCAGCACAGCTTGCCCAGGCACGTGCCATAGCCTCGGCTAGCTGGGGCCCCGCAGTTGCATGGCTGGGCAGCAGGATGCAGCCAGCTTCTCCCCCAATAAGTTGTTCTGCCTCTCCTCCCTGGCTCTAGTCTCCATCCCTCACCTTCCTCTGCCTCCTAGTAGTGCTCCAGCAGCAGGGACATAGGGACACTGATTGGACTGGGAGATAAGGCTGTTTGTTTACAAGCAACTCCTCCCCACGTGCTGATCAGAAAGTTGTTACCTTGTAAAGAAGGTTCTTCGAGATGGTTCCCAACATTCTCACAACTGGGTTCTGCATGCTCACCCTATCCAAATAATAGACCACATGATGGTCTCAAGCTCCTCTAGTATAAAAAGCACTTTCCCCCTCAGCATGACAGTTCGTTCCAACCCTTTCTAGAAATATAAGAAAAAATTTCATGCGGGGCTGGAAGGGTGGGTGTTGTGAGAATGTTTGGAACCATCTCAAAGAACCTTGTTTACAAGGTAACACCCTTCTGTTCTTCTTCGAGTGGCTCCTCACATGCTATTTTTACATGGCTCCAGCGGGTGTGGGAGGGTCCGTGGGCATGCCAGTGCATGGATGGGGCATGTACATGGCTGCACATGCATTCCCACTCACCCCCCACTCATCCACACCCACAAAGTAACCACCACTTCCCCCTGTTGCTCCATGTGTGGGGATGAGTGTGGTGTGTGTGTGAGTGGGGATGCATGTACTGTACTGTGTTAGCCTTTCCTCATGCTAGATACATTCAGATAGTTACGTGATTTTATTAAGAATGCTGTACTGTGCTATAGGGATGGGCGAACAGATCGTGGTTCAGGTTTGGCCGTTCAGTTCGGCTGTGTTCGGTTCGTCCGTTCGGTTCGGCTGCGTTTGGTTAGTTCGCCGGGTTCGGGTTCGGCCGTTCTGTTCGACTGTTCGGGAAATGTTATGGGTGTTTTATTTTATTTTTTTGGTTTTTTATTGGGTTTTATATGGTTTTCTTTTGTTTTTTATTTGTTTTTTTGGTTTTATATGGGTTTTTAAAATTTATTTATTTAATCTAATATTATATTATATATATCTATCTACACTAAATCTAACTGCTATTAACTATTCTAAATGCTATGAACTAAATGAATTATCTAATAAGTAGGGGTGGGAATACCGGTGAATCCGGAATCCGATAATGCCGGTACTGGGCGTACCAGCATTATCGGATTCAACCTGGTAAATCCGGTCCGGTTACCGGATTCCGGGTACCGGATTTTTTTACATTGCAGCCATTTAAATGAATGGCTGCAATGTAAGCAAAGCCCCACCAAAAAAGTAAAAAAAAAAAAAACCCTCCCCGAGTCCAGGCTGCGCGGGTGGAAGGGGGGACACCCCCCACCCACCCTGCCCAGCCTGGATTTTTGTTAAAAAAAGAGCCCCCCCCAGCACCAGCGGCTGCGGAGACGTCGCGGCCGCTGGTGCTGGGGGGGGCTCTTTTTTTAACAAAAATCCAGGCTGGGCAGGGTGGGTGGGGGG
>QEPC01012655.1:1601818-1616120 GCA_003113815.1 Sphenodon punctatus | reverse complement strand
CTGTTCAGGAACAGTGACTAGCTCAGAAGGTGTTGGGAAGGGGGGAGGCAGATAGTTTCATTTCTTGCAAGCCTCTCCACCCCTGGTGCCTGGAAGTCTGCTCCTCAGTGACTAGTACTACCCCTCCCTGTCACCTTACAGTGAACCTTTTTTTGCCACCTGAACTCACCCAAACGCGATCCGAACTGACCGAACTGTTCGGCCATTTTGCCGTTTGGTGTTCTGTTCGGTATGTTCATGTTTGGGTTCGTGTTCACGTTTGGTCGTCCGAACAGGCCGAGTTCCGAACCGCGTTCCGAACAGGCCGAGTTCCGAACTCTGAACTTCCGAACCGCGTTCGACAATCACTACTGTGCTAGCCTTTCCTCATGTTAGATACTTTCAGATAGTTACGTGATTTTATTAAGCACGCTGTACTGTGCTAGCCTTTCCTCATGCTAGATACGTTCAGATAGTTACGTGATTTTATTAAGCACACTGTACCGTGCTAGCCTTTCCTCATGCTAGATACATTCAGATAGTTACGTGATTTTATTAAGCACGCTGTACTGTGCTAGCCTTTCCTCATGCTAGATACTTTCAGATAGTTACATGATTTTTTTAAGCACGCTGCACTTAATAAAATACAGTACAGCGGGAAGAATTGCAGAAAGTTCCACAGAGCCCCATCCTGGAAGGTGCTGACTAGTTGTAAAGGGACCTGAAGGCACAGAACAGCTCTCTTGCAAGGCAGCATTCAGACCTTTTATTATAACACCTAAGACAACCCTCCCACAGCTAAGGCACTACCCATGCTTGCTTCCCTTCCCTCCTCAATGGAGAGCACTCTGCAAGGTGATCTCTCTCTGGTTCGATACTCCCCGTCCCTCCATCCATGAGTCGGATGGCTGGTCCTTGCCTGACATTCCACTCCTGCCCGGCTAGTGGGCCTGGCAGCCCGGGCGGACAGCTAGAAGCAGGATGTTGTGGGAGCAGGGCGGACACAATGACGGTCTTCACCCAGCAAGGGCTCTCAGGATCCCAGGAGTGCTCGCCCCCAGCTCAGAGTGCTGCTGCAGCAGAGTAAAAACCCCTCCCCTGACTGCAGCAGCTGTGTGCACACACACCCCAGAAACCAATCTCATCTGGCGGCGCAGCAGCTTGAAGGAGCTGCCTGCCCATGTGGTTCCAGGGAGCTACAAGGGCTCACTTGCTGGGACTCAGAGCCCAAGTGGAAGTGAAAAAAGGGGAACAGAAGGCTTGAGGTGGCTAGTGGTGGCGGGGATCACCAGACAGAGCTTGACAGCAGTGGAGTGAGTGGGAGGAAGGGGCGGTCGGTCCCTCTCCTGCCTCTCTTCTCCTCTGGGACTTGAAACCCTGTCAGTTTCATCAGCAAATCACCTTCCCAAGGAGCCTCAACTTCTTTTTGGAATTATTCACCATCCCCCTCCACCACCGTGAATCCGCTTCTCTCTTCTTTAAGAAACGTGGGCTCGGCACAAACCAGCCATCCCCCCGGGGCCCTTTAGATCAACATCTGAAAGAGAAACCAAGCACCAGTGCCTGTGCTCACCAGGGGAGCTGTTACCTGTGATTTTAAAAAGTAGATTTTAAACCCTACTATTAAAAATCACGTATCTTTCAAAAGCCAGCTCCATCACACACACACTTTACACTCTAGTCAGTTTCATGTCAGTTACACAGCCCCCGCTTCCGGGAGCCAGGGAAGCGGGCGCTGTGTAACGGACATGAAACTGACTAGAGCTTAAATTAAAGTCTTTGTGAGGGAGCTGCCTTCTCATAAGCTTGCGTGATTTTTCAAAGTAGAGTCACGTACCTTTCAGATCAGCAGCTGCTCAACTGAGCATGTGGGAGCCTGCAGAACCGAGCTGTGTTTTTTGCCCTCAATTGCGCATGTGCAAGGCTGCAGAACTGATTTTTTAATCATGAATAACTCGGTTTTGGCTGCACCAATCACTATCATATTTCAGAAGCGGTTGTTATTGATCTCATGCTCCATGCCTGTGACGTTTGGGGCCTCAACTCATCCAGGGGGAGGAGATATTGATGATTCAAAATCGTGAGGACGTCTGCATTTTGACCACAAGCAATTAACTTTTAAACAGTCATAACTTTTATTTTCCTGATGGATCTTCTTCAAAGAATATGATGGTCCTCACAACTTATAGCCATGGATAAATTTTCAGAAATGTAGCTCAAGCAGTCTCCTCAAAATCGGGGCTGCAGCAGTCCCATGTTTATAATGTAAAGTGGTTGTGCATTTCTACCATTGGAAGAAAATGAATTGGGGACTTTTTTTCCAGGCCACACACACTCCAGCATTAATGGGCCCACGGGAGAAAAGTATCGACCATCTCTTATCACTCCTTGGTTTTTCTAAGAGTTATCTTCTTGCGATGGATTATACCAAGGCGTTGAGTTTAATTAAATGTTGGGCACAGGACCACGAACAGCAGCTGCTTAGGGAAGCATTAAATATGCAAAAGGTTGCAGCGGTATATAGCTCCTTCCCTATTTTACCCAGAGGAGCTTCTTACTTCTCTGTGCTGTCCATTTGGGGTTATAGATCCATATTTACCCTGACTAGGTTTAATTTACTACCATCTGCAGTTTTAGAGGGTAGATATGCAGGGGTACCTTATGAGTTGAGATTATATTGCTATTAACTGTATAATGCTGTTGAATCCTTATATTATATTTGATAGACCCCATGCAACATTTTTTGAACCAATTATTTTCAGCTTAAAGATGTATAGCCAAGAAGAAGTGCTGGTAACTCTTTTGTTTGATTTAGACACTTCTATAATGCTTAATGTTGCAAACTTTTGTCTAGTTGCGCTTAAATTAAGGAAAGCAGTAATCAGTATTGTTTAAGTATTAATCTGGCTTTTAGCTTTTACTTCATTGATGCATACCTCTGTTTTTGTTTACTTAGGGATTTATTTATATTTTTTGTATGGTTGTGTGTCCTGTCGACCATGTGCTATCACAATAAATTATAAATTATTATTATTATTGCATTGTTGAAGGATGATGGAAGTAATACGATCACCCCACAGTCATGTGCCTAGATACCATAGATACAGAAATGCCTAGAGAGGATGCCAGGTCTTGACGTAGGACTCTGTGGCGCTAATCAAGGAATAGTTGACTAATCCGTGATAGTAGTTTAGACGGACCTAATCAAGGATTAGTTTAACATCTGTATGTTATAAACTCTAGCTTGCTTTTGTTAATACTAAATAACAATAACTGTTTTGTAGTGTTTAGATGGACATCTCATTCTGGAATTAAGGCTCTAATTCCAGAATAAATGTCCATCTGACAATGCCCTAAATCTTGGTACTGATTGGCTTGGAATCTCAGCTTAATGGTATGGTAAAAGATTTTTGTATATGACATTGAGAAACCCCAGCTCCCAGCACCAAACAGTTAGTACAAAAACAGTAATAAATATGGATTGGTCAGGCATTATGGGTTTGGTGGTTTCACCCAGTTTCTTAATACTTCATAAATTATTATCCCCAGTAGGAAGACTTCTTTAGCTTGAAAATATCAAGTTACATTTTAATTTTAGAAATAATATTTATTGATTTAGCTATAATTGAAACACTACTTGTCATACTGAATTCATTCTGAAATCAGGTGGATGCCACGTGTATTCTTACAGGAACCTAGAATTCATTATTTTACCAATTAAAAAACCCCCACAGTAAAGTAAACATTCATAGTACAATAGTATGTGGGTTTTGTAAAAACAAATATCCAGCAACATGATTTCTGTTATGGAGAAAGTAAACTTCTATAAAGAGGGTGCTTTCCAATGTTACAAAATGCACACCATTTGCCTCAGCAAGAAACTCCAGGAGGCAAATGCTGTGCGGCTTGTGTCATGTGGGAACACAAAGCTGTGTGGCTTTGGCACTGATCATGCAGAGCTGGAAAATCGAGCTCTGCATCCTCTGCATGATCAGTGCCAAGGCAGCGAGCTTTATTTTCCCACATCACAAAAGCCGCTCAGCATTTGCCTCTCAGAGTTTCTTGCCAAGGGAAACGGTGCACATTTTGTAACGTCGAAAAGCACCTAGAATCTTCCACACAGGGAAAGTGGCAGGACAAATCTGTGTTATCAGAGATGTAGTTTTAGAGGTCACTAGTGCAAGAAGATGTTTCTTTGAATAGATGATGCAAGATTGACTGAAATTCTGAGCAGTTTTATACATACTATATAAAAGTATGTATAAATCTCTAGGGAGAGTTTATAGGGAGAGAACTCTAGCGGGAGAGGGACTCTATTCTGTCAGAATAATTTCTCTGTATTTGTTTTAGAAACTTATTCTTTCAAGTACAAACTTCTGTTTTTACCTTGCCTCATTGTTCAAAGGAACATCTTCTTTCATTAATCATCTCTTAATTTTTATATCTGATATTATATCTCTAAATTTACATTTCTTATCTGTCTGTCTTGTCTGTCTTATCTATCTGTCTGTTTAATGCGCGCACCCACACATATATGTATCACAATGGAGTCCGCTTAAGTCGAGTTTTCCCAGCCATGTAAACAAGTTTGACTTATCGGAAATTCTACTTAAATAGACCTTAAGGAAATGGACTTGGAGACAGAATAAACGGATACTCAAGATTAGTTAGCACCACATTCACACCTGATGCCTGGTGCTTTTAAAATGACGCGCAGGCAAGGACGCAGCAGCGGAAGGAGACCGATGCTGGCAGTAGTGCTGATGCCAACGGGGTTCTGCTGTGGCTTTGCTCGTGCATGACAGGGCTAGATTTTGCACTCTGTCATGTGTGAGGCTAGCCGCTGCAGATCCCTGTTAGCTCCAGTGCTACTGCTGGCATCAGGCTCCTGCCTGCTGCCGCGTCTTTGCCGGTGTGTCATTTTAATAGCATCAGGTGTGAATGTGGTCTAAGTTCTTTGTGTCCAATTCCCATCCCTCTCCTCCGAAGATTCAGAGTAGACAACAGGGCAGAACTTGCTTGCTGTTTCTCTCGCTGTATGTAATCCTGTCAGTTCTGACTCTGGGAGTCTCAGGAGGGCTAGAGACAGGGAAACTTGGTGGTCATTCCTTTTACCGTCCGCTTCAGACTCGCAAGGTGTTAACAAATGAGACGATAGCCCATGATAGTCCACACCAGGTGCGTGTTCACCTGTTCGTATATTAGGTGTTTGTCCCCACCAGCCACATGGCCACTACCCATTAGACACGCAGGCCCCACTCACGGTAGGGTCTTAGAGCGTGCAACCCATCAATTAGGTTGCGAATGCGGGCTGTGTGCCCACGTCTGCATCCCTTTCCTTTACGCGATGGAGAAGAACACCTACATGTGCATTACGTTTGTTGCGCTAAACCTGTGAGTGGGGGCCTATGAGTACAGCCTCTTTATTAGGCTGTACACACTAAACATAGATTTCCTAACCCTCGTGTAGAATTAAAGCTAGTTTTCATACAGTTGACTTTCCATGTTTTTTACTGGAAAAATGAAAGAAAAACCCAGCATTACTTATTTTGAAAAATGTGCAGAACTTCTGCATTTGAATTTGGGAGTTTTTTTACCTGAATTGGCTCTGAATTGTAAACTTTGAAATATACTTCCTTTTATACGGGCTCTGCCGGAGTGACTGATACCCTGGGATGTTTATGTACTAACAGTTGCCATTTTAAGTAGTTTTTCTCAGTCAAAGCCTTCTTAACCAGTGCATACTCCTCCTAACTCAGATATTTTTAAAGGAGGAATTTTCCAGTGAGAAACTTAAAAAATGAAATACGATTCTTTGATGTGCATGGAGGAAGCTGCTGATTTAAAATATTTCCAACTTTAAAGTTAGTGCACTTATTTATTTATTTTCAAATTAGTATTCTTTCTAAGGCCCAAGGAAGGGGTGGGAAGCAAGCATTTTGAAGGTTTTAATCATTTATTGCAAAATGCAAACACATTTCTTATTAGAGTACGTGAGAATAATGTATTTTTATCATCTTTGTGTAACTTAAGAACAGCTCAACCAATTTGGCTGTTTTAAAAATAAATAAATATAAATATCTTGCGCTGTATTGCACACATTTTAGTTTAAAAGGATTTTGATAGATGTATGAGTGACAGGGAAAAGCAGAACTAAAATTAAAATTGGAACTCGTAAATACAGTGGCCACTGTTGGTGATTCCTTTAATAAAGAGACCCTCCCCCCCCCCCCCCCCGACTACTTCTTATGATTGTTCAGAAAGCCTTAAATAATGGGAATGAGGATTTTAAATTTATACTAAGAGCCAAGTTGTGCCAATTTTGTCTGTACTGAGTAGTACCTCCTACTTAAAAACTAAGTTAATACTTCAAGTGATTAAAGATAGCATAATCTAACCATAAAGCTGTAGCTGTGGATTTCAAACTCAGTGCCACTTACAGGCGTAGGTTGTTGGGGAACAGGGAAGTGCATCAAGGAGAGATTAGAAATCATGTTTGTACCCCCACTGGCAAAATGAGAGATAGATATGATTTATTGGAATTAAAATAGGCAGCACTCTTTATTAACAAACATAGGTATCCAGTCAACAAATAAGGCTCCATTGCACAGAGGGCAAAGCTCCTACTGCACACACCTGGGGGACTCAAACAACGAACCTCCAGCCCAGGACAGAAACCAGAGGGGAAGTTGGAACTTCCCCCTTCAAATGGCCAAACAGACCACCTACGTGCCCACAGACAACCTCTAGCCTCTACAGGCAAGGAAAGGAGGAGGAAGCATGTTTCACCATTATCCAGACTGCCCAGCCCAAGTTGTACACTGGTCCCTCCTGTGAGAACGCCTGCCTGCAGCCCTGGGAGATGGGAAAGCAGACCTGCAGCTCTTCAGCTCAGCTCCCAAGTCCTCAGCTGCCTTTGGAGCAGCTCAGTTTTCTCCAGTGGCTTCCGAACACGCCCAAAGTCTCGCTGAGCTTCTGGCTCCCTCTCCTCTGCCCTGGTAAGCCCCGGGGGAGGGGGGGGGGCACAAACCTCGCTCCGTCCCTGAGCAGCAGAGCAGAGATTTTTGCAAATGGATACAGTAAATACAGATGGGCACCTATCTCAGCTTCAGGATTGGGTGTATTTTGACCACTACTAGTACAGCTGTTTGAGTCTCACAAGCGACCCTAGCACTCTCTTAAAAGGTTTTATCTATCCAAGCTCTGCATAATAAAACAAAATATGTCTCAGTACAAACTCAAAACAAGTTGGTCCAAAGGTCTGTTGGAAGTTTGCAAATCTCTTTAATAATTTGGGGCCCAGCTGTGAGAGAATTTGGGCTAATATATAAAAAAATGATGAAATTCTAAGGTTTGATATAAAACTCAGTAAAATTCGAGCTTTGTTGCTGGTTTTTAAACAAATTGGAACCCAAAATTCAGTTAAAAGGATGTGAACTTAGGTGTTGAAGTGGAAAACAATTGGCTATGTCAAAGGATATAGGACTATATACCAGCTGGGCCAAAATGTGTATGGCTGTATTAGAATTTTGCATGTATTGCTGCAAATAATCATTGTGTAAAATTTGGTGACTTTGCAGGATCAGGCTAATAAACATGAAATAAAATCCAAGTTTTTCATACAGATGAAACATCAGAAAAATTTAGAGTCAAAATAAAACATTTCAAACATTTAGAAATTTCCTTTAATTTTGACATTTCTACATGTTTTGTTTCAATATGCAGAAATATTTTGTTTCAATATGATACATAGTAATAAAGGCTAAATTAATGAACACATTGCTCTGAAATAATAATTCTGGAGCACATTAAGCTAAGAAATATGGCAAGATTGTTAGAAGAATCCCTCAGCACATTTTCAAAGTCTTCTGCTTTAAATCTGAAATTCTGATAGTTAGAAAATCCAAGCTGTTGCTCTTAGCAAAGTATTGGAAAGCAACTTTTTGCTGATAACAATTCACTGACCAAGGGGTTGCAGGATCATCCTGAAAATCTTTATGTAACTTTGACAAATCTACCCTTCAGTTTTCTGTTACAAAAATGTCCTTTGAATCAGAAGGTGGTCAAAACAAAACAATGGATTCTTGTGCAGGTTTAGTTTATGATATGGGCTCCTAGGGAGTTCTGCTAGAGGAGGCTGCAGAATCAGCCACACTTACTTGCTGGCAGGAGGAGACCAACAACTGGGCAACAATTCCCCAAGAGTGATGGCTTTTCCTTTTCTGCTGCAGATGTCCTCCATCAGCTTTAACCTGGCACAAGTCATTATTAACTCTTGATGGATGTGAACTGGTGCTTTCTTTTCACATCCTCAAGGTTAGAATTGTTTTTATTCTGCAGTGATTATTCATAGAAGAAGAACATAGCAGCCTCAAAACCACAGGATATTTCCACAACAGCAAATGTAATTTAGGAAGATAGCCTCACACACAATTTCACTATACTTGCCCACATAAAACAAGACACTCATCATATGTATTCCTTAAATTCACACGCTTGTGAATCAAATCAATAAACATAAGAAGAACCTCTTCAAAAGACACTGTAGGTGCTTTCAGATGGCTAGCAGCTTGGCCTCTGCTCTGCCGCACCCCCGGGTGGCCCGTCCATCTAAAGGTGGACCAGCAGATGTGTAGGCAGAGCAGAGGCAGAACAGGCTGTCTCTGCTCCGGGGCAGCCCTGCCAGCAGCACTCTGGAACATTCTGGAGTGCCACCAGCACTGGCTAAACCTGGGGCACCAGCCCAAGGTGGAGCTATGTTCTATCTGCTCAGTGGATGGCTGCTGCAGCTGCACTCTTGGCTGGGGCAACACCAAGGAGTTGTGAGTGGCAGCCCAGAGCATTGGGCACACAACTCTATAGTGTAGGGAAGGGGTGGGATGCCGTGCATGTTATCCATTTAACCTAGGTTCAACCTTAGGTGATCTCTCAGATTGTAAGCCCTAGGGGCAGGGACCATGTCTATTTTATTACTTTGTAAAGTGCCAGGTACACTGCTGGCGCTATATAAATGTTTGTTAATAATAATAGTAATAATAATACCAGGACTTCTCCTGATGGATGAGGTACTCCAAGCTTGGACCCCAGTCACTGTCTCCTAGCAGTAGGGCACCAAAAGAACCAGCCTCAGGAGTGGAGAGGAGCATTTGCCTCAAAGTTAGCATTCTCTACTGCACTGGAGGAGCTATCCTAGCTTGTCTCCTCCTCGGAAAAATTGCCTTGGGTGCTAATCCCACACTCTTCCCCACAGGCAATCTCTGAAGGCTGGTCACTTCCACAAACCACCATCTACTGGAGACTAGCTTGTGATCTACCAGTAGATCCAAATCTACTCTTGGCCACCCCTGAGTTAGGGAATGTCATTCTTTGATCTCATTTGAAAAGCTTCAGTTTCTCCATTATTGTAGTATATCTTCCACTGCAATATTGGAAAACTAGGACTGTCCCTAGCAATAACAAGAAAACACACAAAACAGCATATCTAGCATGAAACAATTTAGAAATGTATTCTGGAAATTTATTAGTCACCTAAAAGTGCTTTTCAGTTTGTTTGAATACCCCAGCCTCACTTTGTAATGCTAACCTTTAATAAAATATGGAATACTTAAAATACTCATTCTACTACTGCACCCCACACCATAGTGTAGTGGGTGGCAGCCCAGAGCCTCAGTAGATCCAGACTGGACATCTGCTGGACTTTCCAGATCCAGAGCTGGCTGGGTCCACCCTGTTGGAAAAGTTGGACACTTATTTTATTTATTTTGTATATTTTTACCCCGCCCCTCTTGCTGAAGTGACTCGGGGTGGCTTACAACTATTTCTAAGAACAATGCAAAACAATAACTATAATAACAGCAATAAATATAATTAAAATAAGTATAAAAATCAAGATATACAAATTCAAAAACCCCCACAACAATCTACCCGATCTGTGTAAAAACAATCCCACCCACACATCTACCCCATCCCACACTACCCCTCCCCAGTCAAATGCCTGACAGAAGAGTTAGGTCTTACCGTTTCGACGGAAAGCAAGGAGGTCTGGGTTGAAGCAAATCTCTACCAGGAGGGCATTCCAGATCGACTGTGTGGCTGCCAAGAATGCCCGCCTGTCCATTTGGACCCACCTAATCCGCGGGACCTCTAGGAGGACACTCCTGGACGACCGCAAAGGCTGTCCCAGGGGGGTGAGGTGATCTCTCAGGTAAGCAGATCCCAGGCCATGTAGGGCTTTAAAGGTTAAAACCAGCACCGTGAATCGGGCCCAGAAGAAAAAGGCAGCCAGTGCAGTGCTCAGAACACTGGTTGAATGTGCTCCCTGAGGCCTGGCCCGGTAAGTAGGCAGGCTGCCACATTTTGCACCAGCTGCAGCTTCCAAACTGTCACCATGGGCAGCCCCACGTAGAGCACATTGTGATAGTCGAGGCTCGAGGTGACAAATGCATGGATGATGGTGGTGAGGTCGGAGTCTGAGGCATATGGGCAGAGCCTTCTCACCAGAAGTAATTGGCGAAAGGCACTCCTGGCCACAGTTGACACATGAGAATCCAGGCGCAGCTGTGAATCCAGGAGCATCCCTAGGCTCTGCACAGACGGAGCCAAGGGCAGACAGCCCCAATAACAGGGGATCTCTCCCAGATCACCAACTCTGCCCACCAGCATCATCTCCGTCTTGTCAGGATTGAGCTTCAGTCGACTTGACCTCATCCAAAACAATAACTATTTGTGTTTGGCCCCCACAGCAGCCAAACACTGGGATAGCAACGAGAGATGGCAGGGCCTGGGTCAGTTGAAAAAGATAAGTACAGCTGGGTGTCTTGTCTCACTTGTGGTCTTCTGGGGATGTCTTTCTCTGCTTGCTGACATTTGAATTGTTTTACTCATTCATCTACATTGGGGTGGGAATCTCTTCCTTCCCAAGGGCCACTTTGAAAATTAGTACAAGCTCTGAGGGCTACATAGACGTTGAAGGGAAGATTGTTCTCAGGAAGAGAGGGACCAAATCATGGATCTCTTCCCTATCCTTGTGTGTATGCCCTTATCTCTGTTCCCTTACCCTGAGCTCAGTCTTTCTGTGCTTGGGGGTAGCACTGGATCTAGGGCCAAATAACAACTAACCAATGGCCACACCTGGCTCCCAGGTTTGAGGGTCTCCTCCCCTGATCTACATATACTAACATAACATAAGGTAGTAAGATGGTTCTAAGGGTGAGTGGGTAGATTTTATTCAAGGTAGTAGTGTAGCAAAGGCTGACCATGGTATCGGCTAAAATGTAAATCTTCACCATCCTTGCAGAGTTTAACTGAGGGCCTGTAATTATAACAGTGGCCACTGAAGAGTAAGAAGTGCCAAACGTTGTCGATCTGTAGGAGCTCAGGTAATTCAGAAGCTGTGGTATACAAGCTTGACCAGTTTCCCTCTTTGTGTAACAGCTTTGCCCAGTCCCTCAGTGCAAGGTTGCACTGAAGCTGGAGTATTCCACCAGTGGATGATATTGCCATGTAATTTTCCTGCTCTGAACTAGGCTATGAGATGTGTGCTTCAAACTCAGAGATTTTTGTTTTCCATTTTCTTAGTAGTATTGTCAAATGATAGTCCTTGAAGCGGTAAGATGGTGACCAAAGCCATTAAAATATTATGTCTCAGTTGCCTTGAAGAAATAGCATTTACTACACAACAAACTGAGCTGAGGAAGGAAGTAGAAACCTCCACCTGTTTTTTAATTTTATTTTAATGAGTGTCCCTGCTGCAAGAGATGCTGATTGTGTAGGGAGATGCAAATCGCACCTCTCTGTGCTTCTTGCCAGAAAATTTCAAACTCTTTTAAATAAATGCAGTCGCTTTACATATTTTCATGTGCTGCTAATTCAATCTTTTAACAAACCACTATTCAACCCTCACTATTTCTTCTATGAACTCTTTCTATCACTGTGACAATTACTCTATTTCGCATTGTAAAGGAGGATAGTGAAAAATGTGCTAGCATGGAACAGCTGGAATGCATGTGTGTACATGTGGCTGTTTTCTTTTCTTTGAGTTTGGTGCAGATGTGGAAGTGGAACAAAAAGATCCCAACTTTACCAGAGTTATCATTTTCTGAGGGGAAAAAAATCTGATTGCATAATTAGCTTTCTTAAATTATTTCTACAAAGAGGAAATATTAAAAATTAAAAAAGAGAAAGTGTGCTACAGTACTTTGCTTGCCTGCCATTTCTATCAAAATCTGATTTCTGAGACCTTTCTCACTTTCTCACATGTACTGCATGATTTCAGAAATGTAGTACAGTCCTATAGCTGAGTTGCATATGATGTTACGGGGCCCCGTTAACTGCCACTTTTTGCCCCAGAATCTGTGCTGTGTGAGGTGTGTGTTTGGGTTTGGGACTGGACTGTCAGTCTGGCGAGGAGTTGGTGTGTGGATTGGATTGGTCTCCCTGATGCATTAAATGTCCCCTTGTGTTCCTGAGCTGTCTGTTAGTTGTGTGTCATGCCCTGGGGTTTTGTGTGTTGTTCCCTGGTGTCCTTGTATCTCTGGTGGCCAGCTCTCAACCACTGTGCTGCAGCAGTTGCATGGGTCCACCTTCCCCTGTCCCTCTTGGCCCATCCTCCGGGATCTCTGCTGAGGGCGAGCGGCAGTGGCTGCAGTGGCTTCACTTGCCCACAAACCGCCATGTTTTCACATCATGCGGTGGGGGCATGTTGATTTGGGGGCTGGGCGGTTCTTGGTCCGGCCCATGGACCGGCTGTCAGTTTGAACTGTGATCAGGCCCGGTGGATGGAGAGAGGGCTGAGTGGGGGCCTGATAGGTGGGGGCCATCGATTCCCTGGATACCGCGTAATTGAATCATTCCCCACTCACCCAACGTGGGTGGATGGTCTGTGGCTGATGTCTTTTTGAAGCAATCTGTCTGGAGTAATGAATTAATCAACAATGACATCTGCTTTACTTTTATTTTGGGTATGTAAGTAATTATGATACACAGGTGCCATTTGCTAAAATATCTCATTGGTAAATCTAGCTAAAGCCCAGAAAAATAACTTTTAAAAAATAATAATAATCAAGAATGAATGCATTTAACTCATTCAAGGAATGTTGCACATTTATAATAAGCACGTTTATATATGTGTTTAAACTATTTTATAAGTGTGTGAAAAATAGAAATAGATTTTGGTCTTTGACGTTCATTGAGAAACTAATCGAACAATTATTTGTTTGTTTTTTGATGAAAGTTTATGGGTGTTTTCAAACAAGACAATTAGTCCACTGGAGTCTGTGTTTGGTCCGTGCATCCCCCACTCACACGTTTTAGCACGTAGAGCTAATAAACAGGCAGCCCCCTGCCAGTATTTCATGTGCTGGCAGTAGCTGCCACAGGTGGCACCGCTCAGCACTTTCTCTCTCCCCAGCCCTGGCTCTGATGGAAAGGGGTGTGTGTGTCATTGCCAGAGAAGGCTTCTTCCCTAATTGTGACACCCCCCACCCCCTGTTCTGTCGGAAGCAGCAGACCCATGCTTGGGCAGCTGCAAGAAAAGAAAGACCTTTCTACATCCACGCTCTCTCCTCCTGCACCCGCTTGGCTTCACAGCTGAAGGATCAGGGTGGCATGGAATGCAAACTGAGCCCAAGATGAAATTAACAACCTGGCTGTGAGAAGAAGCTGGGTGGTGGCAGCAATAATCCAGGCTGGAGAGAGCAACTAGGAGCTGGCAGGGAGTGAAATTAACAACCCAGCTGCCACTGACATTAACAACCTGGCTGTTTCACTCCTGGCTGGGAGTGAAATTAACAACCTGGTGGCTGCTGCTGGCCTCTGCCATTTTCATCCCCAGCTCAGCTTGCATTCAGGGCTGGACTTAGGAATTTTGCACCCCTAGGCCCTTCTCAGGCTGCTGCCCCCAAGCCAAGCCCCGCCCCCATGCCACGTGTTCACATCTCCGTGTGAATGATACGGCACACGTGCCTGTGGTGACATGGAGTGCAGGAACGTGCCTGCCTAACACGCATCCCCACTCACCCCCTGGTTGTCCCCATGCATGGAGCAACCAGGGAAAATGGAGGTTGCTCCGTGGGTGCAGATGAGCAGGGATGCATGTGCAGCTGTGTGCATGCCCTGTCCATGCACCAGGGCACCCGGGCAGCCATGTAAAAAGGGCATGTGAGGAGCCACTCGAAGAACAGAAGGTTGCTGCCTTGTAAACAAGATTCTTCAAGATGGCTCCAAACATTCTCACAATACTCACCCTCCCTGCCCTACATGGAATCTTTTTCTTATATTCTTAGAAAGGATTGGAAGGAACTGTCATTCTGAGGGGGGGGGGGGG
>QEPC01012655.1:1587201-1601162 GCA_003113815.1 Sphenodon punctatus | reverse complement strand
GTAGTGAAATACATACATACTCAATGAGTCTGTACAGTGAAATGCATAAAACAAGGTTTCAGTTCAAGGTTTAAGTTTCATTTCTGTACAAAACTGAAATGAAACTTAAAGCAATCTAAAAATCCTACTCAACACCTGCTGTTCAGGAACAGTGACTAGCTCAGAAGGTGTTGGGAAGGGGGGGGCAGATAATTAGTTTTGTTTCTTGCAAGCCTCTCTCCACCCCTGGTGCCTGGAAGTCTGCTCCTCAGTGACTACCTCCCTGTCATATTTGACCTTCCAGTGAAACTTTTTTTGCCACCTGAACTCATCCGAACGCGATCCGAACTTACCGGACTGTTTGGCCATTTTGCCGTTTGGTGTTCGGATTGTTCGCGTTCATGTTCAGTCATCCAAACAGTTCGAGTTCAGGCCGAACTCCGAACCGCGTTCGCCCATCCCTACTTTTTATAGTAGAGGAGCTCGAGACCATCACGTGGTCTATTATTTGAATAGGGTGAGCATGCAGAACCCAGTTGTGAGAATGTTAGGAGCCATCTAGAAGAACCTTCTTTACAAGGCAACAACCTTCTGATCACTCATGGGGGGAGGAGTTGTTTGTAAACAAACAGCTTTATCTCCCAGTCTGATCAGTGTCTGTGTTTGCTGCTTCTGCAGCACTACTAGCAGGCAGATGGCAGAGGCAGGTGAGGGATAGGGACCCAGGCAGCAGACTTTAGCTGCAGGCATCAGCCTCAGCTGTGCAGGGAGAAAAACAAAAACGGAGCGGGGCAGAGCCGGGGCCAGGATTGCCGCCCCCCAGAAAATGCCAGTCTAGGCCTGCTTGCATTCCCTGCCACCTGGTTTGTTCCAGCTCTGTCTGCACTGCTCCCTGCCGGCTCCCAGCTGCTCTCTCCGGCCCAGGTTGCGGCCCCCTCCCAGCCAAGCCCAGGATGAAATTGATAGGCAGAGCCCAGGTGGAGCAGCATGCAGCAGACAGGAAAGGAAAGCACTGAGGCTGCTTAATTTCGGGCCACACTATTGTGCTGGCGGACCTGGATGTGGGCAAAGCTGCTAAACAAGAGGCAGATGCATGGGTGCGCATTAGCACGCACTAGCACGCACGGTGGGCCCGCGATGTCCTCGAACAATGCTATCAGTGGGGAGTGCACGTGAGCGAGTGGCGGCTGTGTGGAGGGTGCAGGCTAACATCTGGCAAACACCCAATAGAGGGGCAGGCAAACACCCACCTGGTGAGTGATATTACAGGCTATCGTCTCCTTTGAAAACACCCCACATATCAGCTATGCAAGGCAACCTATATATTCATTTCATTCATATGTATTATTTATATATCCAGCAGTCAAGGAATATTTCAGACTAAATGCTGCAGGGGGCCTTTGGATTGGCTAGGGGGATAATGGCAAGAATTCAGTAGGCAAGAAGGAAAACACACTAGTTATTGCAAAGTTTAGAATAGCATCATGATATATGAAACTTTATGAACATCCTTACGTGTAGAAAATATTCTGGACAACAATACTATGCTCAAATACTGTGAGGCCTACAATATATTTTGTCATCCATACAACTTCAGACATTTGCTATTTCTGTGAATAGCAAAACTGTTTCATGATTAGGTGATGATGTTGTGGCCTATACTAGTTAACTTTAATACAGCGATTACCTTGACATATAGGTATCAAGGCCTCCCTGGTACAGGTAGTAATTACCTAATTTATAAGTAACTGGGTGGCACTCTTACCTGCATTGAATTGAACCTTCCTTCTCAAATAGACCCATCAATTACGCTGGCACTACTTGAAAATAACCAACTCTTCCAAAAGAGAAGGGGTAGGAGAATTTGACTCTCTCATTCAGAATCAATTACTTTAGCAAGGTCCATGGAAATTTGTTCTCTCTGTGCCATCTCTTCAGTATTATTCACACACTTCTGTATAACATTTACTCGCTTTCTTGTGACAGAATGTAAAAAAGAAATTTTCATGCATCTCCTGGCTCCTACAAATATTGTACAGTATCCCATTATAGCAAAACATCTCTTCAGTGCAGTCTGACAAATAGTTAAACATACGACTTTCATGTACATCTTTGACGCAAGCACATTATGGGCTGATTAATTCTGCTGTCTTCCAAATAATAAACTTACTAGGTAATCTTTAATGCAAAGTTGTGAAGCAAAGTAAAAACACGAAGCACAAAACAACAAAGTTTATGCCTGCAATTAGGGTGTCCACCCAAACTCTTTTAAATATTAAACACTAACTGCTTTCTTGGCAGCATAATAAAAGGAAAGATGCCTTTTCACTGTATTGTTACAACAGGTGGTCTAGGATGGATCCATGCCAGAAATTAGCTCATGTCATCCCACAGCTTCTGATGGAACTGAATTAAGTTTCCAAGAAAAGCTACAGTGTGAATAACACTTTTATCTGGATGAACCCAAAAGGTAGTTTGACTTTTAAACAACACTTATATTTTTGTCTTTTGATGCATCACAGCAACAGGAAGAATAGTCTTCCTAAGTTGCTATGCAGATTCAGGGAATGACAAGTGATTCAGATTTTATTCCTGGTTCTTACAAAGACTTTGGATGTGAAGCCAGTCATTCAGATAACAACATCAAAAAAGACCTGAAAGAACTAGGTGTCCAACTTTTGTTCTCAGTTGGAAATCAACACCTCCAGGCTCCTCTAAAATTTCCAAATTTAAAGTTGTGGTTAACTGAAGGCTCAAGTTACAGAAAAGCAAATGTATGGGTGACAACGGATGTGACACTGGCCTGCTGTGGCCCTGGACTCAGTGTACATCTGCTTCCCTGCTGGCCCACTACTGTCCCGGGGCAGGTAGGTGGTTGGTCCAAAATCAGTCCTCCAGAAAATTCCAGGCACACATCCCAGGCCAAGGACCACCCACGCGGATCAATGTAGGCCACATCTGTTTGGCCCCACCATGCGTCATGGCTCCCCATCATGGTGGGGAGGTGGGGCACTGGGGTGGGAGGTGAAGATGGCTCCGGCTTCCCACCCATTTCTGCACACACACACACACCCACTCAGGGCATGCGGGCACTAATTCGGTACACTAATTCGGTGCTCCTCCCTGGCCTAGGAAGTGGCTGCTGTTGTTTCCCACCCTGGACTGGGGAGCTGCTGCACTGCCCATATGTCTGTTTTCACCTTATGAGAACACTGGGCAGTGAAAGAAACTGCTAAGGAAGGTTATGAATCTCTTTTGCTGGAGGCATCTAAGAGGAGGCTGGATAAATATTTGTGAGGAAGGTTTTAGACCTAGTTAATCCTGCCTAAATGCAGAGGGTTGGACTTGATGATCAATGTGGTCTCTTCCAGCCCAATGATCCCATTATCATACCTCAAAGCAGCAGAGTGGAAGAGCTTAATTTATGGATGTCCCTTAAGCAGCTCAGGGAAAGGATTAAAGCACTGAGAAGCACAGTCCTATAATTATTTTTTAAATGGTTGGCATTTTGCAAATATTATTCTCTTTTTTATGTAGTTATTGAAAATCAAAACAATGAAGAATAAAATATGTTAGCTACATCAGGTTATTCCCTTCCACAAATCTTACTGATACATACGTGCATAAGATACATAAACTGTCAGTGGTTACAAGGGACACCATGACTAACCTCGCTTACAGTATTATAGTGGTAGTGCAAGCTATGGTTAAGTTTGCATCAAAAGTTAAAACTTTGACAATGGAACCTATCTGTTCATTCTTGCTACCTTTTTAATATTCCCTATGAACTGGACTGGGGTTTAGCCCCCTTTTGTTCATGAATACACAGGAACAGTACTCCAGAAAGCTCTCTGCAAAGATGTTTACAGCTTGGTGGCTTACTGCAAAGCATTTCGATTTGGTCTGATACACTTAAGAACATAAGTAGTGCCATACTGAGTCAGAACAATGGTCTGTCAAGCCCAGCATCCTGTCCTCTGACAGTGGCCAATCTCGATCGCATGGGAGAAGAACCAACAGTCACAATGGGCAATCCATTCCCCGTTCACTCCCAGCTCCCGACAGTCATCCCTTCATCCCGTAAGCTGCTTGAGTAATAGCCATTAATGGACCTACTTTGCAAGAACTTATCCAGGCCTTTTTTAAACCCAGGTATACTACTGGCCTAGACAACGTCCTCTGATAAAAAATCCCATAAGTTAATTATGCGTTGAGTGAAAAAGTACTTCATTTTATTTGTTTTAAATCTGCCGGCAGCTAGTTTCATGGAGTGTCCTCTAGTTCTAGTACTATTTGAGAGGGTAAATAACCGTTCCCTATCTACTCATTCCACACCACTCAAGATTTTATAAACTTCTATCATGTCCCCTTTCAGTCTTCTCTTTCAGCTGAAGAGACCCAGCTTGTCAAGCCTCTCTTTGTATGGAAGCTGTTTCATACCCTTTATCATTCTCGTTGCCCTTCTCTGTACCTTTTCTATTTCAGCTATGTCTTTTTTGAGATGGGGTGACCAGAACTGCACACAATATTCCAGGTGTGGTCGCACCAGTGATTTATATAGAGGCATTATAACATCCGCAGTTTTATTCTCTATCCCTTTGTAAATAACTCCTAACATTCTGTTTGCTTTTTTGACTGCTGCTGCACACTGGGCTGAGGATTTCAGTGTATTGTCCACAATCACTCCCAGATCCTTTTCCTGTGTGGTAACTCCTAGCTTAGTACCCAGCATTGTGTACTCATAGTTTGGATTATTTTTCCCTATGTGCATCACTTTGCACTTCCCCATTAAACCTCATTTGCCATTTAGATGCCCAGGCCCCCAGTCTCGTAAGATCCTGTTGCAGTTCTTCACAGTCTGCTCATGTTTAACTACCTTGAATAACTTGGTGTCATCTGCAAATTTGATCACTTCACTCTTAACGCTAGGGCTGGGCCAACCGGATCTTCCGGTATCCGATAATGCCGGCACTGGGCATACCGGCATTATCGGATTCAACCCGGTAATCTGGCCCGTTTCCCGGATTCCCAGTACCGGATTTTTTTTACATTGCGGCCATTCAAATGAATGGCCGCAATGTAAAAAAACCCCCACAAAAACCCCACATTTCCCTCCCCCTCCCAGGCTGCATGGGTGGAAGGGGGGACACCCCCCACCCACCCTGCCCAGCCTGGATTTAAACAAAAGAATTCCCCTGAGTGTCCCTACTGCGACTCCGGGCTGCCGCCGGCAACCCAGAGCGAGCCCACCAGCACCAGCGGCTGTCCCAGAAGCAGCCGATAAGTATTAAGTAGTGTACTGTATGATCCCTGGGGTGGGGTGGGGGTTAACCCCCCCCACCCCAGGGATCACCCTACTTCCGGTTTTCCCTGGAAGGCCTACCAGCGTCTGAAGCCGGCAGCCACAGTTGGCGCTGAAGCCGCCGAACCGCCGGAGCTCCATGAAGGTAGGATCCCTGGGTGGGAACTTGGAAGTAGGGTGATCCCTGGGGTGGGGTGGGGATGTTAACCCCCCCTACCCCAGGGATCATACAGTACACTACTTAATACTTACCGGATGCTACTGGGACAGCCACTGGTGCTGGTGGGCTCGCTCTGGGTTGCCGGCAGCGGCCTGGAGCCGCAGTAGGGACACTCAGGGAATTTTTTTTGTTTAAATCCAGGCTGGGCAGGGGGTGTCCCCCCTTCCACCTGCACAGCCTGGGAGGGGGAGGGGAGAGGAATTTTTTTATTCCATTGATTTCAATGGGGACAGTGCCCCATTGAAATCAATGGAATAAATCCGGTACCGGTATGCCGGATTTAATCCGGGAATTCAGTTTTTTGGAAACCGGAATCCGGTAAATCCGGTAGCCGGTAATTGTCCTGGGGTCCCACCTCTACTTAACGCCCTTTTCCAGATCACTGATTAATACATTAAACAGCACCAGTCCTAGCACAGATCCCTGAGGCACACCACTGTTTACATCTCTCCATTCTGAAAACTGACCATTCAGTCCTAGGCTTTGCTTCTTATCCTTTAACTAGTTACTGATCCATAGTAAGACACTACCTCCTGTCCCATGACTTTTTAATTTTCTCAAGAGTCTTTTATGTGGGACCTTATCAAATGCTTTCTGGAAATCCAGCTACACTATATCTACCTGGTCTCCCTTGTCCACATGCTTATTTACACCCTCAAAGAATTCCAACAGATTAGTGAGGCATGTTGACTCTTCTCCATTAAGCCATGTTTATCAACATGTCCAGCGATTCTGTTCTTAATGATAGTTTCCATCATTTTGCCCGGAACAGACGTCAAGCTTACTGGTCTTTAGTTTCCAGGATCACCTCTGGATCCCTTTTTAAATATCGGGGTTACATTTGCCACCTGCCAGTCCTCGGGTACAGTGGCAGATTTTAGCGATAGGTTACAAATTACTAACAGTAAGTCTGCAATTTCATATTTGAGTTCCTTCAGAATTCTGGTGGTGAATACTACCTGGTCCTGGTGATTTGTTAGTATATAGTTTGTCAGTTTGCTCTAGAACCTCCTCCAGATTCACGCTGATTTGTGACAGCTCTTACAATTCATCACCTACAAAGCAAAGTTCTGGCATGGGTATCTCCCCGACCTCCTCTGCAGTGAAGACCGAAGCAAAGAACTCATTCAGCTTCTCTGCAATGTCCTTTTTCTCCCTACACACCCCTTTCACCCCCTGGTCATCTAACGGCCAAACTGACTCTCTAGCAGGCTTCTTGTTTCTGATGTACTTGAAAAAGTTTTTATTATTAGTTTTAGCATCTTTAGCAAGTTGCTCCTCAAATTCCTTTTTTTGCCTGCCTTATTAACTTTTTACATCTACTTTGGCAACACTTATGCTCTTCCCTATTTACCTCATTGGGACTCTTTCCATTTTTTAAAGGATGCTTTTTTTTGCTCCAATAGCCTCCGTCACCTCACCATTTAGCCACAGAGGCAGACATTTGGTCCTCTTCCTACCTTTTTAAATTTGTGGAATACATTTAATCTGAGCTTTCAAGATGGTGTTTTTGAATAGTCTCCACGTTGCCTGTAGACATTTAATTCTTGCAACTGCTCCTTTAAGTTTCCCTCTAACTAGATTTCTAGTTACAAATACTAGTATTGGGGGTTTGGGACGTGGGGGTAGGTGGGATGGAATGTTTGTTTTATATGGGGGAGGGGCAGGGGGACTGGGTTGGGGGGGAAGGGCTGACCCCCCGTGTGAGGGAGGGGTGCAGTCCTTGGGGAAGGAGGGGTTGCCCCTCTGTGGCAGAGGGAGGTAGGGGATATGAGGGTGTGGGTCTTCCCTGTTGCCATGGGTGAATGACCGGAGGAGGACTGGGGGGCCATGCTGGGGGGCCATGCTGGGGGGGGCACAGCCATTGGGGTCATGATGGGATGGGGGAGATATGGGTCCAAATGGGGTGGTATGAGACCAGTGAAGCGGGACAGGTGCCTGTTGCAGGTCCCGCTTACTCACCCCATAGCGGCTGGACAGGGGAATCGAGATCAGAAGACCCCCAACCCTTTGCTGCTGCTGTTGAACGTGAGATCGGTGGCTAATAAAGCAACAACTATCCAGGAATTATTCTTGGATTGTGCCGCCAATCTCGTGGGCATTACAGAAACCTGGCTGGACCTTGAGTCGGGGCCTATCTTGGCTGACCTTTTTCCAGCCGGGTATTCCATGCAGCATCAGCCACGGTCAGAGGGATGGGGGGGTGGGCGAGTGTAGCTATGATTTTTAGAGAGAGGTGGTTGGTTAGGAGATATCCGGTGCAAACCATGGTAGGGATTGAGGCTTTGCACCTTGTGTTTGATTTGGCGGGCGACAGTCCGGGGGTGCTGCTCATATACCATGCACTTACCTGTACGACAGTCTCTCTACATGCTCTTGCAGAGGTGGTGGCAGAGGTGGTGTTGCGGTCCCCAAAGGCATTAGTCTGGGGGGACTTCAACATCCACACTGACGCTGACCTCGGGAGTGGGGGCGGAGCATGAGTTCATGGCCACTATGGGCCTGTCCCAAATGGTCAATGGGAAGGTTATTGATCAGGTGGTGGCTCAGCAGTTGTAGGGGCATCTTGACCACGTCGGTTTTCTTGATCCGTCTGTCGGGATTTCGTCCGAGTTATGGCATGGAGACTGCGCTTGAGGCCTTGGTGGATGATCCGTGCTGGGAGATGGACTGGGGTCATTTGACCCTGTTGGTTGTATTAGATCTGTTAGCTGCTTTTGATACGGTTGATCATGAGATGCTGGTGGCGTGCCTGCGGGACTGTGCAGGGGTGGGCAGGACTGTTCTTGAATGGTTCCGCTCATTCCTGACTGGGAGAACCCAGCGAGTGGTACTCGGGAAGTGTTTTTCAGCATATCGAGCCATCACGTGTGGTGTCCCGCAGTTCGGTGTTGTCCCCCCTCCTGTTCAACATATATATGCAGCCTCTTGGCGAGGTGATCAGGAGGTTTGGTGTACGGTGCCACAAATATGTTGATGACACCCAGCTATACCTCTCTTTTTCAACAGACCCAGACCCCTCAGTCTCTGTGCTTATTCAGTGTCTGACGGCTGTGGGGATTGGATGAGGGCTAATCGACTGAAGCTGAATCCCGACAAGATGGAGGTGATGCTGCTGGGGAAGGTGATGGAGTTAACGGCCCCCATCATTGATGGGGTCTGTTTTCCATTGGTTCCCCAGGTGCGGAGTCTGGGGGTACTCCTCAATGCACAGCTCCGCCTGGATGCTCAGGTGGAGGCCGTGGCGAGGGGTGCCTTTCGCCAACTACATCTGGTATGTCAGCTTAGGCTGTATGTTTCGAACTCCGACCTGGCCACCATCATCCATGCTTTCATCACCTCAAGACTAGACTATGGTAACGCACTCTACATGGGGTTACCCATGGTGACAGCCTGGAAGGTGCAGCTGGTGCAGAATGTGGCGGCCCATCTTTTGGTGGGACTGGGCCACTGGGAACACATTACACCAGTGCTCTGTTTTCTGCATTGGCTGTCAATAGTCCTCCGAGCCCAATTGAAGGTGTTGGTTTTAACCTATAAAGCCCTAAATGGACTGGGCCCTCTCTATCTATGGGACCGCCTCACCCCCTGGGTATTGGACCAGCCCCTGCAGTCATCAGGAGATGCCCTTCTTGTGGTCCCCCGAGTCTTCTGGGGGGCCACACAGGGGAGGGCGTTCTTGGTAGCCGCACCGAGGCTGTGGAACTCCCTTCCGGTGGGGATGCGTCTGGTCCCAGACCTTTCCTCTATTCGAAAAAGCTGTAAGACTTGGCTGTTCCATCAAGCATTTGGCGAGGGAGATAGGTAGAGGGTGGGGGAGGAGAGGGATGGGGGGGGAGTGATATGTTTTTATAATTTTATGGTTTTATAATTGTGATATGTTGTTGTAAGCTGCCCTGAGCTGCCTGTGGCTTCCCCCTTCTAAAGTTATATGTTACCGCAGTACTTTATTTGGCATTTTCCCTACTGTGAGTATGTCAAATTTGATTATATTATGATCACTATTGCCCAGTGGCTGCAGCACTGTTATCCCTCACACTAAATCCTGCACTCCATTAAGGACTAGATCCAAAGTGGCTCCTTCTCTTGTTGGTTCCAGGATGAGCTGCTCCAGGAAGCAGTCATTTATGACATCAAGAAATTTTACCTCTGCATCCCACCCCGAGGAGACATTCACCCAGTCAATATGAGGGTAATTGAAATCACCCATTATTATTGCGTTTCTGACTTTAGAAGTCTGTCTAATCTCCCTTAGCATTTCACAGTCAGTCTCACCGTTCTGGTCAGGAGGACGATAGGATAGGCCGACCGCTATACACTTCCCTGTTATAAGTGGAATTTCTATCCACAGGGATTCCAGAGTACTGTCTGCTTCCTTTACAATATTAATCCTGCTTGACTCAATGTTTTCTCTTACATATAGCACCACCAGCTCGATCTACTCTGTCATTTTGATATATTTTGTATCCTGGTAATACCGTGTCCCATTGGTTGTCCTCATCCCCCCAGGTCTCTGAGATTCCTATTATGTCTATATCCTCCTTTAACGCAATACACTCTAATCCTCCCATCTTACTTTTTAGACTTCTAGCATTTGTATATAGACGTTTAAATGTATCTTTTTTTATTTTGATCCGTTTATTCTAATAACTGGGGATCTATAGAGTTTGACTGTTGCAAACTGATTTCCACTTGAGCTCTTTGGGGATTTCCCCTGTCTTTTATATTAGGATACTCTAATTCCCCTGAAATAATGGCATCTTTTGCAGCTGCTTCAGCCCGAACCATGTGCGGCTCAGCACCTGTTAGCTTTCCCCAGTTTTTAGTTTAATTGTTACGGTTTCCCATTCTTTCATGAGCTCTTATATTTGGGATTATTTTCCTTTACCTATTTTTGCTTGGAAGAATTACTGCTGTTTCTGGAGACTAAGCTCAATAATTCTGAAAGAAATAGCTATATAGAAAGGCAATCTGTTACCTTAACAACCCTGATACTTTTTTTAATAGAAAAAAAATGGGAGTTTTAACACTGATGTAAGGTGCGTGATTGACAGCATGGGAAACTGAAGTCCTTTGTTTATTCACAGAACAGGTTAGGTATGGAATCTAAACACCCATATTACCATCGTTTAAACGGGTGTCTATGCTAGTGGGTGTGCTTCCTTAGCACAAAGAAAGGAATGAGTAGGTGGCAGTATATATTCTGTTTCAGTACTGTCAGTCATTTATTTGACAATTCCCAATTAAAACATCACAGATTTTCCATGCAGTGTTAAATTGAGTGAAAAGAAAAATCAAATTTCTCTGAATATTATCATTTGAAGCACAACATTTTATTTATGTTAGGGTCTCTCCCCCCCCCCCCAGAATAATGAAAACAAGGACAGAAAGCAAAAGAATGCAGTGTGAGGGAAGATAGATGCTTTGCAAGTAGCCACCGCCAAAGATCCCATTCCCAATGGAGACTTGGAAAGATGGACAGTAATGCAGCTCTCCTTTCCTATTGCAAGACTTGAGGGAAACAAAATTGAAAAGTGCTTTGAAAGAAGGGGAAACATTTGATGCTCAGCGATGGCAGTGGCTTCCTTTTGCTGCCATTTACAGGAGCAACAGAAGGGTGATGAGAAAGCACCTGACTGAAGAGTGTCAGAGCATGTATCCATGGCAACACACTATTCCTATTACCAATTTTAGGGACCTATGTTCACTGTGTTTTTCCCACTGCCACCATTATGTAGGAGACTGTTAAACACAAGACACTGACATATTTTAGACTTTGGCTCTTTTTAAATGTGCCATGGTGTGGGGGGGGAGGGGGGGAGGGGATGGGTGTGCACGCAGCAGCGTGGGTGGTGCAGGAGGGGTGGTGTACATGGGTGCACACTAATCCCCCCCACATCCCCACTCACGGGGAGCAATTGGCCAAAACAGCGATTGCTCTGAGTGGACGATGGGTGGAGGGGTGTGTGCATGCGTGTTTCACCCACCCGCCCACCACAGCAGTCACCCGGACAGCACCCACTCATGCCCATGCAGCAGACCTGCTTGGGGATTGAGTGGGTGCGTCTCATGTAAAAAGGGCCTTTGAAAACCTAAGTTTGAAAACCTATGAAATAAAATGAATATGATTTTATTTTACTTTTTATAAAAGTGGAACAAACAAACAAAAAGAGCAAATAGTCAGCTGGCACATGAGATAACTGTGCGATGCCAGGGAACAGGCCTCTGAAAACGTTTTAGCTTTATAGACCCACAATACCGAAGCTACTCTTGTATGCTTGGAATTGGCTGCTAATCTGAAAATACCTTTCACAGAGCAAGTTGCTTTTACATGCAGCAGTGTGGGACCAGTGCTACCCAAGGCTCAAGTGCGCTTGGAAGTAGAGGCTCATGTGTGATTGCCTAGCACCTGAGGCTGGGTGTGGCTGGGAGAGCCTTAATTCTCAAGAGCTGAGCCTAGAGCTCATGGAAGACGTAAGAGCTGGGGGAGAGCTCTGCCTCTGCCAAGGAAAGCTGCTTGGAAGCAATTAGGGAGACTGCTTGGAGAGACTGTAAAGAGGCAACAGCTGGGAGAGAGCTCTGCTGCAGACAGAAAGGGATATGGGGAAGCTGCTTGAGGACAGCTAGGAACATTGGGAGGAGGCAGGCACCAGCCAAAGCCCTGCCTTAGTGAGCCTGAGAGACGAACCCTGGGGGAGGGGAGGGTTGCCTGAGGCCACTTTTAGAGCAGCGGGTCATGCTTGCGCGATCTGCTCATGTGACTTTTGAAAATCCCGTGGGCTGGGATTAGACGAGACGTTTTGCGTGTTAAAGCCGGTCATGCGTTGTTTTTTTTTTTTTTTTTTTTTTATTTTTTTTTTTTTTAACTTTAACAATATAATATCACATTCCAATCAAAATATTACATTTATTCCCCCTTCCACACCTCTCTCCCCTCTCCACCCTGCCTCCCCGTCCCCTCCCTTCCTTCCCCCAGTATACGTTCCCTTTCCCACCCTCTTTCCCCCCTTCTGCCTCCCTTCCCCTCCCTCCCCTTTCAGTATATCCAGTCATGCGTTCTTTTAAAACCGCGAACTAAATACCCTGACGTCAAGGTATTTAGTTCGCAGAAAGAACAGGGACCTGACCTGCAAAGTGGTGAGTAATCTAAGAGACCATACACGGCATACCTGGTCTGAGGAGGGGCTGTGCCAATCCAGGGGGACCGGGAAACCCAATGCCTTTAAGGATTTTATATAGACTGTAAATATTGAGGAACTGGTGTATGGTGATGGGATCTTGTATTTATGGTGTAGAACTGTGTGAATGTGTTCACTTTATTTTTAAAAAATATTTTGAATTAAATTTGACTTAGGAAGTTGGGGGTTAATTCTGATCTTCTACTAATAGAAATGAGGAGTAACTACACTGTAAGCAAAGTAATTGTTCTATCACAAAAGCAGACACAGATCGGATTATGACCAGACCTGTAGGGCCAGATTTCAAGAGCTTGTCTCCTATTTACCTAGCATGGTGATTTCATCTGAAAGTCTGGCTATAGGTGACACAGTATGAGCTGCAGAGTACTCAGCACTTCTGAAAATCTGCCCCTTGTATTTATTCCCAAATAAAAACAGAGCTTTGAAAATAAATAAATAAAAGTAAAATCTGACCGGAGTATTTTTAACTTTTTCATGTCAGACAACTGGAGGGTGAAGGGTGGCAAATGTCATCCCAATATTTAAAGGGATCCAGATGTGATCCTGGAAACTACAGACATCTGTGCCAGGCAAAATGGTGGAAACTATCATTAAGAACAGAATCACTGGGCATATTGATAAACATGACTTAATGGAAAGAGTCAGCATGGATTTAGCAAAGGGAAGTCATGCCTTACTAATCTCTTGGAATTCTTTGAGGGCGCAAACAAGCATGTGGACAGGGGAGACCCAGCAGATATAGTGTACCTGGATTTCCAGAATGCTTTTGATAAGGTCCCACATAAACAACTCTTGAGAAAATTAAAAAGTCATGGGATAGGAGGTAGTGTTTTGCTATGGACTGGTAAGTTACTGGTTAGGATAGGAAGCAACGAGCGGGACTAAATGGCCAGTTTTCACAATGGAAGGTTGTAAAAAGTGGTGTGTCCCAACCAAGGATCTGTACTGGGACTAGTTCTTTTCAATGTATTCATTAATGATCTGGAAAATGGTGTTAAGAGTGAGGTGATCAAATTTGCAGATAACACCAAGTTATTCAGAGTAGTCAGAACATGAGCAGACTGTGAGGAGCTGCAGCAAGCTCTTACAAGACTGGGTGCCTGGACATCTAAATGACAGATGAGATTTAATGTGGACAAGTGCAAAGTGATGCACATTGGGTAAAATAATCCAAATTATGAGTACACAATGCTGGGTACTAAGCTAGGAGTTACCACTCAGGAAAAGGATCTGGGAGTGATTGTGGATAATACACTGAAAT
>QEPC01012655.1:1556873-1579677 GCA_003113815.1 Sphenodon punctatus | reverse complement strand
TATTTATTTATTTATTTATTTATAAATATTTTTTAGCCGCCTCCTCATGCCTATGGCATCTCAGGGCGGCTTACAACAATTAACAATGCAATAAAATTCCATAAAAACAACCCCCCCACAGCTACCCAACCCTCCTCTCCTCCCCTCCGAAGGCCTGGGCAAACAGCCAGGTCTTGCAAGTTCGTTGAAACTTCAGACCTGGGGTCAGGTGGGCTTCCTCTGGGAGGGAGTGCTAGAGTCGCAGTCACCGAGAATACCCTCTCCATTGTAGCCCCCCGTCTCACCCGGGGGACCTCCAAGAAGGTGCCCCCAGTGGACTGAAGGGATTGGTCTGAGGCACGGAGGGTGAGGCGGTCCCCAAGGTATGAGGGGCCCAGACCGTGCAGGGCTTTATAGATCAATACCAACACCTTGAATCTGGCTCAGTACGCTATAGGCAGCTAGTGCAGAGCAAGGTGTTATGTGCTGCCATCGCCCAGTCCCCATAAGGAGACAGGCTGACGCATTCTGCACCAGCTGCAGCCTCCGAACCAGAAACAAGGGAAGCCCCACATAGAGCGCATTGCAGTAGTCCAGTCTCGAGGTGATAAAGGCATAAGGGTGGCCAGGTCGGGCCTGAAAATGTATCGGCACAGCCTCTGTACTAGATACAGCTGGCAGAAGGTGGTCTTAGCCATCGCCTCCACCTGCCGATTCAGATGGAGACCCGAGTCCAACACCACCCCCAGACTCTGAACCTGCTGGGCGATAGGATGGATCCCCCCCACAAGGGGGGCCAGAACCTCCCCTGCCCTCCCCACCACCATCACCTCCATTTTATTGGGATTTAGCTTCAGTCTGCTCTGCCTCATCCAATCTGCCACGGCCTCCAAACATTGGGAAAGCAATGAGACCACAGGACCTCGGTCAGTTGAAAATGAGTGGTACAGCTGAGTATCAGCAGCATATTGGTGACATTGCACCCCGAACCCTCTCACAATCTCCCCCAGGGGCTGCATATACACATTAAACAATAATGGAGACAGGATCGAACCTTGCGGAACGCCGCAGGATAAGGCCTAGGGGCTTGATGTTTCAGCCCCCAGCACCACCTGCTGGCTTCTCCCCAAGAGGAATGAGCGGAACCACCCAAGGACAGTCCCATCCAGACCCCCCAGGTCTCGCAGCCTTCTCAACAGCAGCCCATGGTCTACGGTGTCAAAAGTGGCTAAGAGATCTAGCAGGATCAGAAATGTCGAACATCCTGCGTCCATCTCCCGGCGAAGATCGTCCACCAAGGCCACCAACACTGTCTCAGTACTGTAGCCGGGGCAGAACCCAGATTGAAAAGGGTCAAGAAACCGATGTTATCCAAATGTGCCTGGAGATGCAGTGCCACTGCCCGTTCAATAACCTTCCCTAAAAAGGGAAGATTAGGGACAGGTTGGTAATTGGTGAGTGCGTCCACATCCAAAGATGACTTCTTCAGCAGGGGGAGCACCGCAGCCTCCTTGAGACTGGGCGACAACCTACCCTGCTGAAGGAACGCGTTCACTACTCTCGCCAGCACTGTCCCCAAAGTCTCCCAGAAGGTTTTCACCAACCAGGATGGGTATGGATCTAATTCACAACTGTAGGCAAGAATCAGAAACATATGCTTCTTCCCCATTTCTTGATTTTCTAATTTATTAATACCTTTTTTTCTGGGTGCTATTAAGCTGTCATCTTTTGGGATGAAAGAAAGGTAGATTCTTATGCTGTATTCAGGGAGGCACTTACTGTATTTGCAGTTCTTAAAATGTATTAATGAGGCAGTAAAAGAAAACTAGAACAAAAGATAACCTCTTTGAAAGCAAAAGATCACAAGTAGGTGGATATCACAGAGCTTGCTGCCAATCAGCTTGAGCAACAGCTCTGAAAAAACCTTTTAACTCAGTTTGCTGAACAAGAGAAAGCACCTGAAAAAGAACTCTAGCATTTAAAAGACAAAAATATACATGGTATCTCACGCTGTCACCAGACAAAATGCCTGCTCCCACTCACCCCCTGAGGAATGTGCTTACAATATTCCACATCTCTTGACTAGTAACTTGCATTTCAAAATGCTTCCCTATTATGGAGATGTCTTCCAGCTACTTTTATAAATGGTGTTTGATGGTCTGGTGTAACCTGAACATGATTATCTCCTCCTGAAGGCTCTGTCAGCTGTAACTTCCCATTGCAGGAAGCCTTTTGCAGTTAAAGCAAGGATAGAGAGTTGGAACTTAGAGACCTGGGTTTTATTCTGGCTTGTGTCACAGACCTCCTGTGTGAAGACAGGAGAAGTTGTGAGGCTTAGTTTTTTAATGTTTGTACGTTAATGCACCGTGAGATTTTTGGATGGAAAATGCCATTGAAAGTTTCAGCATCAAAGGGGTTGTGATTTACTCATTTTAAATTATAGTGTATATATAAAGCTGGTCACAAGTACTATTATCATCTTGTCTCACTCCAGCTGAAAATTAGCGTAATTCCATAATTTCTTATTACTGACAATAACAGATGGGGGGTAAGCACCCTACTATTATTCATTCTATAGGGCTTTTTTTGCGCCAACACACAGTATGCTGAGGGACAGCATGCTATGTGGAGAGCTACTATTTCCATCTCATATGGATGTGTAGAAAGCTGGGCAGACCACTGTACAATACTGGCCAAGACATCTGAATCAGTGCGAGAGGGGTCACAGGGGAGATAGTAAGGGCTAGTAAGTTGTAACATATAATTTCCTCCATGGAAGAAGTTATGGGTGCTTTCTGGGCTGTTATAAGGGTTGATCATGTATATACAACTCCTTACAAACAACAAGAACTAAAATCTCAATATTGCCTTTACTGAATAGCAGCCCCTTACATTATTTCCTACATATGGGAGAAAATCATCATGACCTTATTTTTCTTCCTCCTGAAAAGCAATTATTATATTGATCTGGTACATATTCAGAAGCATCAAGACTGAGACTTGGTGCATATCTTAGAAGCATCAAAGGGTAAAAACAGAAGTGACAGCGGACCAGTGGTGACCCGAGCTGGGTCAGGCCACTGCTGTGCCACTGACTTGGTAGGTGGTGACCCCAGCTGGGAGCCGTCCCACCTCCATGCTGCACCCAGCGCACTGCCCCCCTCCCCCACCATGACGGGCAGGCATGGTGGTCAATCACAGATGTTCTAACTCACTGTGGCCTGCATTGCCCTGGACTGACCCCAGTAGGCGGTGGGAGAGTGGTAGCCTGGGTTGTGACTTTGGCTAGCCTGAGAGACCAGGCTAGCCACCAATATGCTCGGGGTCAGTCTGGACAAACATCTAGGAACTCGAACACAAACATGACAGTGACTCACAGGCCAGAGCATTACAAAACTGGCCAGAGCAGGTAACGGCCACCATTGTTTTTACCCATAATTAATAATCTGCTATGCATGGGGAGTGGCTAATAATTTCTTGAAAAAAGAGAAATACATAATTCTCTTTAATCTGGATTAATGAAAAATGGATGGAGGAACAATTGACTTTGTGTACAGGAAATCTTTGCCTGCATAAAGCTGGGAGACACAGCTCTGCTCGCTTGCTGTGCAACTTCTTGTGTCCTACTGTGTTGTGCAAGGAAATCGAGGGGCGAGTGAAGCTGAAATAAAGTAATTGCCTTAAGGAGCTGTAAGGCTGAGAAATAAAGTCTAATTGGGAAACTGAAGAGCAAAATCAATTTGGCTACATTGCAAAAATACTGTTTCTATTTCTGCTATTTCTTGTCATATATTACTGGTTAAAGACCTGACCCTCCAAACCCTTATTCATGTGAGTATTTTTTCCTTTGACAAACAGACCGATTGACATTAGTGAGGGTTACCCATGTGAATAAAGAGTCCTCGTGGGCTTTTGGACGTAATTTTTTTTTGTTTAAATACAAATCGTGGTCAAATTAATTAATATGTATGGAGTAGAGCTGTTTAGAGACTGGGGAAAAGATAGTTGTTACACCATGTTTAACATCACACAAGGTTGTGTTTTGTTCTTTTTAAAAAAAAAATCAGTGTAATAGAAACCAGTATTTACATAACAACAATAAAACAAAAACATACTGCTTTTCTTTTAGCAGTCCCACGAAAAGATTGTTCTGCATAGTAAAATCCCTGCCTGATCCCTGAAACATGCTACTATTAATTCCTGGCCATCTTGAAAATTGACCACTTTTTCCTATTTTTTGTTTCCTTTGTCTTAGTTACTATGATGCTGATCCAGGGTCCATGTGCATGCATCATGCATGTGTGTGGACCATAACTACAGTTGCATGAACAGTGTGCATGCATAGGGTGCCCACCTCCCAACGGCAACACCACTGGGAGAGGGAGAAGCAAGGCTGAAGTGCCTGTTGCATGAAAAGGCTTCACCACATCTCCACTCCAAAATCATCTTGTCACAAAAGTCAAAGGCTATTTGAAAACCTAAATACAGAGGTGTTTCTCAGGAAATGTGGTCAGTGTTCCGAATTTGATGGGACAGTTTCAAGATAGTTGTTCCAATACATTAAAAACTGACGCCATAGCACTTAGTTTAAGACCACAATATAAATAATGTAATGTGCACATTCTACCTGCCATATATCGCCCACATTCTTTTCTTTTTTTAAAAAAAGGGGAACCTTTAGTGCCAATACTTAACCAAACATTTGTTTAAATAAATAAAACAAATACATCAGAAAAAAATAACCACATTATTTATGAAAAAACAAATATGGTTTACCCTTAAACATATGCCTAAGTGTCATGACAATATTGCCCAAATAGTGAAAAAAATATGGAAATGATCAGAAATGAACCTTCATGATCATACCACATCTATGTTGATACAGCAAGGACTGTACAGTTCGGAGGATGCACAGCCATGAATGAGCCTGAGAAGTTATCTTAAAGTCAGATTCTAGACAATATATTGCCAGAATACTGACCTCAGTACTGGTGCACTTTTATTTATATGTAATAAAATATAATAGCCACTAATATATCCTTTTTATGGCTCTGTCTTTTGCTATTCCTTTAAAAAGATTATTTGTGTATTTATTTATTTGAATTTTTACCCCACCCTTCCTCAAAGACTTGGCTGCCAAATGCTTTGCCGAAAAGAAAGGTTTTACATTACCTCCAGAATATGCTCAGGCCTGGGCTCTGATGGATTTCTGGGGAAAGGGAGTTCCACAATACTAGGGCAGCAACAGAGAGTGCCTCTCTGCAGACCCTTGTCATCTGAACAAGGCTAGAGGTGATACGTGCAAGAAAGTGCTCCTGGCCAACCACAGGAGTTACAGTGGAGCATGGTAGGAATGGCAGTCCTTCAGATATATGGGGCCCAGGCTGTTTAGGGTTTTAAAGGTCAAAACCAGCACCTGGAATTGTGGCCGGAAAGCTATTGGAAGCCAATGCAGACTGTAAAGCACAAATCTATAATAATAATACGTTTATTTAGGCATTAGCTAATTTTGAAATTAACACACACACATATATTGTACATAAGACAAAATTACATAAATCATTAAATCATTGGGTTTAAATTACAAACATAAAAAACCATTTCCCCTAAACTGGAGCAAATTTCGCCCATGGACAGGACCTATAGTCATTTCCTGAGGAGGGTCAACTCTAAATTGTGGCTTGCCATTTCCGAGACCAAGGAGCCATCACAGGACACAAAATCAGGAGTGCAAAGGTCTTGCCCGTCTCAGGACTTGCGCTAGAAACTCTTGACCCCTGCAGCACTCAAAACCCAATAATATGCTGCCTTTCCCAAAGCCCTCTAGTCTTTCCCCTTGCTCTTACTGTCTGCCCTCCTCTGCTGACTGCTGCTACCTACCTCCTTGTAACCAAGCCAAGTATATGCTCCTGAGACTTCGCATCTGCCTGAATGTTTGTTTGTCTTCTCCCATGTCTCTCCCGCTGTCCCCTCTCCTTGTCTCCCCCTCCTTGTCTTTTAGATTGTAAGCCACAGGTAGGGACCGCAGCTGATTATATGTTCTGTACAGCGCCAGGTTGTTACTGGCGCTTTATAAATGTTTAATAATAATAATAATAATAATAATAATAATATATAAGTGCCTGGCCCTTCTCGGGGCGTGGGTGGGCAGTCCTTGACCCCTGAACTGCAATGACATAACATGGAACTCCGAATCCAACTAGAACCCTACTCCAATATATATCAGGTGAAATATGCATTCATACAATCACCAATACATAAATCCCTCTATTCCAGGCCTCAGACCTCTCTGCACAGGGTTATCAAGACATCTGTGCCAGTCCCTGATCACAAATCCGCCTTTTATTAATACTGATCTTAAGAAATTTGGCCACCACTTTATATATATTTGGAAGCTTATCGTTCAGTAACGAAGATAGACAAGACTCATTTGTTCTTCCTAAAAAGGTACAGATTAAAGGATATATCCATTGTTTCTGTGCATTCTTGTACAGTTTGCATTCCAGTAAGATATGCATTACTGAGTCAATTTCATTACTATTGCAAATACATATATGCTGCTCCAAGGGCACCCCCTCAAAACGCCCTGTCAGTAGAGCTTAAGGTAGGGTATTAAACCTGGCACATGCCAACACTCTCCTTTCATCCCTATCATTCACATTCTCCAGATAAGGCATAGGTCTAGGAAATTGATTCGCCAAACGAAAGTAGTACTCTGATCTAATCCCTGCTATATCTGATTGGCGCTCAACATCCAATATCTTTTGTCTCAGCAGGCCCCTAGCTGCCTTATATCCCAAAGGGAGGATAGCCTCCACAGAAAATCCCAACCTGCGAACCTTCCACTCCACTTTAGTTCTCCATAAGTTAACACCGTTCTCTGAGAAGGCTAGTTGTACCAGAGCAGGGGTCATCTGAAAGAGGCATTTAAGCCAGTAAGAAATAATTCCAATGATCAGTCTGGCAGTCACCGTAGGTACCCCACATTTTGTTCTTAAGATGTTGTTGGCCACGCAGCAAGGGACAGCAAGCAACTTCCTAAGGAATTTGGGCTGGACTGGTTCAAAGTCCAAGGTCTTATCTAAAGCCCAAGCTGCTGCCCCTTTTATGAGCTGGGCAATGGTTTTAGCCTCAAATACCCTCAGGGCTGGTGTCCCAAGATGTCCCCTCCAGATCTAAAAAAATTTGTTATAGCTGATGCTGACTGATTAGCTTTCTCATTTTCTGCTTGAGCTTGCATTGACCAAGACCTGGCTGACTGAAACAAGATTCCCAAATATTTATAAAACTTGACTTGCTTTAGATCTTGATCATCAATTTTCCAATGTTAAACTCTTCTGTGTCTTGAAAAAACCACTACCTGAGTTTTGTCATAATTTATGCCCAACTGATTTGAAAGGCAATACTCAGGGAAAGCCTTAAGCAGCCTGCAGAGCCCCACTTGTGTAGTAGAAAGTAGTGCTGTGTCATCTGCATACAGCAGACACGCAACAGGGTGTTCCCCTACTTTGGGTGGGTGGTTAACAGGCGAGCTGAGAAAAGCTGGAAGATCACTCAGGAATAAATTAAAGAGTATTGGGGCCAAAATACATCCTTGTCGCACACCCCTTTCCGTCCTGACCTCATCTGACAATGAACCCTCTAGATCCATTCTCACTCTAAGAAAAGAATCTTCATGTAGCATACGAATCAGATTTAACAATCTTGGTTCCATCGATAAAGCAGCCAGCTTATTCCACAGTATTTCCCTTGGAATTAAATCAAAAGCGGACCTAAGATCAACAAAAAGGCCCCTATTACAGGTACATATTTGGTAATTAAGTGGGAATAACCATACAATGGTCTACCATTGCCCGGCCAGCTCTAAAACCATTTTGTTCTTCTGGGATCACCTTCCCCTCCTCAATCCATAATAGTAACTTAATATATAAATATCGAGCATAGAGTTTCCCTACAACACTAAGTAGGCTAATAGGCCGAAAGTTATTTGGGGAGGATCTATCGCCTTTCTTATGTATGGGCACCAGTATAGCTCTATTCCACTCAGCTGGAACTCTCCCCAAGGCGTTAATTGCTGTAAATAAAGATGCCAACACCGGGGCCCACCAATTTTTGAAAGACTTCAGATCCACAATCTTATCTGCATCAACCGGTGGCCATTTGCTATATATCTACGATAAAAGATGTCTTATGCTTAGGGGGGTGTGCGGCTACCACATAAAGAGCTGAAAAATGCTCTTCCCATTTAATCTGTGGGACTAAGGGAGTTACATATAGCCTGCCCCTCGGATTTGAACTCTTAATCATACTCCAAAAAAGAGCCGAGTCCCGGTCCACTACAGTCTTTAATAATCTATTCCACCCTTCCCTCTGATTTCCCTTTTAAAAAAATCAGCAATACTCTATAAGAGCTTCTAGCCTTAACAAAGTTTATTACAGTCTGTAGAGTGTTCGATCTTGAAGCTCCCTTCTTCTAGTGTTACACTCCTTATCAAGCCACCCTATCTGCCTGACCTGTTGGTTCTTTCCTAAGGTATCAACTTGCCTGCTTAGGAGGGGAAGCAACCATTCCACCATCCATTCATAATTTCTTATGACCAATTCAGGTTGATCAATCTGTGTCATATTCGTTTTGTACTGTAGCCCCTGTTCTGAACTCAAAGCCACTTGCAATCCTTCCTCAATTTCCTTCTCCCATTATTTCCTAACAGGTCCACCTTTCGGTTTTATTTCAAAATCATCGCCACTGGTCTGCCCTAATTTCTGAGCATCTTGAGGGAGTGCTAATCTTATTGCACAGGCAGATGATCACTATCTGGCTGTACACCTATAGAAAAATCCTGCACAAAGGTCTCTAAATTCAGGGAGAGGGCCATATAGTCAATTGTGCTATTTTCTAATGTCGAAGAGAAAGTCAGCTCACCAGGTTGATTACTAGGGCATCTGCCATTTAAGATAGATTTGCATGGTACAGTAGTCTAGCAAAAAACATCCCACTTTTATTTAGCCCTATATCTCTTGAGATTCTTTCACTTAACAAGGGGCATTCGTTGTTCAGCCAGAAATTTCCAAACTGAAATAATTCCATGTTATTTTGCCCTAATCTAGCATTAAAGTCCTCTGCCAATAAAATATAGGTTCCTGGGCACCATTCCTCCAGAAACGTAACATAATTCATAAGTTCCTACCATATGATGTCATCATAGGATTTCACTCCTGTTGGTGGAATATAAACATTCAAAATTAATAAAGTGTATCTCAGAAGTGACATTTTAACACCACAAACAAAGGGAGGAAAATTAGGTAAGAGCATGCATGAGGCCCCCAGTTTCCCACTAATAAAGCAGGCCAGTCCTCCTCTGGGTCTACCTCTGCTTTCAGCTGGAATAGCATCGGTCTAAAACCTTCATATCCTTTAAGCGTTAGTTCACCAATCGTCCAGGATTCCTGGATTAAGATTAAATCAAAGTTACCAATGTATTTGATAAACTCCCTATCCAGTAACCTAGCTTGCCAGGCAGCCACATTCCAGGAAACTATTGCAATATCATTTGTGGAAGATATTTTAGGTAGTCAATCAACAGACCCCCTCTGCTCATCCTCCCTACAAATAGATAAACCAAGTTCCTTTCCCTTGGGGCTACTTCCCAAAGTACCCAATCACTCTGTCGCACAACAACCATGCAAGGGTGATTGGCAAAAATCCTCATTTACCACATCTTAATTACAGAAGAAAACATTTCCTTGGGGACTCCTTACAGCACCTAGATGTTGGTTTAGGCCTTTAGTATCTCCCTGATACCTTCATCCTTAATGCAGGAAAATCCTGATTTAACTCCACGAGGCATCAATAACTTCCAAAAGAGATGTCTCATCGTCCAACTCAAAATCCTCAAAAAATCTGTCCTTATCCCAATTAAATGAAGTAGTAGAAGGATAACTAAGGCCCACATTCCCCACAAAGACCATTTCTGGGTTTTTTCTCCCCATCAGCTATTAAACTACACCCTTTATCCATAGATAAAGACTGTTTATATTCCACCTTTGGTTCAAGGTGGTCTAAATTTAGTCCACTTTGTACAAATCTAGTTTTGTCCCCAGTAATCTGGGAGCTAGTCAAGCTGCAGTCTCTATCTGCCACTAAAATCTGAGCAGGTCTTGCCAAAACCTCCCCTTTCTGACATTCAGGATGTAGATGATACTCACACCCAGTTTCCCCAAATCTCCTTCCCGTTTCTCCCACATCGGAGGCTTCCAACATATGTTCCATCTCCCCATTGGCCCCCACTTCCCTTTATTACCAGTGGGGATGGGAGTCTTCTCCTCCACTCTAACCAACCTAGGACTTGAGATGTCAAAAGCAGACCCCTGTTCTTCTATATTTGATTCTGGGGGAAAAACTGCATTAAACCTCCTTTTCCCCAGGATAGTTCTCTCACCCTCGTATGTCTCCCCCAGATTATCCTTATTAATTATCACCATTTTCTGACTGGATTCTTCTATCAAGCTGGGCAAATCTAACTCCCTGCTAGTAGCTCTTACTTGGTGTCCCTGAAATAAAGGGGCTCCCTTTTCTGGTAAGGGCTGAGGTTGCTTTTCCACCATGGTTTTAAATCCATTATTCATACAGATTTTGGCCAGGCAAACACCCCTAGTCCTAAGTGTCCCGGCTCTCCTCAAAATTTGTCCTACTAAAAATGTTTTTTTAAACACTATAACCCACTTATGAAAAGAAGGTCCATTCCAGATGGATCTTATTGTGCTGATATCTGCAAGTAAACACTGTATATTAATAAAAGCCCTTAAGTGTCTGACTACTAAATGAGGGCTACTCCACAAAGGAATTATCCCATTTGATAAGGAATATACTGTGATGGCCACTGCATTTTGAACCAGCTTAAAAAAAGGCTGATTGATTCCTAACTCTTGGCCAGGTGTTACTTCATCTAACAGGTGGTCACTTACAAAGTTCCCCATCTGGGGGCCTCTAGCCTTAAATAGCAGACCTTGAGAGATCTCTTTTTGTCCTTCTACCATACTGGTCAGACTCTTCAGTTGTGCAAAAATAGGATTTAAAGTTTTGGAAATCAAAAGTGTCTGTTCCAATAACAGTTCTAGATGAAACGTAGCTCCTTGAGAGGCACAAATCTAATGTGCTCACGGTGACCCACTCCTGAAAGGAGCCAGGCTGCTGTGTTCCATGCCAGCTGCAGCTTCCAAAACATCAGCAAGGGCAGTAATCAAGCTTTGAGATAATCAAGGCAAGGATGATGGTGACCAGATCTGAATTAGAAAGAAAGGGACACAGTCTCCTCACCAGATGGAAGTTGCTGAACTGGCCACTGTCACGACCTGATATTCCAGGTACAGTAAGGGGTCCAGAAGTACTTCAAGGCTGCAAACCTGAGTAATCGGAGGGGGCTGGACCCCTTCAGTGAGAGGAGTCCCAGTCTCATCCAAGTCACAAGATTGACCAACTATCAACACATCAGTCTTGTCTGAATTCAGCTTCAATTGGCTCACCCTCATCCAGTTCCCAACAGCAGCCAGGCAGAGGGTAAGCATCAAGACTGGGTCAGATGAAAAGAGAGGTAGAACTGAGTGTCATCAGCATTCTGATAGTACTTCACTTCAAACCTTTAAATGATCTCATCCAGCAGCCTTAGATACACATTTAACACAATGGGGGGGGGGGGGGGGGGGGGGGGGGGAGAAGATGGAACCCTGCAGGACAACAGGCAGCATCTATAAAACAATGCAGTGATGGATTTGTCAAGAATAAGTCATGCCAGGCTAATCTTATCACCTTTTTGATTGAGCTAGTTTAGTGGATTATGGGAATGCCATGGATGTAATATATCTTGATTTCAGCAAATCTTTTTATCAAGTCCCCCATGATATCCTTGTTGAAAAGCTGGTAAAACGTGGGCTAGATGACACTATCATTAGGTGGATTTAAGGCTGGTTGAAGAACCATACTCAAAGAGTCCTCATCAATGACTCATCAATCTGGAAGGAGGTATCGAGTGGGGTGCCATGGGGTGCCACAGGGCTCTGTGTTGGACCCAATACTGTTCAACATCCTTATTAATGACTTGGATGAAGGATTGGAAGGAATGCTTATCAAATCTGCATATGACATGAAACCGGGAGGGGTAGCTAACACCTTAGAAGACAGAAATAAAATTCAAAAAGATCTTGATAGGATGGAAAACTGGGCTGAAATTAACAAAATGAAATTCAACAGAGAGAAATGTATAGTTCTGCATTTAGGTAAGGAAAATCAAATGTACAAATACAGGATGAGTGATACCTAGCTTGGCAGCAGCACATGTGAAAAGGATCTAAGGATTGTAGTTGATCACAAACTGTACATGATTCAGCAGTGTGATACAAGTGCACAAAAAGCCTAATGCAATTTTAGGCTATATTAACAGAAGCATAGTTTCCAATTCACAAGAAGTAACAGTTGCACTCTATTTGGCGCTGGTCAGACCTCACCTGGAGTGCAGTGTCCAGTTGTGGGTGTTGCACTTAAGAAGAACATTGACAAATTGGAATGGGTTCAGAAGTGGGTTACAAAGATGATTAGGGATCTGGAAAACAAGTTCTGTGAGGAAAGGTTAAAGGAACTGGGTATGTTTAACATAGAGAAGACTAAGAGGAGTCATGATAGTTGTCTTCAAATACCTCAAGGTCTGTTACACAGAAGATGGCAAAGACTTGTTCTCTGTTGCTGCTCAGGGCAAAACTAGAAATAATGGGCTCAAACTACATAAAAGTAGGGCTGAGATGAGAGCAAGTGTTCCTGTTCTGCAGAGAAATACCAACTTTTCAGGATCACCTGTGAGTGTTCATAAATATTTTGTCAGTCTCTGGTGATTCCATGCTTCTGCTATTGTCAATATCAGTGACTGTGATTTTTCATCCTCTCCCATCAATTTGGTCCAGTTTTAGTCATTTTTCATCACTTTCTGGCATTTGTTTCACGATTTCCTTGCCATTTTAATCACTTTCTGGGACTTTCCAGCACTCGTCTGGCACTTAACCAGCACTTTTGCATCTCCACAGACCCTGAGGGTGTGCTCCCAGGTGCACATTACATTTGGGATTGGCCCTGTAGCAGCTCTGTTCAACTCGCAAAAAATAATAACAAATGATGAAAACAGTGGAAAAGCCGATAGGTTTCCATGCCACATGAATGAACAATTTCCAGTGGAAACAGCATTTGTTGTGATTTGTTGTTTCAGGCCTACAAGCAAGCAGATTTCGGACAAACTTTAGAGCTGTTCAGCAATGAAACAAATTGCCTATGGAGGTGGTGGGCTCTCCTTCACGCAAGGTTTTCAAACAGAGGCTGGACAGCCATTTGTTGGGAATCCTGTATCTGTGGATTTCCTGCACTGAGCACGGAGTTGGATGAGATGGCCTCTGAAGTACCTTCCAAATCAATGATTGTATGATCTTCCATCACCATCTGCTGGGACCTTCCTGACAGGAATGAAGAGAACCCCTCAAGAGCTGTCCCGTGCACCCCCGTTAGGTCCCGCACTAGTTTCAACAACACCACATGATCAACTAAGGCTGTGGAAAAGTCTTACAAGATCAACAGGGCACAGTTCCCTTTGTCAATCTCCAGGCACAGATCATCAACCAAGGCCACAAGTGCACTCTCCATGCTATACTTGGATGAAAATCTGACTGAAATGGGCCCAGGAATCTGGTATCATCGAGATGAGCCCAAAGCTGCTGGGCAACTATCTGTTCAATAACCTTTACTAAAAGGGGAAGGTTAGAGACAGGGCAATAGCTGTATGGGGAATCAGAGTCCAAATATGGTTTCTGGGGCTGGACAACCGCAGTTTTAAGGGTGTCTGACAACCTACGTTCCTGAAAGGAGGCACTGACAATCCCCTGCCAGCAATGGCCCTGGTGTCTCCTGTCTGACTTTCACCAGCCGGATGGGCAAGGATCTGATCCACAACTGGTTGCCCACATTGCTCCAAGCACATCCTGCACATGAGCAGGTGACACTAATTGAAACTAATCCAAACAAACAAGACATGTCTGAGCTTCCACAACCCCAAACCCTGATTCTGTAGATGAAGTAGCAGGATCCAAGTTACGATGAATATGAGTGATTTTGTCTGCAAAGTAATTTAATAAAAATGTCTCAGCAGGCAGTAGATGACTCTAGTTCATGGCAGAGACAGGCTGGATTAACCAGGCCATTGACCACCCGGAACAGCTCTGCAGAACAAGAATGTGCAGGTACTATGATAGTGGAGAACAAAGCTTTCTTCACCGCCAACACAACCACAGCATAGTCCTTCAAAAATGTTCTGTGCCGCAATTGGTTGGCTTCAGCATGAGTCAAGCACCACCTGCACTCTAACCGCCTACCCTCCACAACCTCAGGTCCCCCCATATATCAGGGGACCTATGCTGTTGCAGCAGTGGGAACGGACACCTAGATACAACCATGTCAATGGTCATGATAATAATAATCTTTATTGTACTGGCCATAGGCCATGACAAAACAAGACAAGGCAAAATATGCATTGCATACAAAGTAAAATTAAGCAAGTACAAACATTCCATAGAATGAGAAAAACATCGGCTCAGAAGCCTAATACCTAAACCATACAGCACAAACCAACCCAGTTATCACCAGTAAAATCAAATACAGCCTACTAACCCAGGCATGTTATTTGACTAATTTCAGCTTCTTTACCCTAGTTTTTTGTATAAGATAGGCAAAGAAAGCTACCGTCTGGGTGAGCTGTTGGTTTTCATCAGAAAGGAGATACTCTATCTTCTGTGTTATTGCTAGATTTGGAGGACTTACTATCATCTCCCACATCCTCCTACGTAGGTGGGAGAACTTTGGGTATGCGAAGAGGTAATGGACAATATCCTCGACTTCAAATAGACAGTAAGGGCACAATCTGTCCACATATGGGGTGCCTGAGTACCTCCCCTCCAGCACCGCTGCTGGCATGATCTGAAGCCGTAAGGCAAAAAACGCTCGCTTGTGCTGAAAAGGGAGGTCCCGCTTAATGTAATCTGCCCCCCCCAATTTAGGGATCAGATGCTGATACCAAGGTGATGTCCTAATTACAGAAACTGCTGCTCTAGAAATTTGGGCATCAAGATCCATGATCCTGGTTTTCAACATTTTCTTTATCTCTTTAAATGAAAAGTCCTTCAAAAATAAATATGGCAATCCAATCCCATTCAAGTTAGCATTGATTTTATTCCACCAAAAAGAGGTAGGGTAATCTTTATTCAGTTTTTCATGTCGGCAAATATTTACTAACTCAGCCTCATGAGCGGAACTGATTTTAAACAGATTTAATAACATTGACTCCATTAAGTATGCTCTCAGGGAATACACCCCCATCTCCAATCTGAGTAAGACTGCTGGTGTTGAATTCGGCACCTGCATCAGCCTCCTCAGAAATGTATGGAGTATTGGTTCCAGCAATTTCAACATACCTGGCGAAACACCCCAGAGTAAGACCCCATATCTCAGTTTCGCTATTACCTTTGCATGGAATGCCTTTAGAGCAGGAACAAACCTTTGACACCCCCCCTTTGTGGAAAATTTTTTACAAATTGCCCCCATAGTTCCCATTATTACACTTGTCTTCAAGGATTGGATGTGAGGAGCCCATGATCCATTATGGGAGAAAACTACCCCCAAGTAGGTAAAACATTTTACCTGCTCAATTGGGGTTGAATCCATCTGCCAATATTCCTGCTTAAATTTATGCCTAAGTAAAGACCATAACCTTTGTTTTCTTATAGTTAATTTTCAGATCTTGTAAGCTACATTCCTTTGAGAAATCCTCCAATAAACGTCTCAAACCCAGTCCTGAGGTAGACAATAACACCGTATCGTCTGTGTACATTATGAGTTAAATCCTCCTTAGGCCTACTTTAGGGGCCATATAGTCTCTTGTGTCCCACAATTTTAGGATAAGATCATTTACATATAAGTTAAAGAGTAAAGGGGCCAAAAGGCACCCTTGCCTAACACCTCTCGTAGTATCAATTCTACTAGAGAGGTGACCTAATTTATTAAGCCTAACTCTTAAACCTGTATCCTTATAAAGACATTTTATTAACATCAGCAACCTTTGATCCATATTTAAGCGTAACAGTTTTCCCCAAAGTTTCTCACGATTTATCAAATCAAACGCAGATGAAAAACCTACGAATGCAGAATATATGTTTAATCCCATAGCTTTGTATTTTTCAACCAAGTGAGTCAAAAGGAAACAATGATCCACTGTGCTTTTATTTGGGAGAAAACCTATCTGCTTCACTGTGATAATTTGATTGTGGTAAACCCACTGTTGTAATTTATTTAGGAGTATTCTGGAATATAACTTTGAAATAACAGGTAATAGACTGATAGGGCGATAGTTTTAGTATCAGACCTATCCCCCGTCTTGTAAATGGGAACAACCACTGCTGTTTTCCAAAATTCTGGGACCGATCCAGCGTTATTAATCAATGTAAAGAGATTAGCCAGGGCTTTAAGTCACCATTCTGGCATTGCCTTAAATAAATCTGAAGGGATAAAATCATCCCCCGGGGCTTTGCCATTTTTTAACATCTCTGTGGCCTCATAAATCTCTTCCTCCCTGCCTGGCTCCCATTCTGCAAGAGCAGGAAATCCCTCAACACGAACAATTTCCAAAGGGAGGCTAGAATTAAATAGCTCTCTAAAGTGTAGTTCCCATTTGCCACTACTTATTCTTGGACCAACCAAGTGTTGTAAACCCACAGAAGCGTCATTCACCAACTTCCAAAATAATTTCCCATCATGGGTCTTTAGCGCTGTAAGTAATTGATTCCATTTTATTATTTGAGAATCCTGTCTTTTCTTTTTTAATAGGGATCTATACCGACAATATTTAGACCTATACTGAGCCAAGAGTACCCTATCATAGTTAGCTTTAAGGGCACGTGAGCATTTCCGCAGGTCAGTGCGGCAGTCCCTACACTCTGCAGCCCACCAATCTCTTGCAGTCCCCCTATTCTCCCTTATTGTTGGGGTCTTAGTCAAATAAGGTTTTAGTAGGCCCAGGAGATCTACAACAGCTAATATGGCTGATTCCAAATCAAGGTTGTCTCTAACCGGGCCCTCAGGTCATTTGCATAGAACATAGCCAGAAAATCAAGGATTTCTCGCGCAAGAGTTTCGGACCAGAGCCTTCAAACCCTACCTGTCTGATCTGCCAGCTCTCTGGAATGAAATTTAGGGGCCACAGGCAAACCTATGGCTCCATTAAAAGTCACGCAAATGGGGAAATGGTCGCTCTCTGCTCTATCTCCCACTGTGAATGTCTTTATTGCAGCAGCGAGAGGGAGACCAGGGCGTAATCTATAGTACTGCCCCCCATGTGAAAATGGAAAGGTTAACTCACCAGGGACATCCCCCCAATCACTACGATTCAGAATGTATAAATTATTGTCCAACACCAATTCAAAAAGTAATTTCCCCTCTTTGTTTGTTTTCTGATCCCTAGAGATCCGACCTTCATTCCAGTTCTCTTCTGGGTCAAGTAAATTAGCTTGCTGCAAATCCTTCCAGAGGGCTAGATTTGTTGGGCCCATTCTGGCATTAAAGTCTCCCAAAATAAATAATTCAAAGTTGTTACACTCCTCTTGCTTCAATGCCAGAAAGAGCTTAAGCTGCACCCAGATAGCCCCGTCAGATGGTGGGAGATATACATTTATTAACAAAAAGGAGAGCCCTATCATGGGGATATCACAGTCTAACATAAGGATACTGTTCTCACAAGTATCCACTGATTTGATCACGGTTTATATGAAATAAATATACCTAGACCACCAGCAAGACGGCCCTTACAATGTAATAACCTCGCTGGAAGAAACCAACTATGATAGTCCTCCAAATAGAACTGGCTATCTTCAGCGAGCCAGAGTTCCTGAAGGCAGATTATGTCGTACGATCGTAAATGCAAAATAAAATCTGGATCTAACACCTTATTTACCCAACCAGCTATGTTCCACGATCCCACCCTCATACCCCCATACCCAACTATGGGTGGGATACAGAGTGCACCACCTCATGGCACCACCAACTGACCTGTGCCTACTGAGTTAGCTTCTTGTGCTACTCCCGCCCTTCGCAACACCTCCTGAGGCTCTACTGGGACTACTACTTGTTGACTTTATTTCGGCAATCATAGGTGAGCTCTCCAAAACCTGCTCCAGCTGTCCGCCCCTCAGGGGATCAGCCTCTACCAATATTTCCCCCTGTTTATTCCTAGGGCTGCTGGAGCTTAAATCTATGATCATGGTCTCTTGCCAATATGTCTGGATCACAGAAAATATTGCCCAAAATTAATGATTCCTCCCCCTCTAAGCAGCTTGCAAATGCCATATGGGGCAATTTATCCTGAATTTCGTGGGAATTAACTCTATCTAAAGTTCTTTGTTCTATTACATCTTTTTCACCTCCCACTTGCTTATATAAATCCATTAATTGCTCTACAAAACCTCTCTGAGTTAGGGTAACTGCTTCACCTGGATGTTAGAATTGTCATTCTCAGTGGGCTGTAAGATACCCGTGGGGCTTCCATTTTCAGTTGGACCTACTTCCATTGCCTCTACACCAATCAAATTGGAAACAGGCGCCTTTAAACTTTCCTGATTAGGTATTTCCTCCCCCCCCCCCAAATTTGAAGCTACCTTGGTTACAAAATGTACGTTTATTTAGAATATCATGGGGTTGGTTAAGAGTCCTATTTTGCAAACCAAAAGATTGCTCAATTATAGTGCGGTCTATCTCTCTCCAGTGTTTGATAAGGATCAAACACTGGAGAGAGATAGACCGCACTATAATTGAGCAACTGTTCACATTCAAATAGGCTCGTCACCCACATGGGTGTATTAAATTCTACATTAATCACCCAGCGATTTTCAAAGCAAATAATGTGTGAGAGAGTCTACGAGTAACAGCCAACCCTGTAATTACATGTAGATGCTCTGCCACATTAAGGGCTGAAGCCCACACCGGAAGGCTACCTGATGGGAGCGGTAGCACCGTTAAAATTATATTGGCAGGGAGATGTCTAAATGTACCGAGATCATCTGACCCAATAATCCGCCCTGACTTTACAGGGCCCATCGCTGTGGCAACATCCGCCTTAGGGGGAGGCAAACCCCCCCTGGCATCCTTTTTGAAAGAGGCTGCCAGTGGGTTCTCCCCTGGGGTAGTCGATGATCTGATTGTAGCCGCAAGTTCATCCATCCTCGTACTTTGATGATGCAATTGATCAAAAACATGAGAGATCTTCTGGGCGGTCAACAAAATATGCCTAGCCAAATAAGAGGTATTATTAACCTGTTCAATTTGTCTAATGTAATTCCCAATCACCACTGTGGGATCCGAAGAATCAAACTTAGATTTAGATAAGGCAGATATATCCCCCCCGCCCCGCAACCAGAGAGCTAACGTTCAACCGCAAGGCTGGGGAGGAATGTAATTTCGGCGGGGAGATATAACACTCCTTCCCAGCCAACTCCAGGTTATGTCCAGGGGTAAAGAAACAATCGATCTTTCTTTGTTTCATCAGCTTACTTTCTGGGGGGGAAATTAACGCAGCTTCCGAGCGGGAGCGTTTCTGTGAAGACATACCTTAGTTCCTCCTTCTAGTATCTTCAGCTTTTGCTCAAGGGGCTCAAAAACACTCTAGAAACTCACCACAACCTACAATAGCCCCCGGACAAGAAGGAATTTAACGGGAACAAAAACGAGAGAGCAGAGAGCAGAGCAGAGCAGGAGAAGCGGCCCCGGCCCAGTCGGCACCTAAGGCTGCGCACACAAGGGTGCGCCCTTGCGCGTGCAGTCCTTAGGCGCAACGCCCAGGTGCACGCCTCCAGCGGCTCAGGTCTTTTGGCTCCCAGCTCTGCCTTGCAGCTCCACCCCTCCGCTCACTCACAGGACTCAGTCAATTGCAGTTGATTAAAGGACCCACAGAGCAGCAATCCATCTTGCCTCGCACCCCCTCCGGTGGGTCAGGTCTTTTGGCTCCTGGCTCTGCCATGCAGCTCCGCCCCTCCGCTCTCTCACAGGACTCAGTCAATTGCAGTTGATTAAGGGACCCACAGAGCAGCAATCCCTCTTGCCTCTGTCAATGGTCATGGATTCCACAAGGCAACTGGATCATCAGTAGAGGGTGAAAATAAATGTGCAACCGGCACACTGGGAAGGGGGTGTAGCCCTGGTGGGATCAAGGCATGGAACGAATGTGCATCTGACTGGGCAGTCATGGCAGCCCCTGCACCATGGATGATGGCACAAACAAATGAGTAAGCCTGCTATGGTCCACCTGGGTGGCCCTTGGCCTGGGCTGTGGGCCTGGGATCATCCGGGGGACCACATCCGGGCTAGCTGATGGGGACATAGGACAGCAGGAATCTCGACCTTCAGATGGTAATGGACCAGCTGTAACAACGCTGTTGTAATTCTTGTTCCAGGATGGTGCAAAACATCAAATCCAGTGTGGCTCTCTCCTCATGTGGCAGCAGCATTGCAAGCAAGCTGGGGGCAGCCACGGGCGGGGCAAGAGCCTATGCAGCAGATGACATCTCCCCCCGCCCCCCATGGAACAAGATACAGCCCTTGCCTGGACTTTGGGGGTAGGTGCTCAGGGGGGATTATAGCCCTATTGTATTGTGATATTGATATTGCGAGCCACCTCGAGCCAACAGTGGTTGAGAGAGTGCGGGATATAAATAAATATTGATGATGATGATGTGTTGGGCTAGATATTATTTGGGATAGACCCATGGATGTCTTATATAAGGCATTTAACCAAAAAATGACCAATAACAGAGCAGGAACACTTGTAAGTTTTAGTTGTTCGGATCATTACTATAGGACATTCATTGTACATTGGTGTTGGAGGCCAGGAATAGATTGGGGACATTGCTGGTGTGCTGACCACCCCGTTGCACAGAAGACTCCCTGACTGAGTTGGTCTCAGAGGTGGTTTTGAGGCTACCCAGACTTATAGTCTTGGGTGACTCCCAACATACACACTAAGACTAGCCTTTTGGGGCCAGAGCAGGACTTTATGGCTTCCATGACATCCATGGGTCTATCCCAAATAATATCTAGCCCAACACATCATCATCATCATCAATATTTATTTATATCCCGCACTCTCTCAACCACTGTTGGCTCGAGGTGGCTCGCAATATCAATATCACAATACAACAGGGCTATAATCCCACTCAGGGGAAACCCATACAATAACAAAAAAATACAAAAAATACAGTTGGGCTTAAATCCCACACAGGGGACTTGCCCAATACAATCAATAATGCATATAACTACAGTATGCACACAACAAACCCCATAGCTACCCAAATCTCTGCCTACTATAAACCCCAATTCCTTCTCCACTGGCACCACGCATCATTCTACCATTGCCTGCTCTCACCAGGCATCCGACTCCACCCCCCTGCTGCCACCAGAGGAGGACCTCCTCCTCCTCCACACCTCTCTCACAGGGGGAAGGCTTTCTCACCACTTTTACCAGGAAGAAAGACAATACACAAATCCACTACAGATTCCTCCACCCCAGCCTCCCAGCCCAGCTAAAGGGCACGGCCAAAGGGCAAGCTCCTTTGACCATGCCCCTTCGGCCCACGCCCCCAGCATACGCCTCCGGCATGGCCACCACCTACCCCTGGTGTTATATATATATATATATATATATATATATATATGACACCGTAGAAGGACAAAAGTAAAGTTAAAAGAGGCAGCAAGGTTTGAATATTTTCCAGTGTGATGCTGCCAGACAATTCTGCTCTCAGTTTAAACACATTGTAGATCTGGAGTAATTCCATAGAGGTCAATACTATTAAAGTTATAGGCTGTTAACAAATTAGATGATAACCTGTTGCAGTCTGGGTTTGGTCCAGGAAGTCCCCACTTAGCCTGCACTCACATGTTTAGTGTGTTCCACCTAATAAACAGGCAGCCCCCTGCATATATTTCATGCGCTTGTGGGCAGCCCCACTTGTGGCTCCAGTGAGAGTAAGAGTGAAGTAGGGGGTCAGGAAGTGGTTGCTTCTCAGATGCTCTAGGATTTTTGCTCATGACTCTATGGTGCTGATGGACCAGTACGCACAGGGGTGCTGCATGTAACCCAATTGACAGGATGCAGACATATGGGTGCACGTTAGCCCGCATTTGCTCATATGATGTGGTCCACGTTCTCTGATCCCCCGCTGCAAGTGGGAGTTACGGGTCCACTGGGTGGAGGCCACGTAACCAGTGGGGGCCTAATAAATGGGCAGGTTGGCACTCGGCAGTGGCGGTGGGTTGCCGAGGGAAGGGAGGGCCAATGCCCCTCCCAGGACTCCCCCAGTCAGCCGGCCCAAGCCCGAAGGAAAAAAAAAAAAAAGCGGCCGCACTTGCCGTGTCATTGTTTGGGGCCACCTCGAAGAACCTGGTTCAGAGCAGCAACCTTCTCTGAAGGTTGCTGCTCTCTAAACCAGGTTCTGCGAGGTGGCTCCAAACATTCTGTGACTCGCCCCCCCCCCGGGAAAGGCTTCCTAGGACAAAAGGGAGACGTTTCTCCCTTTATGCAGAATGGGCAGCTAGAAGCGTCGTCCATTCCACATAAAGGGACCCTGCAATGGAACAGTGTCGCAGGGGGCACTGTTCCATTGCAGGGGCCGGGGAGGGGGGAAGTTCATACCAGAGCGCTGCATACAGGTACCCTGGTATGAACTGCCTGTCCCACCTGTGCAGGGAGGGGGGGGGGGG
>QEPC01012655.1:1509383-1545333 GCA_003113815.1 Sphenodon punctatus | reverse complement strand
GACTGATGGGACCCTGGAGCCACAGGCAGGGGCAGCGGAACCCCGGGAAGCAGGCAGCACAGTAGCATGGGCGGGACATCAAGAAGGGAACAGGCAGCGGACCACGGCTGCAGGGCGGAGGCGGGAGCTCACAGCGGGGCCAGCAACCGGGGCCTGGAAGGCACAGGGGGACTCACAGCCAGCTGCAGTGGGCCACGTAGGAGCCAGGGGCTGGGTGGCCCACCAGATGAATGAAGTGCGTCCAATGAAGCATGCCCCAGTGGTACCCCAGTATGGACATGTGGTGGGTGACCAAGTAATACGCCTCAAATGGATCCTGCATGGAGAGCCCCAACTGCACATCGGAACTGGACCGCACACCTGACAGCGCCGACAGCTCCGCCGCAGTGGGCTCCGACAAGCAGAAGTCAGCAGCGGGGGGCCACGAAAGGTGACCCAGCTCCAACAGCCAGTGATAGACCGCCCCATGAGAGCACTGGTACCCATGGGCCCCATGAACACAGCCAAAGTAGGACACGGCCAAGGCAGGGCCCCCCTCCACCAGACAGACCGTGTAGGCGGTCAGGCTGCATATGGAGAGGGAAGACACTGTCTCCACCGCAGACCACACCACATGTGAGCACCTCATCTCCGGAATGCGCCCATCAGGAAAGGGAACCAGCCCCAGCGTCTCAGCATGCAGTTGGCAATCGCGGGCGCTCGCCTCATAGCCAAAGTAACAAAGGCCAGAGATCAGGCTCAAATAGGCACCAGCAGGCTGTCCCGGCAGCTCAGGAGAAATTGTATGACCGGGGTATGCCACAGGTCGCACAGGGTCATGGTCTTGAGGAAGGGGCACGTATGGGGGGCCCCATGGAGTCCGGGAGCCCGGTGGAGGTGCAGCCAGCCATGGTCCAGCAAGCTAGGGGGACTGATACCATGGAAAGGGGGGCCCACATTCCCTGGAGGGGTGGGAAGGGATGCAGGGGAGCCCCAAGGCCAAGCAATAAGGCCACAGGCTGCAACAAGGCATGGCAAACAAGCGAGGCGTGGGGTGCGGACCCAGCACAGCTGCAGGAACCAAGCACACAGACAGTCGACACACTAATCAGGCTGGCGAGGACACAATGTTGCCAACACAGAGATGGGGGAGGTGATGACAGCAGAAATGCAGCTGCCGCCAGCACGCCCAGGCACACGCTGGTCCGTGCGCTAGGCCCCATGCAGGGACAGCAGGTGTACCCAAGAAGTGCACCTGGGCACCCGCCTGTGGGTTGGCATGGCCTGGAGCGCGGGCAGGGCCCGGAGAGCCCACCACGGCTGTAGGCGCTCCCTGGCCCGGCTCAGGGCTCAGCGGGTGTCTGGGGCAGACCAGCAGGCCCTGATCCACGCAGCAGCTGGGCGCCTCCAATGGTGGAGGGAAACCATGGGGCACGCCACCCAGCTCGCAATGCCCATTGCCCGGTGGGTATGGGTCACAGAGCGGGCACAGTGGTGATGGTCCTGGGCGCTGGCTCAGTGGGACAAGGCTGCCTGGAGGGCGCACTTTCGGATGGACAGGCTCACCCTACTGCGCCTTGCAGAGCTGCTGACGCCCTGGCTGGAGTGGCAGCACACTCCCATAAGGATACCCATCCCCATGGTCCAGCAGGTGGCCATCGGAGTCTGGGCTCTCGCAATGCCCGACTCCTGCCGGTCCGTCTCGCAGCACTTCGGTGTCAGGGTGAGCACCATTGCCTGTATCTTCTGGGATGTATGTGAGGCTGTGGAGGGCGTTCTCCTGGACCAAGCGATCCAGCTGGTGGACCAGGAGGCCGTGATGACCAGCTTCGTGGCTGGAGGGTTCCCCAACTGCATGGGCGCCGTGGACAGCACCCACACAGAGATCCTCCGCCCCTCCGCTGGAGAGGCCGCGGAGTACATTAACAGACATGGTTACCACTACCTGTAGCTGCAGGCTGTCGTGGACCACCGGGGTGGTTCATAGACATCTTCATGGGCAACTCTGGGTGCAGCCACGATGCCCGGATCATGACCATTTCCCCCTTCTGTGCCCAGATGTACCACGGGGACTTTGCGGACATGGGGATGACCTGGATCGAGGGGGTGCTAATGCCCCCATGTATCCTGGGGGACCCGGCCTATCCCCCAGGATAGGCCGTGTAGGTGGAGACCTCGGCCCTGGTGATAGGTGCCTGCTGTGTGCTGCACAACTTGTGTGAGACCAATGGGGCAGTTCTCGAATACCCCGTGCCTCATCGCCCTCCTGGACCTGTGCCTCTGTACGTGAATGCTGACAACCCAAGGGAGTACCAGTATGCCAAGCGCATCCGAGCCACCCTGGCCAGGCATATCAGCTGGGAGGCCGAGGCTTGAGGGCGCTAAACCCCGCCCCCACCACCCTGGGGCCCCCCCACCACACCCCCCACACACTGCACAGGTTCCGTGCCCCCCTTCAGACCACCCTCCCCCTTCCCCGCCTTCTCCGGGTCCTTCCCATTGCCCGCCCTGTGGGCACCACTGAGCTCTGGGAGCTCCCCTTCCCCCCACTGCCCAGGTCCCCAATGGTGTCCTGGGAGGCCTCGGTGTCCTGAGGGGCAGGCGGTGGTGGGAGGAAGGGAGGACCCAAGGCCTGAGGGCCCCCCTGGGTGGCTGCTCCCTCCGGAGGCCTAAAGGGACTGGGAGGCAGATGTGCAGCCCGAGCTGGCATGGCAGCGGCTGGGGAGGCGGTGGGGGCGGCACGGGGCTGGACATTGGGGCTTGGGCAGGCAGGGTGCCCAGCAGGTTGGCTGCCATTACATAGGCACTCATGGTGCCAGCGTGCAGGAGCAGCGAGGTCCCAATGTCATGGGACCTATCAATTTTTGCGGAATGCTCCCGCACCATCCCCTCGATGGGCTGTTCCAGCCACTGAAATGCCTCAACCTGCCTGTTGTGGTGCCGACACTTCCGCCTCTGTTCCAGGCACACCTCCACCTGGAGCCTCCGGTCCCTTGCCTCCGCCTGTTGCAGGGATCGCTCTGTGGCCGCCTCCATGCGATCCACGGTCGCTATCATCTGCTCCCCCTGTTCTGTGGTGGTGCGGACTATGTCCTCCACCTGGTCCTCCCTCTGGCGCCGTACCTGTGCCCAGTGCTCCCTCATTCGTTGTGCTGGGGCATGGCCCCTGGTTGCTGGGGCCCCTCGGGTTGCCCTGTAGACTACACAGATGGTGGTGGTTAGCTGCCCTGGCCAGCCGCCCCCTGGCTGGGGACATGGACTGGGGGTGTGTGGCCCCCCCAGGTTGGCAGCCCCCCATCTTTCCTCAGTGCCCCCCCACGTGACCCAGGTTCCCCTTCCAGCCTCCCAGGGCCCCCTCCCCTCCTTGCCTCCCCTCCTTCCCTCACCTCCTGGGCCCTCCGGATGTTCCTGGGGCTTTTCCCCGCCGGCCTCCTCGCCCTCCTGTCTCTGGTGCTGGGCTGTGCCGTGCCCTGTGGGGATATGGGTGGGTGGGTGGCGGAAAGCTGTATGTGTGCCCGGGCGGCTCCACAGGTCCCCGTTCCATGGTCTGGGGTGTCTGGGGTGGACGGGGCCTGACCCTTGGCTGGGCCTTCTTCACCCCTTGCCCCTGATCCGTCTCCCCTCCCACCTGCTCGCTTACCCTCGATGTCTGTCTCCGATCCCTCTGAGGCCGGCCCCTCCGTGTAGCTGGGGTCCCCCATTGACCACTGGCTGAAGGTGACCAGTGTGCTGGCCTCGGAGTTGTCCTGTCCTGCCAGGGGGTGGGGGCTCTCCAGGCTGCTGGTGATGGTGGGCCTGCTGGTTCCCGAGGTCCCTGGGCATTCCTCCTGGGGGTCGGGGGCCCTGGAGCCGGTGCCCTCATGGGGGGGCAGCAAGGGGAGGGGGTACGTAGGCCCACTCCCTGCCCCGGACCACGGCACTCCCCACGAGGCTTGGAGCTACTATGGAGCCCTTCATGTGCAGTATGTGGTCCAGGGCATCATAGTAGGGGGCGGTCCGGGCTCCGTGCCCGGACCACCAGTTGTTGTCCCGAATGGCCTTGTACCCCCTCTTGAGTTCCTTGGCCTTCGATCGGCACTGTGCCATGGTCCTGTGATGCCCCACCACCTCCATTTCCCACATGATCTCCCAGAACACGTGTTTGTTGCGCTGATTGAGCGCGAGCTCCAGTTGATGCTCCAGGGTCCCCCAGATGCGGATAAACTCCTGGGTCTCCCTGAGCCCCCATTGCCCCACTCTGTGGTAGGGCTGTCTCTCCCATGGTCCCTCCGGTTCCTCCACCTCCGCCTGAGCTGCACCCGTCTCCTCCAGGGGCTTGGGATCCCGAGCCCGTTTCCATGTCTGCAGGACATGGGGGGGGTGGTTGGTTGCTGTTCTGCCCCTGTCCCCTGACCCGACCCGGCCCCCCCTCCTGCCAGCCGGCCCTCCCCCCTGGGTGCCCCTGTGCCACCGGGTTCCTTCCCCTTTGTTCCCCGTACCCATTTCCGGGGTGCCTCCTCCCCCGGCCTGGTCGTTGTCCCTGGGGCAGCCCGTCCCGGCTGCTGCTGCTGTCCCTCCACCTCCTCTATGTAAAGCATGACCACCTCCTCTTCCTCCACCTGTGCCTCCTCTACCTCCTCCCTTGCTCTCTCGCCCTCCACTCTCCTCTCCCTTCCGCCTTGCTCCATCCTGCCACGTTTCCCTGCTGCTGTGTGCCCTTTAAATCTCCCTCCACGGCCTCTGTTGCTGCTGGTTGCCTGGCAGTGATGTTGCGTGCTTTGTCCCCGGCTGGGAATCATTTTGTTTGCTTCTGGCTGGTGGTTGCCATTCAGACATTACTTTTTTTTGGTTCCCATTGGGAATCGCTTTGACCACGCTTTCGGAGATGGTTTGGGTTGGAGCTCCAGAAGCGTGGTTAATTTTGACCCCTGGTGGGTATTGACTGTGGTGAACATCTGGCGGCCACTGAACAGATGTTCAGGGTGCTTTGGCCCTGCCGCGGGATTGACCGTGGTTCACTGTGGTTGACTGTGATCTCGTAACATCTGAAAATACCCGTTATTGAACGGGTAGTGGCTCAGAAGTTCCAGGAGCATCTTGACCGTGTTGGTTATCTTGATCCCTCTCAGTCTGGCTTTCGTTCGGGTCATGGCACTGAGACAGCACTCGTGGCTTTGGTGGATGATCTCCACCGTGAAAAGGATGGGGGTCGATCGACCCTATTGGTCCTGTTAGATCTTTCAGTGGCATTTGGTACCATTGACCATGAGATGTTGGTGACATGCCTGCAGGACAGTGCGGGCATAGGAGGAATCGTTCTTGAATGGTTCTGCTCATTCCTGACTGGGAGAACTCAGCGGGTCATACTCGGTGATTGTTTTTCATCTCACCGAGACCTCTCGTGTGGGGTTCCGCAGGGCTCTGTTTTGTCCCCTCTCCCGTTCAATGTGTATATGCAGCCACTTGGCAAGGTGATCAGAGGGTTTGGGATGAGGTGTCATCAGTATGCGGATGACACCCAACTCTATCTTGCCTTTTTGACTGACCCAGGCCCGGCAGTCTCGGTGCTTACCCGGTGTCTGGCAGCTGTGGGGGACTGGATGAGGGCTAATCAACTGCGACTGAATCTGGACAAGACGAAGGTGATGTTAGTGGGTAAGTTGGTGGAAGTGATGGCTCTGTTGGTTGATGGGGTCTGTCCTCCACTGACTCCTCAGGTACAGAACCTGGGGGTGATCATGGAGGCTGTGGCGAGGAGTGCCTTCTGCCAGTTACATCTGGTGCGGCGGCTTTGGCCTTTGGTTTTGGTTCCTAACCTATAACCACGATCATCCATGCTTTTATTATCTCTTGATAAGACTACTGTAATGCGCTCTACGTGGGGCTACCTATGGTGACAGCTCGGAAGCTGCAGCTGGTGTAGAATGCGGCAGCCCGGCTCCTGGTGGGGCTGGGCCGCCGGGAGCACATTACATCAGTGCTCCGATCTCTGCACTGGTTGCCAATAGTCTTCCGGGCTAGATTCAAAGTGTTGATTTTGACCTATAAAGCCTTACATGGTCTGGGCCCTGCCTACTTGTGAGATCACCTCACTCTCCAGGTTCTAGACCGGCCCCTGCGGTAATCTGGGGGTGCCATGTTAGAGGTTCCCCAGGTTTTCCAGGGGGGCCACACAGGATAGGCATTCTCGGTGGCCGCGCTGGGCCTTTGGAATTCCCTCCCGACGTGGGCCCATCTGGCCCCGGACCTCCCAGCCTTTCGTAACAACTGTAAGACCTGGCTGTTCCATCAGGTGTTTGGTGAGGGAGAGAGGTAAGGGTTGGGAAGGGGGAGAGGGGGAGAGACTGTTGGGGAGGGTGTTGTCTTTTCTTTTCTTTTATTATTGTTATTACCGCTGGGGGAGGATGTTTTATACTGTTTGATAATATTTTATATATTGTATATTTTATTCATGTTGTTCGCCACCCCGGGCTGCCTGTGGCAGGAGGTTCAGGCTATAAAAATTTTAAAATACATAAATAAAATAATAAATAACTCCAATCAGCCAGTCTCCCAGCCAGACGTTCCTGTAAATGAAATTTCTCTCATACTTCTACTGTTTCACACAAGAAACAAAGATGATGCAATAAAAACTAGGCTTGTCTTTTGCTGCAACAGAAGGAAGAGAGAGTTTGACAGGAGACACTTTCAGATATTACATAAAGGGTTATTGGATATTATGCAAATATAAACAACCTTAATATCTAGAGATTCTTGATCTCAGTTTCAGAATAAACATTACAGTGGAGTTCCTAACTGACTACATCTTTCTACCTTTTGATATTTTCAATACGCTTTTCAGATACTTATAGCATCATACATAGAGCATCAATACAATCATAAAATCATTTAATACCCATGGAACTGTAGGATAAAATTAAATAGTACCTCAGCTATTAGAGAGAAAACATTGGTATTAAAAATGGAGGCAAGGATAATGGGTGTTAACAGACTAGAGATTAGTCTACTGGAGTCCAGGGTTGCTCCATTGAGCCCGTACACAACCACCACTTGCAGGTTCCGTGCAACGAACTGGACAGATGGGCAGGTGTTTCTCCCCGCCGTGCTCTGCTCCCTCCCTCTACTACTGAGACACGGTCATCTCTGGACCACTCTAGTCTCTCCGCCCTGGATTCTATGGTCCTGGCAGACCTGCACACACACAGAGGCGGTGTGCACCCTAACAGACAGGAAGTAGCCACATGGGCACACATTTGTATATATCAGCCAGCATTTACCCACATGGTGGACTCTACATTCACTGGGCTGCCATCGTGAGTGGGGGCTGCAGGGCAAGCAGTTGGCAGGGGTGGGTGAACATCTGGCGGCCACCTAATAGATGGGCAGATGGCCACCCAGCTGGAGGAGACTAATCTGGGCTACTGTTTCATCTGTTTTCACCTGATTAATCATTTATTTATTTAGTCAAATTTATATGCCAGCCTTCCCGGAGAGGCTCAGGGCAGCTTACAATCATAAAAACAGTAATAAAAAGACATTAAAATACATTTTAAAAAAACCCTTACTGCAGGAATTTTAATCTTTTGATTGAGGAACTATTTAAGCATCATTCCATTCAAATGTTCAATGGTTAAAAAAAGTTTTAGAATTTTTTGGTTTATCAATTATTCCCCCGTTATATTTGTTCAGTTTACTTGTAAAACAACGCTTTATCCTACTACCATTCCTGAAAATCCCTCTTGAATTCACAGCTAGACTGGGATATTTCCTTCTTGCTAACAGTCACCATCACCAGTAATATTGTTTCAGAAACCAAATGATGCTTTCATTGACAACTTTGCAATCCCACAGTTTTCACTGGTCTTTACAAATTTAGCTGAGTGGAACTTTGTCAGCATTGTGTCAATGATGCATCAGAAGGAAGAAAATTCAACTCCTACTTCCTTGTACTTAGCTTTGTTGGATACATAAGGAAAACAGTAGCAAAAGCTTTGTTTTGTCATTACAGCAACCAGAGATGACTAATCAGTTTGTGGGAATAAATTTGTTGAATAATAAATTTTTGGTTTTTTTTTTTTTACATAGCCAGTTTTCAGACTAGAACAGCATTTTAGAGACAGCTTCAGGAAGGGTTCTGTATATGAAAACAGAATTTGGAAGATAGACATCTCATTGACAAATATTGTACTAATTGAGAGAATGAAGTATAGGGGGATACTGGGTCATTTATGACGTGATGGGCCTTTGGGCCCGCCACACTGAACCCTGGACCGGGATCCGTCTTTGATCCCGGTCCGTGATTAGAACAGCCATCCTTTAGACGTGCCGGCCTGATCGCAGAGGGGAATCGGGAAGGGGGTGGGGTTACGTGGCGCGACGTGCAGCCGCTCAGCCCCGCCCCCCGCACTTCCATGGCCGCCCGCCCTTGGGGAGACAGGCGGGCACAGCAGCCAATGAGGCTGCTGCGCCTGATCCGGTCCCGTGGTTGGGACCTGGTTCTGGGACGGGGCTGGGTAACAGTCATTACCCACAGCCATTCCCAGCCCTGTCCCAGATTGTGGCCAATCTAACCACGGTTCTGGAGGTCAGGCCAACCTCATCCCCAGAACCGTGGTTAGCTTTGAACCCTGCCAGGAATTCACCGTGATGGAACATCTGGCGGGGCTCAAACAGACGCGCATGGGATCATAGCCACCATCCTGAATCCACTGTGATTCCGGGTGGTTGACTTTGATCTCATAACGTCTGAAATTACCCACTGTCAGGAAAACTTTTGCTGTAATGTTCTGGCATTCTTTGTGGTGACTGACAAACACCAGAAAAGTGATCAGAAAGAACAGTGCAGAAAGTTGTTTGTCTAGCAATATAATAGATGAGAAGAATCTTATGATTAGTCACAAGAAACACATTAGCTCTACTTTCCTCAAAGAAAAAAGTCACACTTGAACATAAGAAGCTTGGAGTCTAAAATGACCCAAATGTTCCTAACAAAATCAGCTACCAAAACATTTGACTCATTCATACATAAACTAAGAAAGAACATCTTCTGCAGTGCTGCTTTTGTGCCAATTTACAACAATTCAACCTTGGCTTGATTCAGATAAGGCCTATTATCCCAGGTCATCCAAAATGACATTTCAGCCAGATAGTTAGCAAATTGTTGGGATTTAACACAAGTGATAAGAAACTTCAAGCATAAGTCTTATAACAATGGAAGTCTAATTTATGACACTTGATAATTATCTCAGATGGTAACACATAGACATAAAAAAGAATTAGAGACAAAATAAAATCTTAGATATTTGAAGAATATTACATGCAGTTTCAGTGGGGCCAGCTAATTACTGCCAAAGGATGTAAAATTTAAAACTACTGAGGTGGAAATGACTCAAACCAGGCCATAACAGTGTCAAGAAGTATTACCTAGGATCTTTATCATTCCAGTAGGATTTCACTGTCTGCAGCATAAAAGTCTGTATACATCTAACACAACTGGATGATCAAGGAGTCTTGTTCTACACATTCTTACTGTAGAGATTCATATGCTTAAGTAAAGCCTCTTATGCTTAGTAAAAAAAATTAGTGAAAATTAAAACTAGTTTTCTAGACATAAATAAAATAAATTTAGCGATCAAACAATAACTTTCCATTCAACATGGGCTCTGAAGTGTGGGGCAAAGAAAAAGCTTTGGAGGAGTACACAATGGCCCTGTGCAAAAGGTTTAGAAACATTCCTGCAAAGGTGTCTTCATAGTGTTGAGAAGCAAAAATCTTGAGTGTCTGATAGATATTGGACTAGACCACTTTAACAGTTCCTGTTTCTATGATACATATAGACAAAATATAACTGACTATGGAAGTGACAACACTTACAAGGATGCTAAAAAAGATTTTAAAAGTACGGACTATATTAGAAGAATCAAAAACTGGAAAACTCTGAATACTCGTGACCAATGTCACATCCCAGCAGGCAATAGGCATTTGTTTCCTCTTTTTTATGTTGAAGTCTAAAGGAAAGTGACCAAAGGCTGATTGGTGTAAAATCTCACTAGTCTTGTCTATTGTTCTCAATGCTCTTTAAAAAAATAAAATAATAATATTTAATAATCCCTGAAAATCCAACTACTCTCATATAGGATGATACCAACATTAAGAGTGTGATCCAGCTGCACCCTACACCAGTGCAAGGGGACATGCACTGGCGGTAAGGCCGAGGAGCAGCAGGCCGCCGGGAGCAGGGCGTTCAGGCACCGGCAGAAGCAGGTTTCACCGGCCAGATGGCCAAACCCACTCCAATGGAGCGGTGGACATGCCTCTGTGCCAGCGGTAAGGAGGGGGGCACAGGCCGCGGATGAGGTTCCCTACCCCTTGGCCATGCCCCACTGGAGCAGGGGGCATCCCACAGTGGGAATGCCCATCAGCGCCCTTGCAGCACAATGACCTGTCGCGCCAGCATGGGCTTACTCCTGCTCGGAGCAGGAGTAAGCCCCATGCAGCTGCCTGGAACACAGGAGCTGCTGCACGTGGACCTGGCCAGCCCCTGAACCAGGCCAACAGACATTGCGAGAGCCCTGGAAAGTCCTATGGGGGAGTAGGTTCCCTCCAGCACATTGACAGGTATGGAAGGGGCAGGGTCCCCTCGGGGACATTCCAGGGCTCCCGCGATGTACGTTGGCCTGGTTCGGGGGCTGGACGGGCCCGCGTGCAGCTGCTTCTGGGGTCAGGGCACCCCCACTTAACCCCCTTCCAGCTGCTTCTCCTGTTGCCCCGCCTCCTCCATCCAGTCCCTGCATGGCACAGGGACTGGAGCTGGATGGGGTGCAGTGGCTACCGGTGCCCCAGGGCTATCCACCTGTGCAGCTTTTGCCTGCACAGGAAGATGGCGGGATCTCGCTCTAAATCTCCTAATAAGTACATTTTCCATCCTCATATAGGGGAAAGCACAGATAAAACCAAAGTAAAACTCCAGGGGACTTAGTAGTTGCTTTCTCTTCTTTTATAATGTTTTTTCCTTTTACCTCACATTTAAATGTAATATCTGCTTACTTTAAGAAAAATAATAATTTAAGTAAATGAGAAAATTGTCCTTAGGATTCAAGAATTCTCACAGCTTTGCCAACGGAACAGCTTTTTCTAGTTTTCAGTATTCTCAAAAAACTGTCTATCACCAGAGTATTTTGTGACAAAGGGAAGTTGGGAGTTAGAAATCTAGAAAATGTTTTAGCCATTGCTAAATTTGTCTTGTATCATTAATTAGAATACAGTAGAAGTTCTCTAGGCTCATATATAAAATTCATACTTTAACTCAAGTCTAAATCTAGCTGTTGGTAGATTCTTGCGTATTTTGGAAGTCATTTTGCCAGATGCTTTGGAGTCAGCACTTCCCTGGTGAAGGTGAGGTTATAATGCCCCAAAACTAGAGGACTCTTAAAAATGCTTATCTCATAGATGTGTTGCTATTTTCATATTACACCTAACTTTTCCCAGTTCCTGACTTGTTGATAGATTCCCTTTTCCAAAACCAATCTAGTGAGAGGCCAGACACAACAGTCCTAGACTAGATATGGCGGTTTTCATAGTTCATTCACTGCAAACATTAAGGAGTTTGATTCTCACTGTATGTTTGATTAAAGAAAAAATGTAAGTTACAAAAACTGCCCATCAAACAGTGCAAAAAGGGCCAGGCAGCAAACAAAAAGCAAGAACTCAACATACCATGCTTTCTGTTAAAACAAAGGAAGGCACTGCTTTGTTTAAGACATGCCTTTACAGTAGGTTTATTTATTTATTTATTCTTACATTTTTACCCTGCCCTTCTCTGTAGACTCAGGGTGGCCCACAATATCAAAATAAAAAAATAAAAAATATATAATACGATATTAAAATTCCTTAAAACCGCGATCCGGTTATGATAGATCTTCTCAAAGGACCTTTGTATCTGTTGAAAAATGTTGTCAGTTTTTCTACAGGACCTGCAGAACCTGGCTTGGCCCCATATCTTAGAAAACTGCAACTCCCTAAACTATAGTTAATGAGGTTATATGCCAGCTATTATTTCCCTTTAAGCAAGATGATTTACTAGGTTTTTCTGGATATTTTCCTTCCACTGTCTTCAGTCAGAATCTTGTCAGTATTTCCCACTGCTATTTCTGGACTCAAAATAAAAATCTAGCAGACCTCTAGGATACACATTTTAAGAATAATCAGTAACATGCACAGTACTTGACTCAAGAATCCACACATCCTATGCCTTTGGTGTGAAAAGGTGGCTGCTATACAGGTCATATGCTGGGTGGACACGGACGCATTCCCAGAATACAAGACATGGGAGGAGAGAATACAGGATATGGGGGGAGGGGGAGCGAGCTGGGTCAGAGCTCCTTCCCCCTGTCAGGGCTGAGCAACAAGTGCTAGGTGAGGAGCATGGACGGGGATGGAAAATCCCAGCCATTTTTAAAAATCCACCCGGATAGAGTTGGGAAAATTAAAAAAGTGGTCATGTCCTGGATAATAACTCTAGCACTCGCCCGTCCGTGCTGGGGGATTTCTGGCTCACCTCCGAGACCACATGCTACTGACCCACAGCTCCCGCCTGGAAGTCATGAGATCATGACTTCCAGCGGGTGAAAGTGACAGCACCAGTAGAGTGTGGAAAATACAGGACAAAAACACAAATAAAGGACAATGGACAAGCCCTTCAAAAACAGGACTGTCCTGTATAAAAAATTACTAATGCATCAGACATATGAGGTGTAGAACGGAAGAACAAGAAAAAGATAGGACTGATTTTATAAGTTCTCTTCTTAATAAAAATTAATGCTGCTGATGAAGTAATTGATTTGTGACTCAAATACATTTTTGGTGCAACACAATTAAAAATACTACAGTGCAAAGAAGAATTTTTGTGGAATTGAAATATTTTATCAGATAATTTAAATTGTAGGCAGTGAAAAAACTAGAAGTTTTCAAAGTATTTTATCTCCCTGGAACATACATATGGAAATTTGTGTGTCCCTGTAAATAGTTAAAGAAATAGAATAAAAAGAATACATATTATGTGCCCAATATTGAAAATCTTTAGCTAGAAATCTATATACAAAATCCACATGAACTATAGTATGTTCTCTTTAGCATGCATATTTGCCACATTTGTGTGTATTAATTATGAAACCATATGCGTAAAGTTCATCCTTACCAGTGATTTTAAACAGTGATGTCTATTTAGTTTAAAAGCTTAGTTTTTTTAGTTTTAAAGCTTAGTCCAGAGTCTATGCCAACACTATGGCACTGGACTGGTTCAGTTCTGGATTTTACCACTGACTTCCTGTTAGACTTTTGGCAAGTTAGACTTCCTCTCTGTGCCTTATTTTCCCATTTGTAGTAGCAATGGTACCTTCCTACTTCACTGTGATGTTGACAGGATAAGTTAATTAATTAATATTTGTAAAGGACTCTGACACTATGGTGATGAAAATATTATCAATACCTAAATAAAATTGTTGTCTGCCAGACACAATTAATTTCTACATTCCTGCTAAAGTAGACTTTTAATTGTGCTTCATGCAGTTAAAATGGGCATAAAGTAATGAAAAAAGATTTCAAATCCATTTTCATCAGAAGTTGCAGAAACATGAAAAGCCATTTTAATCAGTTTTAAAAAGGTACATGGGTACTAGGGGTGGGAGATAACTATATTTATTTCCTGAATGGTTTAACTTGGGTAAAAGCCTCCAGTTTAGAAAAACAAAAGTTATTTGAGTTTACTAGTTCTGTTTGCTGGGATTTAAGTAACAAAAAATACCCATAAGTGTATTCATTGGGAAAGGAAACAGGAAAAAAAAAAGTACACCATCTGAGCCCCATTTAAGTCACTGTAGTTCTGCAGTTCGCTTCAGCGCAGCTAGGATTTCACCTACTAACTTCAGTGTTATGTGCTATTATCTAAGAGACAGTGTATTGGCTCATGGGAAATTGCATGCTTGATTGCGATAGTAAAGTATTTAGTGGCATAATATTGATGTAAAGAAAGTGAATTCATCTCGCACATGGCCAATATAGCACTTGCATAGCACTTAAACAGGCACCAACTATAATATATTCTTGTGATAGCAATGTAATTTAACAGTACTTAAAGGTCTAGTGAAATTACCTCATTCTGTTTAACGATATATCAAAAAGTTGTGAGTAGCATTACTATGCAGTGGAAAAACTGCACATTGATCAATAAGGAAAAAGCATCAAAGCTAAATAGTCCCAAAACATTAAAATTGCAAGTTCAGCAAGAACAAGTTAGGGAGTAACTGACACTAAAACTGAAAACAGTTGTAGTTGCTGAGGAATCTGGAGTGAACCATGAGGGAGCACTATGACCCATGTACTTAGGATGCATTTTGACCTGATCCAGGTCAACAAGTTTGACGTAGGTAGGTAGTTGGAGTGTTCTGGCACAGTGGCAATGAGGAACTTGTTTGAATTAGTGAAGAATTTGAACATTTTATCTCATTGGAGGGATTATCAACTTCCACCTAGCAGTCATAAATGTTTGATATAAAGTCAACTCAAAAATTAAATCTATAAATGAAAGTAATACTTTAACTTCCTAAACTCCTGTTATTAGAGTAGTATTTACTGATTTCTAATCCAAATGTAATAGAAAAAAAATGAAACTCAAAGTCTCAAAAAGAAACGCTCAAATGCAATCCTCATTTGTACAGGTGCACAAGGGAATTATGCACACATAAATGGAGTACCAAAGTGCCACACTATATTTTTATTATTAATTATTAATAATAATAAACTTATACCCCACCTTATTCCCAAATTGGCTCGGAGTGGCTTACGGCAGTTGAAAAAGCAATATTATGTAAAATACATATTAAAATAAACCCCACACCTCCCTGTAGCTACCCCTGATCCCTACCTCAATCCCAAGCAGCCTACATTAATTGAAAGAATACCTAATACATAAATACCAATCTCACCCCTTCCCAAACCCATTCCTAATCCTTTACTCACCCCTAAGCACCCAAAGCCCACCCCTCTTCCCATCCCACCCGCTCTCACGTGTCTCACACAAAGGAGTCACCAATCCCCAGGCATTCTCCCATCTCTCACCCAGGAGAGCACTCATTGCACAAGCCTGTACCCCACCCTCTCACAAGGGGGTCGTGGCTGTATTCCACCCCTACCAAACCATTCACACTCCAAACTCCCAGACAATTTAAAATATTAATAGAATTCCCTAGACTTAAGTGGGTGCCAAAGCTTGGTCGGAGGACGGGAGCAGCAGTGAAGTGCGGAGAGCTGGTGGGATCTCTGTGGGCGACGGTGGGAGAGCAGCAGGAACAACAGTTGGTCTCGGCTCAGCTCGAGCAGGAGTGATTGGAGGCAGGTGTGATGCAAGGAGAACTGTTAGAGCAAGTGATTGTGGATCTCGTGGTATGCTGGGTTGGGGCCAGTACCCGAATATGGACTTATAGTATGCTCCCTCCTTTAGAGATTATGTTGGGTGTGAGGAGGTCGGCTTTGGGACCACCTTCTCAAAAGTGGGGGGGTGGCTGGTACTTGTGTTGGTGGCCATGCTGGGGGCTAATGCGGGGGGGGGCATATCCAGGGGGCAATGTCCTTTGGATGGACCCTCCGGCTGGGTCAGACGACGGGGGCCACTGGATGGAGCGGGTGTGATCAGTGTTTGGACGGAGGAAGAGGGACTCTCCCCCTTGGTGAGAGCAAGGGGGTGGAGCAGAGGAGGGCTTCTCCCTGGTGACAGCAGGGTGCAGGTGGAAGATATTTGGCAGGATGGCTAACACTACCTGTGTATAGGTATTGGGAGACTGCTAGATGGATAGAGGGCATATGTATGACTTACGTAAGGGTTAGGGTTTGGAGCTGTGAATTGGGGATTGTTATTGAATTTATGATGATGTATTATTGTATTATGTATTATTTTGCTTGTTGTAAGCCGCCTCGAGTTATCTGTTGATAAGAGTGTGGGATATACATTAAAATTGGATTGGATTGGAAATACTTGCTCACAATCCTCCCAGACATTATTGTAGAGCATAACCATGATCAGTAGGCTGCTGCCTATAATATGGGAGTGTTATGTCTCTACCTTGGAGTAGTGAGGCCATACTTGAGCATTAACTATGTGGAGGGACTGTATTGGGCTCCAAGAAGTGATGCTGCATGTGCAAGTAAGAATGGGCAATGTTTCTCACTGTGCAAGAGAACTTGGCACCTATCTCAGTCTAGTGCACTCTGTGTGGGGATTGCTCCCCATATTCTCGAATAACACTAGTTCTGCATCATTACATTATCTAGGGCCATACTTGCTTTTTGGAAATCCCACGGTTTGCTTATACATTTCCCTGCAGATATGAATATAACAAACTGTCTTGTTGTGTAAACAAATGGACAGGAGCTCTGCTTTTGCCCATACAAGTCCACTTCACTTCATCACTGGGTTGACCTCTCTGTTTGAAGAGTGACAGCCAGGTGTGCAAAGTGGAGCAGGTTGTGACTGTTCTGGGGCAGCCCCGCAAGTGGTACTCTGCAGCTGGAGCACACCTCGCTGAGGGAGCTAGCCAAACCCGCAGCAACAGATAAACATGGAACCCTGTCCAACTAAACAGGCCCGTGAGCCACATCCAAACACTCGGATCATAGGTGGAGCGGACCAAATGGCCAGAACGGCTGCTGCCACCACATTCCATTGCCATGATTACCTGAGGGAACCGCAGGGCTGGAGCATGGGGTTGGTTTGCCTGTTCATGTGTCCCTAAGTCAGGGCTTTCCCAGGGTAGGGGGAAGGTGTGTTTATTGCCCATGTACTTGGTTCACCCGCGAGCTGGGCTGTCTGTCTGAAGGCAGTCAAACCTGTAGGTGCATGCAACTCCGGTTTTGGTCACCCACGCACCTGCGCTCCAGCCTGATCCCTGTCCGTCTGAAAACACCCATTGTTTAACAGCCCACTCCTCAAAGCACTACATTAGTACAAGCCATAGGAAGTGATTGCACAGTGAGAGTCAGAGCCAAAATTTCTGTGTAGACTTTTTGTTTATTTACATATAATAATGAAAGACAGGTTTAAACATACAACAGTTAACAACATGTAAACTAGCTTCATCTCAATTTGCAGAATTATCATAAGTTTGGGTTTTAAATATCAGCAGACGTCTATGTACAATTTATAACAAAATTACAGTAATACGGTTGGGGCAACATGTGTAATCATTATACGAAGTCAGAATAGCAAACACAAACTATTAAAGCAAGCAGCAGGCTGGGATTACTGTATAACCAAAGCAGCAAATAAAAATCCAAACAAAAGTTCAGACCTAAAATTATGACTGAGTTAATAAACAAAAGCAAGAAATAATAATGGTATGAACTGTACCTGCTTAATCTTCTAACCCAGTCAGTAAGATTGACAGACAGTTATTTCAATCCACATTAAAAGGCTCTAATGAACATTTAGGGCTAATGCCCTAAATATGAATCAAAGTCAGGAACACTGATTTGGGGAATCACTATCCCCGACTGTGATTCATATTCCCAACTTAAGTCTGCCTTTTGGAAGATACAACTTTCAGCATTATTAAATTTCTAGCCCATCCTTCCTCCAAGGCTCATTAAAATCCCCTAAAAAACCCTTACCCTTACCCCTAAAACCCACCCACTCCAACTCATATCCCTGCCTGCCAAATGCATTGCCAAGAAGAAAGGTTTTACACTGCCTCTGTAATATGCTCAGGTGGAAGTCTCGAGGAAGGCAGTTCCACAATACTGGGGCAGCAACCAAGAGTGCCTCTCTGTGGGCCCTTGTCATATGAACAAGATTTTCAAGTGGTATCTGCAAGATAGTGTTCCTACTCAACCACAAGCGTCACAGTGGAGCATGGTAGGAGAGGCAATCTTTCAGTGTGGTGCCCTGCCTGTTCAGGGCTTTGAAGGTCAAAACCAGCACCTTAAATTGTGCCCGGAAAGCTATAGGAAGTAGTGCAGACTGTAAAGCACAGGTGTAATGTGCTCACAGTGACCTGTCCCTGAAAGGATCCAGGCTGCCGAGTTCTATTGCAGCAGCTGCAGCTTCTGAGCTGTCATCAAGGGCAACCCCACTATGTTACAGAATCACATGGTAGTTAGAAACTCATGTGTGATTCAGTAATGTGGGCAAGCGCACTTCCACGTAAGGTAGCAATAAACACCTAAGTTTGACAGGGCTAAAAATCTAACCCTGTCACTCACGTGAGTTTAAACACACATGTGATTCTAACGTGTGCATGGAAATCTCATCGTAAGATAAACTGTCACTGCCTGCTGTGGCTGCCTGTCATGTTGGGGGTGGTGGTGCTGGGCGCAGCCCAGGGGCGGTAGTCATGATCGGCCCCAGGGTTTGTGAGGCTGTGTGTGAAGTCTTGGCACGGGGCCTAATTTTCATAATTAGGCCCCACCTAATTATGCAAATGTGTAAATTTACATTAAAATTTACTCCCTCTGGACAGGAAGGATTCCCATTTTCCACCACTCCGAGCAGCCATGGAGAAGCATGGCCTCCCCATGCTTCTCCCCGCCCCCTGACTTGCCACCCCTTGGCTGCCTTACCTGGTGCTCAGCTGAGCGGCCATAGACAAGCATGGTCTCCCAATGCTTTCCCCCCCTCCGCCTCCCCAGTCAGGAGTGGTTCCACTGCAGGGGCAGCCAGGCGGGCAGTGAGGCAGGCACAGAGAGACTGTCTTCATCCACTACCTTACTGGGGGAGGGGGGTGAGCTTAGCCAGTCTGGCCTCCAGGGCCTGTTGCTTCTTGCTGCCGGTGCCGCCTGTGCCTTGTGCAGACACACAGTGCGACCAGTCCAGAGGTGCTGCTATCAAACACACAAGACACCCAAAATGCAGCCAGCCTATTAAGCGCATTATGCCATGAAAAGAGACATATATAGCCAGTTCATTTGCGCCCCTGCCCCCCCCTATATAATCAATTCACGCTGCCCCCCACCCATAACCATTTAATTTGCATGCCCGGGGCAGTGTGAATTGATTATATGGGGGGCACAAATGAACTGGTTATGGGGTGGGGGTTTAAAGACAGTATTCCTGTTAGCAATAACTTCATTAAGAAGTTAGTGAAATAGCAGTCATAATAATCTCAGAACCATATTTGCAGATTTTCCAAGATAGACTAGATATTGCTTTACATCCTAAATTCCTACCTAAGATAGTATAAGTAAGACAGTTGTGACAATGTGGCCCTTTTTACACAGGCCTCTCCCACCCATGAGCACGCAGATTTCTGCGTCTTCATGGGTGAGGGAGCCCCGTATAACACGCATCCCCACTCACTCTCCACTCGTCCCCACACGGAGCAACTGGGGGAAATGGCGGTTACTCCGAGGGTGCGGATGAGTGGGGGGTGAGTGGGGATGCGTGTGCGGCCGTGTGCACACCCCGCCAACGCACTGGTGCGCCCACGGACCCCCCCACCCGGTAGAGCCATGTAAAAATGGCATGTGAGAAGCCACTCAAAGAAGAACAGAAGGTTGCTGCTTTGTAAACAAGGTTCTTTGAGATGGCTCCTAACATTCTCACAACACCCACCGTTCCAGCCCCACATAGAATCTTCTTATATTCCTAGAAAGGGATAGAAGGAACTATCATTCCTTCTATCCCTTTTTGAGTCCTTTTTGTACTAGAGGAGCTTGAGACCATTACGTGGTCTATTATTTGAATATGGTGAGCATGCAGAATCCAATTGTGAGAATGTTGGGAGCTATCTCGAAGAACCTTCTTTACAAGGTAACAATCTTCTGATCATTCACATGGGGAGGAGTTGTTTGCAAACAAACAGCTTTATCTCCCAGTCCCATAGGTGTCCTACTGCTGCTGCAGCAGCTGCTGCAGTACTACTACGAGGGAGGCAGAGAAAGGTAAGGGATGGGGACCACCAGAGTCAGGGAGGGGAGGCAGAAGAAGTTATTGGGGGAGAAGCTGGCTGCAGCCTGCCTCCTTCCTAGTCAGGCAAGCGCGGGGCCACAGCTGACCATGGGGCCACGTGCAGCCGCACATGTGGCACATGCCTGGGGCTGGCCCTGGTGGTAGTGGTCGGCAGCACGTTTGTGCATCTCCCCAGCGGCCCGGGCATGGGAATGTGTGTTGGGCAGCCCGACCCAGTCCAGACTGTGTCCACCACAGTTTCCTGACCTGGATAGGGTTGTGACTAGGGCTAAAATGAAGTCTTTGGAAAACTTCAGAATTCGGCGAATATTACGGTATTTGGTTTGGAAAGCCCGAATTCCGATGTTCCGAGGACCAATGTTCCGAGTTCCGATGTCCCGAGGACTACCATTTTTCTGCTCCCTCTGGAACTGTCGCTCATCTATCAGTAAAGCTCCCTATATCCATGATCTTTTCCTCTCTCGCTCCCTCCAGCTCCTTGCCCTTACTGAAACTTGGATCACTCCCTCGGACTCTGTCACGCCTGCTACCCTCTCCTGTGGGGGTCTCTCCTTCTCTCACCAACCCCGCCCTGAAGGACGGGGTGGTGGGGTGGGCCTCCTTCTTGCTAAATCCTGTCAGTTCCAACCAATTTCTCCTCCCCCCTCTCTCTCCTTCCATACCTTTGAGGCTCACTCCGTGCGCCTCTACTCCCCCCTCCATCTACGTGTTGCTGTCATCTACCGTCCCCCTGGTCCTCTCTCTTCCTTTCTTTCTGACTTTGAGTCCTGGCTCACTTTCTTCCTCTCTGTTGATATCCCCACTCTCATCCTTGGTGACTTCAACATTCATGTTGATGACCCATCTCAGCCCTCAGTCTCTCGCTTCCTCTCCCTAGCCTCCTCCTTCAACCTCCACCTTTGGACCAACTCCCCCACCCATACTAATGGCCATTCTCTTGATCTTGTCCTCTCTAGAAACTGCTCTGTCGCTGATCTCTCCTTCGATCCTCATCCTATATCAGACCACTTCCTTGCCTCTTTCAACATTTCCCACTGTCCCCCCTCCTCTTCCCCTTCTCTACGCCCCTTCCGTGACCTTCAAGCTATTGATCCCCTGGACTTTGCCTCCTCTCTCTCTCCCCTTCTTCCTACAGTCTTCTCTTCCTCCTCCCCTGACTCCGCTGTCTCTGCTCTCAACGCCTCTCTCTCCTCCACACTTGACTCCCATGCCCCTCTCTCTTCCCGCCCTGCCTTCTCCCACAACCCCCGTCCTTGGCTCACCCCTAGTATCCGCCACCTCCGTTCTTGCACTCGTGCTGCTGAACGACTCTGGCGCAAATCCCATTCTCACGCTGACTTCCTTCACTTCAAATTCTGTCTCTCCACCCTTACTTCTGCTATCTCCCTTGCTAGACAACACTACTATGCCTCCCGCATTGAGTCCTGTTCTCGGGACCCTCGCCGCCTGTTCTCTACCTTTGACTCCCTCCTCAAGCCTCCCTGTCCTCCCCCTCCTTCTTCCCTTTCTGCTCAGGATCTTGCCTCCTTCTTCACCTCCAAGATAGACAAGATCCGCCTCGACATCGCTTCCCACTCCTCTCTTCCCACTCCCACCCCTCTCCCTCCTCCCCCTCCTTCTCTCATGTCCTCCTTCTCCCCTGCCTCCCTTAAGGAAATCTCCTCTCTGCTCTCCTCCTCCAACCCTTCCACTTGCCCCCTTGATCCCATTCCTTCCCGCCTCCTCACCTCCATTACTCCCACTGTCGCCCCTTCCTTCCTGCACATCATCAACCTCTCCCTCTCTACTGGCTCTTTCCCTTCTGCCTTCAAACATGCCACAGTCTCTCCTATTCTCAAAAAGTCCACTCTTGACCCCTCTGACCCTTCTAGCTATCGTCCTGTCTCACTCCTTCCTTTTGCTTCCAAGCTGCTTGAACGTGTTGTCTACTCCCGCTGCCTTGACTTCCTATCCTCCAACTCCTCCCTTGACCCCCTCCAATCTGGCTTCCGCCCCCTTCATTCTACTGAAACTGCTCTCGCTAAGATCACCAACGATCTTCTGGTGGCTAAATCTAAACGTCTCTATTCCATTCTTGTCCTCCTTGATCTCTCTGCTGCCTTCGATACTGTTGACCACTCACTCTTGCTGGATTCCCTTCACTCCCTTGGCTTTTGTGGCTCTGTCCATAACTGGTTCTCCTCCTACCTCTCTGACCGCTCCTTTAATGTGTCTCTCTCCAACTCCACCTCCTCCTCCTTCCCCCTCTCAGTTGGTGTTCCTCAAGGCTCTGTTCTTGGCCCTCTCCTCTTCTCGATCTATACCTCATCCTTAGGCAAACTCATTGCCTCCCATGGCTTCCAATACCACCTCTATGCTGATGACACTCAACTCTATCTCTCTACTCCCTCTCTCTCTCCCTCTGTTCAAGCTCGTCTCATCAACTGTCTCTCTGACATCTCTACCTGGATGTCTCAACGTCAACTCAAACTCAACATGGCTAAAACTGAACTCCTTATCTTCCCCCCTCATCCTTCCTCTCCTTCCTCACTGTCAATAACTATTGATGGAGTCACCATCCTGCCTGTCCCCCAAGCCCGTAGCCTAGGCTTCATCTTTGACTCAGCCCTTTCTTTTAAACCCTACATTGACTCTGTTGCTAAATCCTGTCGCTTCTCCCTCCATAACATTGCTAAGATTCGCCCTTTTCTCTCTGTCTCGTCTGCCAAAACTCTTGTTCATGCTCTGGTCATCTCTCGCCTCGATTACTGTAACCTCCTTCTCACTGGCCTTCCCCGGTCTCACCTTTCTCCCCTCATCTCTGTCCAAAACTCTGCTGCCAGGGTCATCTACCTCGCCAGTCGCTTCGACCATGTGCAGCCCCTCCTCTCTTCGCTTCACTGGCTTCCCCTTCCTGAACGAATCCTGCACAAGCTCCTAGTCTTCACCTATAAAGCTCTTCACAACCTTGCTCCCCCCTACCTCTCTGCACTTATCGCCCTCCATACTCCAGCCCGTGCACTTCGCTCCTCCTCTGTCCCTTCTCTCACCCTTCCACGCCTTCCCTGCTCCCCTAAGCGCCTTCGTCCCTTCTCACTTGCTGCCCCCCATGCCTGGAACTCCCTCCCTGTCCACATCCGCCTTGCCCCCTCCCTTCATACCTTCAAATCTCTCCTTAAAACTCACCTCTTTCGCTCTGCTCTGTCTGACTCTTTATCCTGCTGAGCCACTATTCCTATACCTACGATCGGTTTACCCTTATCCTTGCAACATGGACCTGCCTGCTGTCATTCTCATCGTAACCAAGCCAAGTACGTGCACTTGAGACCTCGCATCTTCATGAATGTTAGACCCCTTGTCTCTCCCTCTGTTCCCCTTCCTAAGTCTCTCCCCCAGCTCCTGTCTCTCAGATTGTAAGCCCTAGGGGCAGGGACCGTGTCTATTTTATTACTTTGTAAAGTGCCAGGTACACTGCTGGCGCTATATAAATGTTTGTTAATAATAATAATAATAACCAATGCTGTTATTCAAAAAACTTTGGAAACCGCTACATGCGTGGGGGACTGGTGGACAGTTAAGCTTCCCTTCTTCTGGAAATGAAACTTAGTGCCATTTTTGGTAGGAAGGGAAGGTATGGTATGGGAAGGAACAATTGAGTGATGATAAGCCAGATGGCAAGCTTTTGATTGGCTGGCAGGGCAAAATAAAAGTGGCTGCAGCCATTTTGTCCATTCTCTTTGGTGAATTTGACTGTGTGCTACAGTGCTGCTGGGTATTGAAGTAATAAGCTGTGGGGAGGAGTGCCTGTCCTGTCCATAGGGCCAATGCTGGGGGATGGGTGTTACATTTATTTTTACCATGCCATGCAGTTTTAAAAATAATAATAATTGGGTGCCACTTTGCTTCTAGTTCTGCCTGCTGCTTGGTTGGCACTTGGCACCCTGAGGCCAGAGGGCTCTCTCTGCCTGGCTCCACTTCCCCCTGCCTGGTCTGTTCAAGTTACCAGTGCCACAGTACCAATGGCATACCAAGAGGGTGCCCCTGGGTGGGGAGTGAATGTCTGGTTTCTTAATTTTGTGACTGCTTGGGCCTGGGCTTGCTGGCTTTTGGTGGGATTTATTTCTCCATGCAGTTGCAGACTGTTTTGCAGGGTTGTTATATTCTTCTTGAGCTAATGTCCCTTGCTAGCCTGCTTTTCTGTGCACTGCTTGGTTGGCATAATGATTAAAGTGGGTGCACTCACTGCTGATGGTGGGCCATGCTGTGGGTACACTGCTGTTGCTGTTTTTTTGGATTTCTGCATGCAGTTGCACTTTTGTGGGGTTGTCTTCTGGAACAATTGTCCCACTCTTGCTAGCCTGCTTTTCTGGGTAGTGTTTTTCTGGGTAGTGCTTTGGCTGTGGGTTCAGGAACTTTGCAACAACTTTCCAAGGTCTGGAATTCCAAGTCTGAATTCCAAAACTTCAGGAACAGTGTTGAAGGGCTGCTGAGTACTGGGGCCGATTATTTGGAACTTCAGTATTCGGCCCGAGTACTCAGAAGTACTATTTGGTACAGTGCTGGTCGTGATCATAGCACACTGCCATCTCATTTGTTTCCACCCAATGATTTGGAAAAGTGGGCAAAGAGTGAGGTGGACAAATTTGAAGATGACACAAAGTTATTCAAGATAGTTAAGACCAAGTTGGACTGTGAGGAACTGCAAAGGGATCTAGCACAGATAGGAGAATGGGCAACAACATGGCAGAGGAAATTAAATGTTGACAAGTTCAAAGCGATACTCATAGGGAAAAATAACCCTAATCATACATACACAAAGCTGAGTTCTAACTTAAGTATCACCACTCAGGAAAAAGACCTTGAAGTCACTGTGGATAGATCACTGGCATCATCCACTCAATGTGCAGTAGCAACAGCAAGTGACGGATAATTCAGAAAGGGATAGAAAACAAAATGAGAAAATATCATCATAAATCTATGGGATGATACACCTGGAATACTGTGTCCCGTTCTGGTCACCCCATCTCATCATCAGAGCTGGAAGGGCTGCAGAGAAGGGCAACAAAAATGATCCAAGGCATGGAGCAGCTTCCGTAGGAGGAAAGGCTCAATAGGTTAGGGCTCTTCAGCTTGAAGAAGAGACACCTGAGATGGAATATGATAGTTTACAAGATCATGACTAGTGTGGAACAAGTAAATAGAGAGCCCTTTTCTAAAAATAGTAGAACCAGGGTTCATTCCATGAAATGAACAGGCAGCAAATTTAAAACAAATAAAAGGAAATACTTTTTCACCCAATAAACCTGTGGAACTCATTGCCAGAAGATGTTGTTCAGGCCAGCAGCATAACTGGCTTCAGAAAGGGACTGGATTAATTTTTTGGATGCCAGGTCCATAAAGGGCTCCTAGTTAGGATAGTTAGGGGAATAAGACACTTGATTGTTGGGTGCTGGGGGGAGCATGGAATGAAATAGGTTACCCTCCTGTAACCTGCTGCATACTGCCCTGAGCAAATGAAGCTGGCCACTGTCAGAATGGAATGCTGTGTTAGAAGACCATTGGTCTGACCCAGTTATGGGCTCTTCTTATGTTCTAAGGAGAACATAGGGAATAGCAATAGCCTCTTGCTCACAAACGCATAAGCAAGCATACTAAGCCATATAAAATACAGAGAAAACCATTGCCTCCCCTTACTGTACAGCATAGTGTGGTTGGCTGCAAAGGGAGGTCTATGGGAGGCTATTTCTGCTTGGAGTTTGACTAAACTGGAGATTGCCAAGGTCAAATTGTCTAGGGCAGGGTGGGGAACCTTTTCCCTCCCAGGGACCACTCTGAAAATTTAGTACTAACTCAGAGAGCCTCACAGAATTTGTGGCAGGGGTACTTAAGGCAGGCACCCAAGTAAGAGGAGTGTCCAGATCATGGATCTGTGCCATGGATCTCTCCACTATACTTTCATGCATGCCCTCATCTTTCTTACCCTGAGCTCAGTCTTTCAGTGCTTGGGCATAGGAACTGGATCTGGGGCCAGATGCAAGAACTGGAAAGGAGCTAAATAAAAACTAGCCACAGACTGCATTTTGCTCCTCGGCTCAAGATTATCTACCCTTGTTCCACGGGAAGGGAGACAGAAGAGAATGAGGCAGGACATTCCCCACATACACGTGGAAAAATTACTTTGCTGCCCATAGACATGCAATGCAATCTAAAATGTAGTAACCATTCTCTAGTGTTATGGCCTTGGTTATGCAATGGAATCCAATAGCACATATTTCCAATCCCACTAATTTTTACGATACCCTTAAGTATGTAGGGGAACCAGGTTAATAGATCCCTACGTAGGATCTGATGAAGGCTGAAAAGGCTATGTTCACCAACCCACTTCTTAGAAGAAATATAGGAAATAGAGCTCTTGGCCTCCAAAGCACATAGTAAATCAATTACGTTTTGTTTAATTTTATTTAACTTGATATTGACACAGCAGACAGAGAAATATGGCATAGTAACTTCGTTCAAGCATGGACCTTCAAATTTGCCAACATTCACTCGCACCCATCACCTTGGAAGGTGTCATGCCTCCACAATATTTTATATAGAGACCAGCTCCTGGCTCTTGGCTCTAAACTTAGACCCTGTCACGAGAGAGTTTGTTTAGGGCTCTTTTGACATTTTTGTGATTCTATGGACATACTGTCCATAGTTTGAATATGCTTTAGTAATTAATCCTCAGATTTTGTATGAGGTCAATCACTGTGAAATATATCATAAGAGCTCTGTCTTAAATAATACCACACATGACTCAGCACTGCATATTGTAACATAGGGTGAAGCCACATGAGACTGTGCCTAGACCTATCCCTCCAACCACTTCCTTCTCTTATTTCTTATTCATGTAGTCTTTCCCCTCTCCACTATTACTTGGTCTGAAATGAAAATGGCTAAGAAAAAAAAAGTTTGAATCATGTTAGTCCAGCAGACTAAGAAAATAAAGAGATGGAGGACAATCTAATTTTGTAATAAAAGGTTCCAAAAATAAAGTGATTTTCCAAATCACTCTTTGGACAGCCTGGTAAAAAAAAAGTAGGACTCCCCCAAACTTGCTTGTTACATTTTCACTCCTTAACTAATTAATAACAGCTGCCACATGTAATGCTTTATATTTAATGAAAGTTGGCTGCTTGCACAAGACATGTGAGGGGTGGGGGGAATTGCCGTGAGCCCAAGTCATGGGAGGGGAAATCACACGGAGCTCTGTTCATGTGTGCAGGGTTTCAAACTTCATTGGCCCATTTCTGCCATGATTTCAATCACAGATGACGGGGCTGGATTTTGAGCCCTGTTGTCCGTGATTGAAATCAGGGCAGAAATGGGTTAATGATGTTTAAAACCCCGTGCAAACAAGCAGAGCTTCACATGATTCCCCTGGCCTTGATTTCAGCTCACAGCAATTCTCTTCTCCCTCCCGTTTTGCGTGCAAGCACAGTTACTATTGTCATTTCATTGGGTTATATTATTTTCAGCATCCTGAGAATGAGACCCGAGAATGAGACCCGCTTTAACTCCACATTCTCAACCAGCACACTACTCTGCTTTCTAGGGGATCAACGACACTGTTGTTTAGAAACATATAATCTTAGCGCTGGAAGGAACCTCAAGGGTCACCTAGTTCAACCCCATGCTTGGATGCAGGAAGACTACAGCTATTTCTTATCTGACTGAAGAGTTCACTGTTCTACATAATGACATTCCCTTATTAAGGAAGAGCTCAAACTGTGGTCAGCAGATCATTGATGGTTTGCAGAGCACTTAATAGTGGTCCTCAGAGAGCTGGATAGTCACAGATAGTTCTGGTTCTTCTTCTTGTTCTTGTTACTCCACCACAGTAAAAACAAAACAAAACAACAACAACAAATCCATTTAAAAATTAATTTAATACTATTCTAATATTACTTTTCCGTGTGATTACTATTGTTATCATAGGGATGAGATACTATATTGTTGTGAACGGGAGGGAAGATGTCCACATGGTCACATCTCTGTGAGGTTGTGGTCAGCTCTATGAAAAAATTTGAGAAGTCTGTAAAGGAGGCTTTCTCTGCACACCTTCCTGCTCCTGCACATCTCAGAAGTAACTAGGACCAAGTATCAAATCCAGGATGGCAAATCAAGAATAAAATCTGGGCTGGCAAGGCAATACCTTATGTTATCTATAATTTCTAGTGGTACATTTTAGTATTAGATGTACTGCTTAATTTCCTAATAGGTGTTTTTTTAAATACCAAGGCATTCAAATGAGTTGGCTTCAGCACCATTTTTTAAATGTATGGTATCTGCTGCTTCCCTAGCTGAAGTTTCTGTTTGCAAGATGCAATTTCATTTTAGGGAAAAAATATCAGACTTTCCCGCAAAATTCCCCCTACTCCATAAAAGCTGAAATCCCATTGAGCCCTCTGATAACATATATCATAGTTCAAAGAAAGTTCTAACTTGAAGCAAAGAATGACTAGATCCAGAGTTGCAACTGGCACGCTGCAATGAACTGGAACAACTTAGAACTTTCTACTTTACTAACACGTGATTGGTCTGTAAAACCACTTCATTTTCTCAAGCTGCCCTGATGAAATTACATAACAGCGCTAGAGAAACCCATCCTGATAACATCAGCACGCAAAAGAGTGACAGTCAGTATTAATGTAAATCTGCTCTTGTAATATTCTGAAGGGGGTAGTTCACAATGCTGAATCCTTATTGGCTGGCACAGTAAGGATCTTTATTCCTTTATAAAATACCGGGAAAGTCTCTTTTGACGAAGGGGGGAGAAAGTATTAAACTTTCAGGTGAATTAAGAAAGGTCCTAAAGTAACATGAGTCTTCATGCATCTCCCTAAGCCTACCACTAGCCCGGCCAGTCTGGGAGAGAGAGAGAGAGAGAGGCTGTCCTGCTCATTTAAGAGAGCGAGTGGCTTTATTAAGCAGCGTGTAAACTTACTTTCCAGTGATAAATTGGCTTCTGGACGGCGTGCACATGGGCTGCACGTAGTAATTCTCCAGTTTAACCCCTTCAGCAGCTAGCTTGTCCAGCGTGGGTGTCCTGATCTCGGAGCCATGGTACCCTACGTCTCGGAAGCCCTGATCGTCCGCCAGGATGAAGATGATGTGAGGCTGAGAGGTGGTGGCGCTGGCCTCCGGCACCACTGCTGCTGCCCCGCTCTGGTCCGGCCGCGGGCTGGCCCCGACACTGTCCCAGGACAGATAGCCGTAAGTGAGGAGGCTGAGCACAGAGAAGCCGGCCAGCACCCCCGCGGCGACCATTTTCCCCTTGCAGAGCCGGTGATGCGTTGCACGGCCCCCGGGGGCCATTCACCTTGGCCAACGCGGAGAGGCTGCCGCCTCAAGGGGGCGCCGAGTCCCTCACAGCCCCGGCTGTCGCCTCCTCTTACAGGGGCGCTGAGATCCAGGGGCAAGAAGCGGAGGCGGCTGACTCAGAGCATCCCCAGCCGCCGGGGTCCAGCTTTCAGCCCCCATCCCAAGCCAGAGCCGAGCCCCAGCCGCCAGAGAGGGGGAAGCGCCCCCCAGCCTCCCATGGCAGGGGCTGCTGCTGGAGTGGCGCCTCCCGCCAGGCGCGCTCTCCCTTCTCCTCACCCCGGACATCGGAGAGACACGCACGCGGACCCACCCCAGCCAAGGGGCGAGAGAGAGCGCGAGCGAGAACCTGCCTCTGCCTCAGCGCCGGCGAGCGGCTCCTGTCCCTCCCTCCTTCCCGCCCTCTTGTCTCCAGCTGCACTGTGTGTAGTTAAACACCGGCGGCTTCCTCCTCGGGAGGGGAGAGTGAGCAGCGAGCCAGCAAACTTCTGCCCGCTGCCGCGTTCCTCTGAGGGGAGCCCGCCCGCCCGCGTTCAGCCCCTTCCCCCGGGCGGGCAGCCAGCTAGCCAGCCAGCCGTGGCCCCTTCCCGCTGATGTTGTGGGGAAAGCTTTCTCTCCACAGGGACCCCGTTAGTTAGCGCCAGTGTTTAGCCCGCTGAGGCAAGCTTTCCCAGCGCCCCGCCTTGTCAGCAGTGAGGGGGTCACCCTCCCTCCCCCTTCCGTTCCATAGCGCCCCCCCATCTCTCCCCTTCCCTGCTAGCCACGCTCTCTCTCCAACCCTTCTAGTCCCCTCTCTTCCCACCTCCTCCTCTTCCTTCTTCCTAGCTGGAGAGAGAGAGAGAGTTTCGCTTTTGTTTTCTATCCCGGCTGCCTTTTGTCTGTACCCATCACCCTCAGGAGCCGCCTTGTTTCTGCAGCAGTTTTAAAAAATAAAGCAACCACCAGGGTCTGCAGTGGAAACTAATGAAAGAAAAGTATCCCAAAGCTGCCTGTAATCCAGCAGGAAAGACACCCCGCCTCCTGTAGATCCTCAGTACGCTTGGCATGTTCTCCTAGTGTCAAATTGGACAGGACATTCCTTCTAGCCAAAGCAGTGGGACACATTTTGTTTGGATCTGTCTTTAAAACCATCCCATGACATCTCAGTCTCTTTCCTGATGGTGTGATTTATTTTAGCCCCTTTGCAGAAGTTTTCCTCTTTGCAAAAATATTATTTGCAAGGGTTCAGAAATTACCACAAAAGCTGGAAAATGTGAATGTACAGGATTTATTTTCAACCACAAACCAGTTCTAGTTGCCACCTCCCTCCTCATTTTGGTGCCATTGAAGTAAATGCCTGGAATGTGCAACTGAATGAGCCTCTCTTTTTTCTTTGTTTTAAACTGTCTGTGTGCAGTAATTTTGCAATGTGATGTCAAACAAGTCTCCCTGGTGCCTGGATAGAATACAGAACTCTGAAATGATCAAATATTTAAGCATGTAGGAATTTACATTCATCATGCATAAATAAGTTAAATCTCAAGTAAATGGGCTGGTTTGAATTTTCGAGTTAGTTGCCCTGTCATATACAACATTTTGCCAAACTAGCTTACCTATTAAAAAGTCATTCAGTTCCTCACCAATCAGTCAACCAGCCTCTAGGATTCACCACAATTCTGAAACATTTACTGTATCTCTTTGGGTAGCTCTCGCAACCTCTATACTATGATGGGTGGATTGGTTAATATTCTTTCTGGAAGAATATTTCTAATATGGATGGAATGTACTGTTTATAATTTTTTTAATACAAGGCTTCTTCTCCAAAAGCTACTGAAAAACCAACCTATCAGAGAAGCATTCCAAGGATAAGGCCCACACACTGCCCTAGCCTCTGTTTTGATTTGTGATGTATTGTGCATTCTTGTGTCTTTATACTATACATCATTTTAGAGCAGAGACTAATTTGGCACAATTTTCCTCTGGTACAGCTCCTGTGTACACTCACAGTATTGTATGAAGAATGGCTTTAATGACTTACTGATTATAATAAGTACACCCAAGCTGTCAGCGTCCAATAGGAGTTACCAGACTGGAATTTACAAGAAACCACACATGATTATAGATATTTTGGGAAGTTTCTGTTAATCCAGATGAGAAAACATTTGACCTACAGTATGAATCACAGAGGTTTGTATATTTTAATTTTTAAAATCCTACGAATTAACTTCATGGACAGATATTTTGCCAAGCCAATTGGAGAGAGATAAATTAATAGCACAGTGTTCCTTACCTGGACAGAAAATAAATACTGTCCACTGAAATTTGGGCCAACATTTCAATGATGTAAAATGATTTCAAAATAACAATACATTAATAAAAAGCCAGTAACGCCAAAAGAAAAATCTCCACTTTAAAAGTTCTGCTGAAAAGTTTTCAAACAAATAAGCATTCCATTTCTGTTTTGGTCTCAAAGTGGAACAGACTATCAGTGATTTTAACTGTCCATCTAAAAGAGAATCATAGTAATAGAATCAAAGAATATCAGAGATGGAAGGGTTCTCAAGGATGCAGAATGCATGGATGCAGGATTTCATTGCTGAATAGTTCATATAGTTAGGAAATATTTCCTGATACCTATCTGAAATCTTTTTCTAATTTAGAACCAGTGTGGTGTAGTTGATAAGGTACTTGATTAGGAGCTGGGAAGCCAGAGTTTGAATCCTGCCCTAGCCATGAACTCACTGGGTAGCCTTGGGCAAGTCACAATCTCTCAGCCTAGAGAGCCAGTGTTGTGTAGTGGATAAGGTGCTGGACTTGGGCCAGGGAAGACAGGGTCAAATCCTCTTTAGCTATGAACTCACTGGGTGACCTTGAGCAAGTTATAAACTCTCAGCCTCAGTTCCCCATCTGTAAAAACTGGAATAGTGTGTGCCTGTGTTCTCCTCACCCGTGTCTGTCTTAGATTGTAAGCCCACTGGGCCAGGGACCTATCTCTGAAAAATCTGTGATAGTAAAGTGCTGTGTATGCCTAGTAGCGCTATAGAAATGATAAGTAGTAGTAATTTAAGCCCATTATTTCTAGCCCTGCCCTCTGAAGCAATGAAGAACAGTTTCTTGCAATCTTTAGATATTTTAAGACTGCTACCTTTCACACTGTTGACCATGCCCTCCTCCTGGACTCATTTTGCTCCCTTCTCTTCCTATCTCTCCAACCGCTCCTTCAATGTGTGTCTTGCTGGTTCTTCCTCCACATCCCTTCCCCTCTCAGTAGGAATTCCCCAAGGTTCTGTTGTCTGCCCACTTCTCTCTTTAGACTGTCCCATTATTTGAGTCCTGGACTTCCCCACAGCACCAACGGGTGCGTATTAAGGAAAGTGAGAAAGCACCCTCTGATATCTCTGCCTTGTTGCCTCACTGCCTACTCAAACTTAATATGTCCAAGATTGAGCTCATCTTCCCTCCAAAACCTTCCTCTCTCTCTCCTCCTTAGTTGCCATCATTGGAGTCATGATCCAGTCAGTCCCCCAGGCAACATAGCCTGGAGTTCATCCTCCCTGTCCTTTAAACCTCAGGTCCAATTGTGTCTCCCTGAATAACATTGCTAAAATCAGAGCCTCCCTTACTGTTTTCACTGCCAAAACTCTAGCCCATGCTCTATTCAACTCTTGCTTTGACTATTGCAACCTCCTCCTTACTGGCCTTCCCTACTCACATCTTGCATCCTTAATTTCTGTTCAGGACTCCTCTGCCAAGGTCATCCACCTCTCTTGCCACTTTGATCATGCTCAGCCCCCTCCTCTCTCCTCTCCACTGGAGCCCTCTACCAGAACACATTCAGCACAAGCTTCTGGTACTTACTTTCAAGATCGTTAATGGTCTTGCACCCTCTCTCCACTTGTTGCTTGCCACACTCATGTCCAGGAGCTCTGCTTCTCTTCTGCTACCACACTTTCCTGACCATGACTCCCTTGCTCCTCAAAGTATCCACATTTTCCCCTTGCTGCCCCCCATGCCTGGAATTCTCTCCCTGAATACATTATTCTGCTTCCTCCCTTCCTATCTTCAAATTCTTCCTGAAAATCTACCTCTTCTGTAAGGCTTTTCCTAGCTCCTCGTCCCCTTAGGGTAAGGCCACAGGAGTCATTATCCTACATTGGGCAACCTTACATTAGCCCGCGATGTGGCTGACCATCAGACTGGCATCACCAGATGTTTGTCTGCTTCTACCACGGGGTCGGCAGCAGGCTGCTATGCAACACATCTGCTAGAGAATGATGACGCATCATGGGCTACTGTTGAGGATTGGGCCTAGAAAAGCGTGTCCAGCTGATTGCAAACAGCTGATTGCTGGGGGGGGGGGCTATTTAGCGGGTGGGAAAAGCACATACGTTCTTCCGGGGGCCCCTCCCCCTATCAGCTGTTTAGTTGGCAGGAGAGCATGCAGGCTCCTCCTCCTGTCCTGCAGCACAGTAGGAGTCCAGGAGTCCAGCCCCATGTGGCTGGCTTTGAGTCCTCAGTCAAACCCATGGCATGGAGGGGCTAGTGATACTTGCAGGTGTGATGCTCATTTGGACAGTTCTCTTTGCTGGTCCAAAGTGTGGCGGCTGTTTTTGCCCTGCCCCACATGTGATGGGGATGTGACTGGCCCTGTCTCATGTGCTTTACCCTTAGTCTCCACCCTGATTTTCTTAGGTTCTTCTCTTCCCCTGTAACTAAATTAAAATTATTTATTTAAATTTATATGCTGCCCTTCCCTGAGGATCAGGGCAGCTTACAATGCATAAAAACATTTAAAATGAATACAAAACCTCTTAACACCCCTCCCCACAATACCACCTCCCCACCCAACCCCCTCATACTCCTACCCCAATCCCCCAAAACCCCCACCCAATGAACCTCTGGTGGAAGGGAGTTCCATAGTATTGGGGCAGCAACCGAGAATGCCTCCCTGTGAGCCCTTGCTGTACAAACAAGGCTAATGGATGGTACTCACAGGGAGGTGTTTCCGGCCTATTGCAAGGACCACAATGGGGCATGGAAGGACAGGCGGTCTCTCAGTTATGCGGGGCACAGGCCATTTAGGGCTTTAAAGGTAAAAACAGCACCTTGAATTGTGCCAGGAAAGCTGTAGGGAGCCTGTACAGACTTCAAAGCATCGGTGTTATGTGATCCCAGTGCCTCGTCCCTGAAAGGAGGCGAGCCACTGCATTCTTCACCAGCTACAGCTTCTGAACAGTAATCAAGGGCAGCGCCACATAGAGCGTGTTGCAATAATCTAGCCTTGAAGCGATGAAAACATGGATGATGGTGGCCAGATCTGAATTGGAAAGAAAAGGCTGCAGCCTCCTCACGAGAGAAGTTGGTGAAAAGCACTCCTATCCACCACTGCAACCTGATAATCTAGGCACAGCAAAGGGTCTAGAAACACTCCATGGCTGCAAACCTGATTGACAAGAGGGGTCGAATTCCATCATCAACAGGAGTCCCAATCCCCTTCAGGTCACAAGTCCGGCCAACCATCATCAGCTTGGTCTTGTCTAGATTCAGGTTCACTTGGCTCATTCTCATCCAGTCCCTGACAGCATCCAGACATCGGGAAAGCACTGAGACTGCAGGTCCTGGGTTGGATGAAAAAGAGAGGCAGAGTTGGGTGTCACCAGCATATTGATGGCACTTCACCCCAAATCTCTGAATGGCCTCACCAGTAGCCTCATATACACATTGAAGAAGAGGGGAAACAGAATAGAATCCTGTGGGACCCCATGGGGAGGTCCCAAGAGGACAATGAGCAATCGCCCATCACCACTCTCGCGGATTTCCCTGACATGAAGGTGTGGAACTACTCAAGAGTGATCCCATGCACCCCCGCCAGGTTCCACAGTTGTGTCAACAACACCTCATGATCAACTGTATCAAAGGCCAGTGAAAGCTTGAACAGGATAGAGCCATAGGCCGCAATCCCAAGCGGGATCTGTGCAGCACAATGCAATCCCTATGGAGATGCATGCGGTTTGCACGTATGTGCATGCATGTGGAGTATGGGATTGACCCCACTGAGTAACAAGGCTGGAAGGTACCTCAAGGGTCATCTAGTTCAGACCTGTGCTGCAGGACCTGCCACACCCCAACCATCTGCACAGATTTATTTATTTATTTATTTATTATTACAATTTATGTGCCTCCCCCTCCTGCTACAAGCATCTCAGGGCAGATAACAACATTTTAAAATACATAACTAAAATACAATTAAAAACAACATAAGATCCCCAGATTAAAATAACCCAAACCCAAACCCTCCCTACCCAACCCACCAACCCACCCCATCTTCCTCGATAAAGGCACGGCAGAACAGCCAGGTCTTACAATGTCTACAGAAAGAGGGGAGGTCGGTGGTCAAGCGGACCTTCAATGGGAGGGAGTTCCACAGCTGCGGTGCAGCCACAGAAAACGTCCCATGGTTGACACCTGGGGAACCTTTAGGAGGGTGCCCCTGGCCGCCTGCAGGGGCCGATCCAGAATCTGGGGGGTGAGGTGGTCCTGCAGGTATTATTATTATTATTAAACATTTATAAAGCGCCAGTTGCAACCTGGCGCTGTACAGAACATACAATCAGATGCGGTCCCTGCCTGTGGCTTACAATCTAAAAGACAAGGAGGGGGAGACAAGGAGAGGGGACAGCGGGAGAGACATGGGAGAAGACAAACAAACATTCAGGC
>QEPC01012655.1:1481022-1499900 GCA_003113815.1 Sphenodon punctatus | reverse complement strand
TGGTCAAGAACAAGCAGAACCATTCAAGAACAATCCTGCCCACTCCTGCACAGTCCCACAGGTGCATCACCAACATCTCATGATCAACGGTATCAAACGCAACTGACAGATCTAACAGGATCAACAGGGTCGAGCGACCCCAATCCATATCTTGGTGCAGGTCATCTACCAAAGCCACAAGCGCAGTCTCACTGCCATAACTCGGATGAAAGCCAGACTGACAGGGATCAAGAAAACCGGTACGATCAAGATGCCCCTGCAGCTGCCGAGCCACTACCAGTTCAATAACCTTCCTTTTAGGGAAGGTTAGAGACAGGCCGATAGCTGGCGGGGGAGGGAGGGGCAGCGTCAAGCGATGGTTTCTTGAGCAGAGGCCGCACCATTGCCTCCTTGAGACAGCCTGGCACTCTGCCCTCCCACAGGGAGGCATTGACCACCCCAGCCAGCAATGGCCCCATTGTCTCCCAGCAGATCTTAACCAGCCAGGATGGGCAAGGGTCTAATTCACAAGAAGTGGCCCTGACCACCCCAAGAACATCCACCGCATCAGCGGGCATCACTGACTGAAACTGATCCCAGAAAATCGGACATGACGGGGCTTCCATAACCCCTGGTTCCCCTAGTGTAATAACTGCTGTGTTGAAATCGTAGTGAATACGAGCAATTTTGTCCACAAAATAATCCACAAACATGTCACAGCAGTCAGTAGATGACTCCACTTCAAGGTTGAGGGAGGCCGGACTGACCAGCCCTTGTACTACCCGGAACAGCTCAGCTGGATGTGATTTTGTGGACGCTATGAGGGCAGAAAAGAAATCCCTTTTTGCTGCCTACATAGCCACGGCATAGGCTCGTAAACTGACTCTATGCCGCAATCTATCGGCTTCAGCATGAGAATGATGCCACCATTGCTTCAACCGCCTCCCATCTTGCTTCAGCAACCGCAGCTCCTTGGAAAACCAAGGAGGTCTGTGGAGCTGCCGCCAGGTCAGTGGATGCCTAGGAGTTGTCTGATCAATGGCCTCCGTCAGCAAGGTGTTCCACAGCACAACTAGGTCATCAATGAGATAGTCATCAAGGTCAGAGGGTATTTTCACCAGAGCATTCCGGAACCGTTCTGGTTCCATCATCCTCCGGGGGTGAACCATCTGAATTGGCTCCACACCCTTCCGGGGGCAGACATGCGCTAGGATCGAGGTCTGCAGGAGGTAATGGTCCGTCCATGACAAGGGCACAGCTGATATCTCCCCCACTAACGGAACACCCGCCTCAAGGCCGGTGCAAAACACAAGGTCTAAGATATGTCCTCCCTGATGTGTTGGGCTGACAACCATCTGGGACAGACCCATGGTTGCCATGGCGGCCATGAACTCATGCTCAGCTCCTCGAAGGGTGGCGTCAGCATGAATGTTGAGGTCCCCCAAGGCTATTGTCTTTGGGGACCGCAACACCACCCCCGACACCACCTCTGCCAGAGCATGCAGGGAGACCACTGCACAGGTAGGTGCGCGGTATACCAGCAGCACTCCCAAACTGTCCCCTGTCAAACATAAGATGGAGACCTTCGATACTGTCATCCAGCCCCGCCACCGGTTCCACTGGTCACGGCAGTGGGTCCAGCTCTCGTCGTTGCTATCTGGCCTTGACACTGTGGCGTGCATGGAGGCACCTCCGCCGACCCCGGTAACCCAGGCAGCTCCGATGGACTGGCAGGGTTTGGGCATGGCGAGTCCTGGCACTGAGTGGGTGGAGGGCTCTGTGTGGTGCTCCGTGAGACTCGTGGTGCAGTAGGGGGTGGGACCTTAATCACATAATGCTGGCGATGGGAATTTCCTAGCGCTGGTGAACAGAGTGAGACCAGCCACCTGAACTCTAAGTACATGTGTTTATCCTGTGCTATTGTGTTATTGAGACGTGTGGTGCTTGTTGTGACTCCTCCCTGTCTGTCCTGGAAGTAGTGAAAGTGACTGTGGTGACTGGGTGAGTGTGTGAGTGAGTGCTTGTGAACGTACGAGTGTGGCTTCCCCTCCTGCTCCCCTGCTATCGGGAAAGACCTCCACCCCCTCCATGAGCATACCCTTCCTTAGCCCTTCCCCTTTCCCCTGTGGCCCTCCCCGGTTTCCCCCCACTCTTCTCCCACGATCCTTCCCAGCCCTATTCCTCATTTGGGCACTGACTGTGGGTGAGGTGAGCGATGCGGGGCTTTGTTCTCCCTTCTGTCCTCTGCGCCCTATGATGATAGGGGCCTGGCCTCTGTGAGACCCAGTGGCTCACATACTATCCGACGGGCAGGTATCCCACCACCCTTGCAACCAAGGGAAGGGATCAGGACATTAAGACGTGTGAGAGTGCGTGCCCCACCCCCGATAGATACCCAATATGGATTGCACTGGATACCTCCTCACAGACCATCCCTCCTTAAAAATCATATCTACACCGCACTCCCTTCCCTCTGATGGTGGCTGGTGCTGCACGGAATACCCAGCCGGAACAAGACCAGCCGGAATAGGCCCCGATTCATTGTTCAGCCAGGTTTCCATGATACATAAGAGATCGGCGGCATGGTCCAGGATGGTTTCCTGGACTGTTGTCGCTTTGTTAGCCTCTGATCTCGCATTTAACAGCACCATCACCGGGTTTAACAGCACCATCAAATTAGCAATAAATGTTATTTCAAGCATAACGTATTTTATGTTCATCAACAGGAATTACAGTTCAAACCAGTTTATGAAAGTATTTCAGCAACATAAAATATATTATTTGCTTACCCAAAGTTATTGGGTAAGTTATTAATGCCACTAGACACAAGTCAAATTGAGATAAGAGGGAGTTTGAGTTTTAAAGGACTTGGGTAATTTTGCTTTACTCCTATGAGTAAAGAAAGTGGAATTTAGCTTTGCTTAACAAATATGGAAATATTTTTTATCAACAGAAATTAGAATGCACTTCCCATTTTCTGTCCTGCCTTATCACCGTGGCTGCTGAGCAATGCATTGCCTTGTTAGTCATCATACAGTAACAAATGAAAAATTCAAAGACAGTTGCTGTCAAAGGTCTAAAAGCCTTTAACTCTCACAATGGATATTTATATCATGAGATATTCCTATTTTCCCGCTGTGCTTTACTACTGCTTGTTCTAATAAGGACATAAAAATTAACAGGAAACAACAGAAGGTAGAAGTTCAAGTCCTCAAGGTCTGGGTTGCTTACCAGGATCACAGAGTAGGGTTGCAAAACATAAGGGTAAATGTAGCATTGTAGTCACTCACCAGTACAATCTAATCAGTTGTTAGGCCAGGGGGTCATGCAGAGGCATATTAAGAAGCCATGCAGAAGTCAATTGTCCAGCAAGTCAAGCCAGAGGTGTAGTCGGACAGGTAGGTACACCAAGGCTGAGTAACTTGGTAGGTATACCACATAGCAGCAGCAGCAGTGCAGAGGCAGGCATAGTAGCTAGGTAGTAGAGGAGAAACATGGGAAGAAGCATAACGGTTCCAGGGGATGGATGCAGGAATGGACCAGAACAGGAGCAGAGATTCTTGGGCTCCCTGGAATGCACAGGGCATGAACAGAGTAACACATAGACAGGTCTTCAGCATAGCCAAGCCAACTAGAAGTTCCCTAATTTTGTGGACACTTCCCATTTCTTGTCATGCTCCTGAGTAATCAACAGAGACAGGTGTGTGTTGCGAGGAGCATAGGGGAGCATACCTCCAGTTTTCCAGGAGGAATTCAGAGGAGGTCAGGAAGACTGCCATGTAGTCCCCTGGAGCTTGGTTCTAGCCTGGAGGGAGCTCAGGAAAGCAAATATCCCCCCTTTCACCCATGTTTCTGGACCTAGGATCTCAGTAGCCTCCACAGGATATGAATGGGATTCTTATTCCCTATTGTTTCCTGTGTGGACACCTTGTCAGGGTCAGCACTGGAGCTCAGAGAGATGAGGTAATGGAAGCCACAGGTCATGTTCTGAAAACACTGAATGTTGGATTAAATATGAGTATCTACCAATTAAAATCTGAAACAGTTGCAGTGTTCTCATATTTGCTGTTATGTGGCCGGTTTTAAAAAGATCTTTATTATTTATTTATTTATTTATTTATTTCCGTTTTCTTTTATCCCGCAACCCTCCTCTTCACAGAGCAGCTTGGAGCAGCTCACATACGCCATCAATACACCAGCAACACAATAAAACACAATTCATATTAGTGGAGATTAATTTGGTCTCTTTTTCTTTAGGTCAAATGTTGTCATTGCACCAAAGGAAGAATAGGTAATAGCTCACAGTATTTTTCTGACTTCAGAAGTTTTCTAGTGATATGCAAAAGCACAACTAAACTAGACTAGCATATTTTGTAGAATAGCTATGATTGCAGAGGAAGGGAAAGTAACTTGGGCATAACACAGTTTGGAAATGCAAAAAAAGGAAGAGCAAGTACTTTAATTTTTAAATTTTCTACTAACACTACCCTTATTGCTGATGTGATGCCTGTACACCATTGGGTACAGCCACATGATACACCTACCACAGTTTGGGCAGCTTTACCCCACTTTGGTCACTGTTGCCATGCATTACAACGCATTGTGTGTCTGTTGGCCACCGGATGTTCCCCTGCCATGTGACAGGGTGGGCAGCTAGCTGCAATGCCCTGTGTCCTCAGAAAAAGGCCGAGGACACAGGATGTAGCAGCCTTACCCAAAGTGGGGTAAGGCTGCCCAAAGCACGGTAGCGGGTCACCACTTGTGGGACTGGTCCCTGTGTGCATGACGAGCTCTGTCACAGGGCTTTGAGCAGCAGGCACTATCTCCAGTCTCATGTGGTCATGGCTGGGGGAGGGTGAGTGGGCCGGGGTGGGCCCCGCATATGTGGTTGGTGCCTTGGCCCATCCTGGGACATGTTAGTAGGTCCAACAGCAGCCCACCTGCCCAGGTTCCCTGCGGGGGCCGACCATCTCCCCTGCTCCCCATGTTGGCCCCAAAGTGTGGTGGCAGCAACTGTCTGCCATGGGGCGCCCAGGGACGGGGCTTGCTGCAGCTCATGTGGCTGCAACATTTGGCTGCAGTGTTCCTTTCCACTGAAAAACTAATTGGCCTTCAGTAATGCAGTGAGGCAACACTGCTTCCCAAGTGGATGCTGTGCTTTCCATCAGGCCTTCACTGCAGGAAACAACCTATTAAAACCATAGATAAAAATCTGATGATTCATGAGAGTGACCTCATTCCCTTTCCCATTGATGGAGCCTGGTAATTAATTCACAGATGCAATATCCATAAATTATCAGATTCCACCCACAAGTTGTTCTGTGGTTTATGATGTAACCAGAAACTTGCCTGTTAATTTATTTTATATTGAATGTAGATTTCCCCTCAGTTCCCTGCAAGATTTTACAAGCAAGGGGCCATATTTCAAACTGAATAGCATGCAGTGATGTAAATCTAGAGTATCTCAGTTGAACCTAGTGGAGTTACAATGGATTTACTCCTGGAAAACGGAGATCAGCATTTGTTCTTATGTGTATTTCTGATGGAAGCCTGTGCAAAACTGTGGTGTGGATATTTTGTCCCACAAAAGGGCTTATTTTTATATCCCTATTTTCCATTTACATAGCAGCTTTATTCCCAAAGAAAATCCAAACAATTAAACTATACGCTTAGTGTAGAGCACTCTGAAATGCAGCTGTTTTTGACAGCAGCAGCCAGCTGACATATTGCACACAAGTTACTAAGAAGAGGACATGTTTACTATGGGATAAGCGAGGAGCAAGTGTGACATGCAAACGTTTTGGGCTCCTATTAGGAGACCCATTCTCCATGCCCATTTAATCACACTGATTTGGTGAACCTACCTGCATTTCACAAACATTACTGCTACGCTTTTCCCACTATTGTCACTCACTGTGGAAAATCCCCTTCAGCTCACACCATCAGTGTGGTTGGAATCACCTGAGAGTAATGCCCCCCCTCCCTCCCTCATCCCAATGCTTTGAAAATGCTGCGGTGGACCCATGGCTAGATCCAGGTAGGTTCTAACTGTGCAAGTACACAGGGCCCCAAGTGTTTGGGGTCAGGAGCAAAGGGCTCTCATTGTTAATGCAACCAAATGCTACACACAGTTCTGTTTCCAGCCATGGAAAGTGCTGAGATACATTCCATGTGACAGCAGCATCTTGTTAAAAATACATTTTGCTAGCACTAGTTCACGTGCTAGTGGCAGAAAATCATTGTCTTAGTTTGCAAAATACATATTAGATATTAGCATCAGTTGTTTTGAACAATTGGATACTTGCCTTATAAGAGATATTTAAGACTTTTAGCCACCACCCGATCTATGCTCAGGAATGGGTTTAGTTCCCTGTGTAACTGTAGTAAGGAGAAGAGTAATTTCTATACTCTGTGAGTTGTCTGAGTTTCAAAAATGGACTTTATTCACATTTGTTCCATTACTCCCAGGGAATGGGATGTTGTATGAATCAGCTGAGGATATTTATATTCTGTCCATTACTTTAAAAATGAAATTGACCTTGCATTAACAGGTTAAATAAAATACAGTGAGTAACTTAATATTACATCTCTTGAATTTTTTCCTGTTTTTCTTGGAGAACAGTGTCGTAAGGCTGTTCAGTGATGATACAACAGAAAAATAATTGCATCTTCTTGTATGCCTTTAAATTTTTTTTATAAAAAATAAACCCACTTTTTCCTCCCAGCCTAGCCTCAAAGTTAGACAATGGGCTATTTTCAATGTACCTAGTTTAGTAAATTAATATAATATTTATACACATTAGGGATGACACGGGATGGGACAAGGAATGTCCCACTTTGAGGTTTTCAAGCTCCAGTCATGTTACCAAATGTACCTGGCAAGCTGAGTGAATGGGTGTCTGAGGGGATCATGTAACGGAAGGAGGGGAGAGGCACGGTGTGTTCTGGGAGATAAAAATCTGGGGAGCGTCTCTCACACAGGACAGTAAGACAAATCTTTGTAGTCAAAGGTGAATTACTGAGTACAGGTCTGTGCGGTACATGTCTTGCTGGAGGTATGGCAGCTCTTTAGGTGTAAACAGATGAGATGTTGCCCCACTTTCAACCCCATTAACTGGATTCACCTGCTCATCTGTCAGGTGGCCACCAAATGTTCACCCTGGGCACCCTGGGGTCACTACTCAGGGTGATGATGCTGTGCGGGTGAATCGGGGAAAGGTGGGGCAATGCGCTGCCCCATGGCCAACTCCTGTGTGTTGGGGAGACCTCATGGGTGCCCCCATCTGTTGGGTGTGTAGCTGCTTGTGCCCACGTTCAGCACTATAGAGCCGCAACCAGCGGCCCAGGTTGTCTGAGGAGCAACTGCAACTCTATGGTGGGGAGGGGGACTGCAACAGGGAGGAACGCCTGCCCATGAGTTGTAGTGCCATGCAGAGCCCATAGGTGACAGTTGCAGGGGGGCCCTATGGAGTGACCACGAGCTCTGGCGTCCTCCCCTCTTATGTGTTAACACCACCCTTTCTGACACTGTGGGGAGGGGAAATCACAATTTCGTATAGGGCCCCAATTTCCCTGGGCCAAGCGCTGTGTGGACCCATTCATTGCTTACTGTGTATGGAAAAATGTGTGCGGACTCAATCATCATTTTGTGCCATTTGTGCTTAAATTGTTTAAATTAGTTTTCTTTTATTTTCCATTTTTACCCCGCCTCTCTTGCCAAAGTGACTTGGGGCAGTTTACAAATACAAAAACAGCAGTCATAAATATAAACATATAAATACACACAATATAATACAGTATAAAACTAACTAAAACTTTGGCTTGTGTATACAAATAGAAATAAAAAAGCATACTCTCCCCCCAACCTATCTAACTCGTCCCCCCCTCTCCCCCAAATGCCTGGCAGAAGAGCCAGGTCTTACAGTTTCATTGGAAGGCAAGAAGGTTCGGACTGAGGTGAACCTCCACCTGGAGGGAATTCCAGAGTGACAGTGTGGCCGCTGAGAATGCCCTCCTGCCTGTTCGAACCTGCCAATAATGTGGGACTTCCAGGAGGGCACCCCCAGATGACTGCAGGGGTCACCTAGGGACCCAGGAGGTGAGGTGATCACTCAGATAAGCAGGTTCCAGGCCGTGAAGGGCTTTAAAGGCCAACGCCAGCACCTTGAATCGGGCCAGAAGACAATAGGCAGCCAGTACAGCGCCCAGAGCACAGGTGATATGTGCTCCCTGCAACCTGCCCCCCATAAGGAGATGGACTGTCACATTCTGCAATGGCTGCAGCTTCCAAACCATCACCAAGGGCAGCCCCTCGTAGAGCGCATTGCAATAGTCTAGCCTTGAGGTGATGAACGCATTGATGATAGTGGCGAGATCAGAGCCCAAGACATATGGGCGGAGACTTTTCACCAGATGTAATTGGTGAAAGGAGCCCCTGGTCATAGCCAACACCTGGGAATCTAGGCACAGCTGCGAGTCCAGGATCACCCCCAGGCTCTGCACAGATTTAGCCAACAGAGGATGCCCCCAATAACAGGGTAAATCTCCTCACCCAGCTCACCGGTTCCATCTACTAACATCACCTCTGTCTTATCAGGAGCAACACCTCTGTCTTATTGGGAATTATCTGCCTGGATGTCTATATACTGGGTGAGGCATGTAGTTTCTTTTGCAGATCTGACCCAAAATTAGTAAAATGTGTTGCTATACTGTATTTGCTGTGATAGAGGATACTGAAATCTCCAGTTCAATTGAGTGCTTTTGCCATAAACAGTGCAGTCTGGACATCTTCATTTGTTGGTCTTATTTTTTTTTTTTTTTTTTCTTTTTAAAGACCTATATGCATCTAATTTGTTTAAATTTACCTAACTTTTTATGTAATGAGAACTAACAGGACAAAGGAAGAACTGAAGTAAAACCATATTTAATCTCAAAATGTAACAGGCGTCTGGGGGAAAAAAGAGGAACATTTTCAGACACAAATTCTTCAGTAGAAGTGAATTCCTTCCATTTGTAAAGTAAAAAGTTTTTCGTTTATGAGCATCTGCAGGCAAAGCCTGTTGTGAGGATGACACTGCCAAGTGACATCACCACTTCCTATTATTCACTAAGCTGTCTGTTTTTTAGGAAACAATCAGACTGAAAATACATGTTCTGATGGGTCAAGCACTTGTGGGATAAAATAATACATGTTCTGAACACTGCATTTTGCCTCTTAGAAACAATTTGGTTTCAAGGTTTGGGGTGCACAGCTGCAATAAAGCTGTCTTTCTGTAATGTTGGCACTAAGGGAGAGATGTTTTGAAACCAGGAATAGTGTCTGTCGTCCTGAGAGAAGAACTCTAATTGGCTGCTGCAAAGGCTGAGAATATTTTAAAGAGCTGTTAAATATTAGAAATACCATTTGGACAAGTATATGCTGTACCAAATGGGAACTTCATGCCATATGCTGAAATCTTTACATGCTCTGATGTCAAGGATTACATAGTTACGGTGTTTTTCTTATGCTTTATAGTTCCCAGCAATTAAAATACGCATCTGAATTTTGGAAGACCCTCAGAACAGTCACTTGTGCCTGCTGAACAAGGTCATTCTCTACAACATTTACGCTACTGCGTATACATTGACAGAACATCACATTCTTGTGTGTGTGCTCATGTGTGAGTGTAGCATTTTTACACCTTATTCTTTGTTGCTCACCTGGACAGCTACCAGAGAACAAGCCTACTCACAGAGATGTCCTTCCTTGCCTTTCATCTCACCCGTCAAATCAAAAGTCAGTCTATCAGTGTTTTTCCTTAGTTTTCCTCCAGAAGTATGGCAATATAATGATTTTATTCTTTCATCTGTATCTGCAACAGTGACAGATGATCTGGCAGGATCAGTGATTGCTTTTTATTTATAGTTCTATCTAATCTCTCAGTGTCTTGGTGACTTCTTATCTCTATGTATGCTGATACCAAATCTACAGCTTTGGAGGAAACTTCCTCCTTGAAGTAGTAGGCCCCTAATTTCTATCAACTTTGTGGCCATCTAAGTTTACCCCTGTTCCCAGAAGGCAGCTATAAACTCTAAACAGTCCAGTTACATATAGCAGTGCAACACTGTTCGCTCATGCTAATGTAATAGGACTCTTTCTCCCTTGGCATCCAGCCTGGGCTCTCTCTACTCCAGCATATCCAAGAAGTCAAGCTTTGCACTAGGTAGCAGAGGCAAAGTAAAGTCTGGTCTCAAAGATAACTATGGGTGATTTCAGACGTTACGCAACCCCCCCCACCCATTTACCCCAGTGGATTCCCAGCAGTGGCGAGCCGAACAACCACCCCCCGTGGTCCAGGAAGGCCCGAACAGACATGATGGGACCGGGACCATGGCAGGGAATCGGCCCGACAGACCACGGCCCGGGGCAGCACAACAGATGTGACACCGATTCCTGGCCGTGGTCAAAACACCCAGAAGGCACCGGGGAGGGGCGGGAGGCTGACATAGCCGTCAGAGGGCAAATGAAGTCAGAAGGGCCGAAAGGAAATGCCCACACAAGGGAAACGGGAAGGGAGGAGGAGGAGGGAGAAGAGCCGCAGAGGCAGCATGCACAACAGGCACAGAGACAACGAGGGCACAGTGGGACACACACCACAAACACATGCCCAAGCGCATACACTCCCGCATGGGAAAGGAAGGGAGGGGGGAACACAGCAGGACAGACACCACCCACGGCACAACAGGCAAAGGGGGGGGGACAGGGAAGAGGGGGGAGAGTGGCCTGGGGGCAGGGCAGGACATGGGGAAGGGCACCCAAAACCCCATCAACAGCACAGGCTGCACGGGCACACCCACAACTACACAGGCAGTCCCAGTCCCAGAATGGGGGGACACCTCAGGGGCAGAGCACAGGCACAGGGGGAGGCCACACAGACAGGGAGCAGTCCGGGAATGGTCCAGGAGGCAGACAAGCACCCCACTCACCAGTGAGGGTGCGATAGACAGGACGGAGGCAAGCAGGAGTTGACGAGCCAGTCCAAATACATCCCCCCTGAGAGGACACCGGGAGGTGCAGTCCGGGGGCCCCAGAACCCCATGGTTACAGAGTCACCCAAGGGGTGGGTGGGTGTTATTATTATAATTATTATTAACAAACATTTATATAGCACCAGCAGTGTACCAGGCCCTCCCTCCCCTGCACCGTGTGCCCCGGGTCCCCCACCTGGCCTCCCCTGGAGCCCCCTCCCCCCCGCTTGCCGGTGTGCTTCACCTGGGACCTCTGGCTTCTCCCAAGCCTGCTTGCCGCTGTCCTCCTCACCCGCCTGTTGCTGGTGCTGGGGCGTTCCATGCCCTGTGGGGATGTGGGAGGGGTTGGGTGGGGGTGGGCTGAACGTGTCCTCCGGCGGCCCCCCCAGGCCCCCTTCCCATGGTCTGGGGTGGCCAGGGTTGCTGGGGTGGCCCCATGCCTGGTGTGCCCCCTTTCCCCTCCTTGGCCCGTCCCCTCTGGTCCATCTCCCCTCTCACCCACTTGCTTACCCTCTATGTCAGTCTTGGAGCCCTCCGAGACCAGTCCCTCTGTATTACTGGGATCCTCCTGCGTCCACTGGCTGAGGGTGACCAGTGTGCCGGCCTCGGAGTCTCCTGGTCTGGATATCAGCTGGGGGCTCCCCAGGCTGGTACGCGCGGGGAGCCTGCTGGTCCCTGAGGTCCCCAGGAGGTCCTCTTGGGGGGGTGGGGCCCCTGGAACTGGTGCCTTCTACCGGGGTGGTGAGGGGAGGGGGTACCTCGACCTGTTCCCTGCCCTGGACCACAGCGCTCCCCATGAGGCGCGGGGCAACCATGGAACCCTTCATGTGGAGGATGCAGTCCAGGGCATCATAGTAGGGGGCGGTCCGGGCTCTGTGTCCGGACCGCTGGTTATTGTCCTTGATGGCCTTGTACCCCCTCTTGAGCTCCTTGACATTTGAGTGGCACTGGGCCATGGTCCTGTGGTGCCCTGCTGCGTCCATGTCCCGCACGATCTCCAGGTAGACATGCTTGTTCCTCTGGTTGATCGCAAGCTTCAGCTGGTGCTCCAGGGTCCCCCAGATCCTGATGAATTCCTGGGTTTCCCTGTGCCCCCATTGCCCCCCTCGGTGGTATGGCTGTCTCCCGCATGGGCCCTCCTCCTCCTCCTCTGCCTGGCCACTGCCCGTTTCCTCCAGGGGCTCAGACTCCCGGGCCCATTTCAGTGTCTGTGGGTCGGAAGGGGGGGGCGTTGGTTTCTGGGTTTCCTCAGCTCCATGGCCCTTTCCCCTGTCCCCCCACCTGCTGGCCTGCCCCCCCTTGGTGCTCCTGTGCCGCTCCCCCGCAGTCCCCTTACCCGTTTCCAGGGTGCCTCTTCCCCCGGGCCGGTTGCCGGCTCTGGGGCAGCCTGTTATGCCCACTGCTGCTGCTGCTGCTGTCATCCCTCCACTGCCTCCATGTGCAGCACGACCACCTCCTTCGCCTGCGCCTCCTCCTCCTCCTCCTCCCTTGCTTTTTCGCCCTCCGCTCTCCTCTCCCTTCCACCTCGCTCCATCCCGCCACGTCCCCCTGCTGCTGTGTGCCCTTTAAATCTCCCTCCCTGGTTTGTGTTGTTGCTCGTTGCCTGGCAGCAACACTGCATGCATTGTCCCCACCTGAGAATCGTTTTGCTTGATTCCGGCTGGTGGTTGCCATTCAGACGTTACGTTTTATTGTTTCCCAGTGGGAATTGCTTTGACCACGCTTTCGGAGATGGTCCGGGCCGGACCTCCGGAAGGGTGGTTAATTTTGTTCCCTGCTGGGGATTGTCTGTGGTGAACATCTGGCGGCCACCGAACAGACGTTCAGGGCCCTTTTGCCCCGCCGCGGGGTTGTGTGTGGTTGACTGTGGTTGACTGTGATCTCGTCACATCTGAAAACACCCTATGAGTAGCTAACTATGAGACTTCAGTTTGAGGAGCTGGACCTTGAAGTGATGCTAGGACTGAATAAGGAGTCATCAGGGTCATTAAATCACTAGCTCAATGTCCCTTTTTCGGTCTTTGTTGCCTAAAAGACCCAGAAAGAGTGCACTGCAGCAAGCTAACCCCATCGTGATGAAAACACCATGTAAGGCATCATGCTAACTTTTTGCAGGTCCCAGCCCACAGACAGCATCCCCACAATGGTCCTCTACCACATGCAGCTTTTAGTTCTTTCATGTACAAAAGGTGCACAGTCCCCAAAGCAACTTAAAGCCATGTAGACAATAGCACAAAGCCTTTACTTATCAACCCCCTTGCTGGGCTCCCAGCCAAATTCCTTTCTGGAGGTATCCTTCTCTTGGCTTCCAGCCTCTGAAACCTCTTCTCAGGACTCCCTATTCGGGCCCCAATGTCTGTTGTTAGCCCCCGCAGGGTTTTTACACCTTCTTCACTAGTGCCTTTCACTGGCCTGCCTGTGACTAGTCAGCCAACCAACCGGCCAGCCCTGATGATGCAGGGCTGCCACCTTCTCAGGCTCCATAGCCTGAGCTCCTTACCTGGCGGTCCTCTCTGAGCTTTCTGGCTCAGCCTTTTATATTTCTGGCTGTGGGCCTCAGCTGGTTAACAGCCTCCCTGTAGTTCCTTGCTGGGCCAATCAGCTATCTCCCAATCGCCAGCTCACTAGCTATTCAGCCCCTCAAGGGCACAGATGCTTACCAGGGGGTTGCATCCTGCAGTGACCTACCCCAGTCACACTTGGGTCTGGTCCTGTAAGGTCTTAGTATCATATATTGCACATAGCTCAAATGAGGTTCTTTGCTGGGAACAATTTCCTTGGCTCAAGATGGGGAAAGGTATTTCTCACTACTGGTTGTGTATCCCAACTGCTGGATCATCATGACCCCACAGGGAGGAACTTAGTTGGGTTGTTGGTCTTGGAAACTGTTGTCACCTTTACTGAGATGTTTCCTCTGAGACCATCCTACTGGTTATGGCTGCTGACTTTAAATCCCCCCATTCTGCAGCCTGCCTTCATCCCTGGGTTGCTGTTGCCCAGGATAGAAAAATAGAATCATAGAGTTGGAAGGAGACAGAGAGATCATCTAGTCCACCCCCCTGCTCAATGCAGGAAATGTACAGCCACAGCATCCCCGAAAGATGCCCATCCAGCCTCCGTTTAAGAACTTCTAGTGAAGGGGAGCCCACCACCACCCTAGGAAGCCTGTTCCAATGTCGAACAGCTCTTACCATTAGGAAGTTCTTCCTAATGTTTAATTGAAATCTGCTTATGGAGTAGGGAGATAACTGGAGGAGCTGGTCTGCCAGGGCCTGGGAACTGCTGTGGGTGTGAGAGAGTCCATCCATGCCTACATGCACCCCTCCTTCCATTGGCTGTGGCATTGGGAGACCCTGGTAGCTACTTTTGCCTTATACCTAAATCTAAAACACAGCTTTTATTCAGGTGGGTCCTGGATTATTTACAAACGTTTTAGTGGGTTTTGCTGATGTCCCTGTGTTTCTGCGCAACAAGCAGAAACCAGTCACAGTGTGATCAGCATCTTCAAAAGCTCACATTTCTTCCAAACATTGCTAGCCTCCATCTAGTTTAGCTTACATTTTGGTAGTTTTAGTTAGGAAAATGAGACAAATCACCATAATATTTTCTTTTCCCCCTTTGGGGAGGGGAGCGGGGATCAGCCCCATGGATTGCAAATGATGTCAATGCCAACAAGAAAAGGCCATTTCAAGAAATGTAAAAACTATACCACTGCCTTCCCTGCAACAGATGCTCGTAAGGAATGTCTAGAAAGTCTGGGTGAAGCTCATCAATCTCTGGGATGCCCAGCATGTGAAGAACTTTCTGGTAGAGCTCTGACTCAATGGGGCTTCAGTTCTTCCACACTTGAAGCATCAGATCCAGCACTGGGTGTTGAGGATGTTTTGACACAGCCTTCCTCAGTATCTTCAACACCTTCAGCATTGGGGCATAAGCCTCCAGTTCAGTGCTCACCTTCCTTACAGTTGGCACCAAGAATCTGGGCACTGGCAACAGCATCTCCTATAGGAACTATGACTGCAAAAAAGCATATGTCTGCAGTCATAAATAGTAAGTCTCTGTCACACACACAGAAAATGTGTGAGGGTGCTTGAATGCTTTTATTGGAAATATATTGCCCCAGTGCTAATTATGCAGAAGCCACTACTAAAACCACGTAGACTTGCTGCAGAAGTTTTCCTATGCTCAGGGCTTGCAGGGTTTATGTAGTTAATACTATTATCTCAAGCATCTGTGTTTGCCTTATGGAAGTATTTTGTGACCAACATATCACAAAATTAGATTTTCTATTGATCACTGAATCCCTTAGCTGTTGAAATACTTTTAGAATACTATATTTCATACTATTTTACTCCAATAAATGTCTCCTAAAGAAAGCAAAGCAAAGTCAAGAAAAGACAAATACAAATGCTAATATAATCAAGATGCTTGTAGGTCCTAATCCAAAGTCATTAAAGAAACCTTTTCATCATATTTAATGCACTTTGGATGAGGTCTTTTGCTGACTTTCTTCAGATTCTTGCAGAACCCAAATGTGTAGCTCTATTAGAAATATAAGAATAAGGACACTTAGTTCGAGTACCTGCTCAATTAAATACCATTGAATACTGGGGTTATCAGTAAATCAAATGCCAGATATCTGATTAGGCACATAGATTTTTTACAATGCAAAAATTGTGGGATGTAATGGATAAACAAAAGTAAGATAGCACACCTTGCCTATGGGTGCAAACAGATGTGATTTTGGCCTGCTGTGACCCACTTTGGCCCGGAACCAGGTGGCACATGTAAACATGTGCCTCCAGATGTTGGCCCGGGTTTGCTCCGGGTAGCATTGGCAGCTAGCTTGGGCTGTGACCTCGGCAAATCTCTGAGGTTGCAGCCCGTGCTAAGGGATGCTCATGCTGGCCACAGTGGGCTACAGTAGGCCACAGCAGGCTAGCATGTCTGTTGTGGTCTGCAATACCTGCCCCAGGCCGGCGGCCGTCATAGCCAGCTGCCATGGCTGTGCTCATTGGCTGCCATGGCTGCCCATCATGGCAGGGGGTGGGGCTCTGGGAGCAGGGGGCACTTGGGGCCGTCCACCTGATCATTTTATGTACCTCCGACCCTACCCAGCCCGTGCAGGTGGTGGGATGGCTCCCCAGCCATGGGCACATCAATTCTGACCCGGGCCACATCACCTGTGATTTTCTGCCCTGGGGCAGCCCAAGGAGATGTCCCACTAGCTGCATGTTTGTTTTTATCCTTTGAGGAAGCATGCCATCATTGGGAATGAGCCAGATTTCTCAGCCTGTGACAAAACTAAGCAGGGAAGAACCGAACAGATGGCAAATCATTCCACACATAAGCTACTATGGGGTAATGCAAAATTAAACAAACTGTGATGAAGGTATGTAAGTATTCACTACCTTTTGAAGGTATGGTTTGTTAATAAGCTGATGACCATTGACAGCAGATTCTAGTGCTCATATAATGTAGAAAGATAAGTCTATTTGAATATACTCCACCAATCCAAATACTAATCTGTGAATTGAAACATCTTTTAATACATGCCTCAAAAAACAGTTTCAGCCCTAAGAAAATTCCATGAAACTGTAAATTGATGTTATGGGAGAATGCTCTTTAATCGGTATAAAAATGTGATAGAACTTGGACTTCATCCAAGTAGGCCAGCAAGGTACTAAAACTGGCAGCTCAAACTCAATCAAAGAACAGATAATATTAAAATATGATAATCAATTCCATAAGCTAGAGAAAATAAAAATTTCAAAATTCCACAATCCAGGTATAATGCTATGTCATTTCAAAGCTTCCTTTCAAATCCAGAAAGCCTGAATATCACTGCAGAAAAATAAATAAATAAATAAATAAATTAAAGGAATCAATATCATTGAAGTCTCTGCTGATAATAGCAATGTCCAACCTCATAAGTTCATAGAAAACTCATGTGTGTGTCAATGAGACAAGGAAATGAGGCAATGAGACTTGTTCCCCCTTCCCCACGACTTTGGAATCAGATCCTCCAAGACTACCTTCCTAAGCCTTGACACTTAAAATGAGTATAAGCAAGTGTAACATACATTTCTTCCAACTTCACCAAATTAGTCTCTCTTCAGTGCTCATCACTTATTGATGTACAACCTTCCCTCTCCCTCAGTAGGATCTAAGACTCTGGCTAAACCCAGAGAAAATCCAAGTTAATGCCCACATACAGAGGATGCCAGGAAAAGATGAAAATTACACCAGCTTAAACTTTCTTAGATTCACAGACTCCCTTCTGAGTTTGGTCCCCTGCTGCTGCCCCCTTGGTCTTCAACCACAATCCTCTAAAAAGGAAACGGCTCAAACGTCTGGAATGAGTACTACCGAGACATAGCTTTGCTATGCTGAAAAAGCAACACAGGGAAATTTTTATAGGTCAGGCCGGAAGGTGGTTTTTTTTAAAAAAAGGTATAGTTATAGGAGAGTGTGTTCAATGTATGCTTTTTGAAGCACAGCTTTAGTAAATAAAGAAACATTTTGCACAACCATCTCTAGTAATGTGAAAAGTCATGACAATATACCCATGTTGTTAAGTGACATAAGTGGAAAGGATATAAGAAGGATACTGTAGGGTCATACAAGCAAAAATGTTTTAATTGTGGTGTTTTTATTTTGAAATTCTGTAACTTTACAAGTAAAAAAACAAAAGCCAACCAACCAACCAAACAAAAAACCTGGAGGAGGAATGTAGTCTTCATATTAAACATGTCTCCACCTAATGTTCAAAAGATGCATGGTGAAAAAACGACACAAGTTTAGACTCTTTTTATAACGATGAAAGCAATTTACAGGGAGGGAAAGGCTGATCCAGTGTACTGTGCTGTGTGTTTGGAGAACAGAAATAAACCCCATTAGCTGTCGATTAATGGTTTGTGTGCAATAATTACAAAGAGGAAGAAGGGTTGCATGTCTTATCTTTAAACAAGCATTGTGGTGTTTACTGCTGAAATATTAATTATACCAACAGACTTCAGGTCAGCGGAAGAGAATGTGTTTCCCTAAAAAATAATAATGTTCAATTAAAGTAAGCTGGATGCCTCTGAAGATCTGAAGAAGATTGTAGAACTTTTCACTTGAGAGCTGCTAACTTAAGTCTTCTGGTGGACACTGTTCTGCAAGAGATCAGGTTTCCAAGAAAGAATGTGGAGTACCCATTACTGAAGTCTTTAAAAATGGGGTACACCTCTCTGGGATGGTCTAGGTATAGTTGGTCTTACCTGAGGACAAGGTGTTGGACTAGATGGCTTTTTAAGGTACCTTCTAGCCAGAGAATTCTATGATTCTCTGCCCTACGTCAGCAGTAGACACCCTTCTCAGTGTTCCATCTCCATGATCTAAAACACCCCACTGGTGTTTCCATCTTTGTTTGGAGGGGGCTGGGAGCCAGGAGGGCTCACCTCTCATCACCCCCTGGAGCCAAGGACTTTCATCTGCCAGTACAGGAGAAAGGGATTTCCCAGGGCCCCAGCTGAAACTGTTATCACCCCTCCCTGTGGTTTGAGGGAGAGGGGGCAGGGCCAGGAATCCCTTCCCCGCCCTTCTGGCCCAGGGGAACTGCTAAAAAGCAGTGCGCCTCCTGGCAGCACCGCAGACCTCATGCCGAAGGGCCACTGCTAAAGGACCCTTAGGCGTGGCCCTTAGTGGGACTGGGAGGGCTAGGAGGTTATCAAGTTGGGCGGGTGGTATTCTACTTGGGGGGGAGGTAGGGGTGGTTTAGGGGTGCTTAGTAAATGTGTTGCTCTTCCTATGGGAAGGGGGGCAATGGGATTGGGTTAGGGAGGGAGGGGTATGACCCTTTTGAGAGGGAGGGGTATCCTCCTGTGAGGGGGGGGATGGGGAGTGTTGGA
>QEPC01012655.1:1455671-1476751 GCA_003113815.1 Sphenodon punctatus | reverse complement strand
ATCAATATGCTGATGACACCCAATTATATCTCTCTTTTTCATCAGACCCAGGTCCGGCAGTCTCAGTGCTTACCCGGTGTTTGTCAGCTGTGGGGGACTGGATGAGGACCAGTTGCTTGAAGTTAAATCCTGACAAAATGGAGGTGATAGTGGTGGGGAAATCCAGGGGAGTGTGGGGTCCGTCCTCCCCTAGTATCTCAGTTTCATAGTCTGGGGGTGCTCCTGGATCTTCAGCTCCGCCTGGATGTCCAGGTGGTGGCTGTGGTGAAGGGCACATTTTGCTAATTACATCTGGTACATTGACTTAGGCCGTACGTCTTGGACTTGGACCTTGTCACAATCATCCATGCTTTTATTACCTCAAGGTCAGACTACTGTAATGCGCTCTGTGGGGCTATCCCTGGTCCGGAGACTGCAGCTGGTGCAGAATGCGGTGGCTCGTCTCCTTAAGGGAACATGTCATCACGAGCACGTTACTCCAGTGCTTTGCTCTCTGCACTGGCTGCCAATAGTCATCTGGGCACAATTCAAGGTTTTGGTTTTGACCTTTAAAGCCCTAAATGGCCTGGGCCCCACCTATCTGCAGGACCGCCTCACCCTCCAGATTCTGGATCTGTCTCTGGGTGTCTTTAGACATAACAATGATTGGGTGTCAAAACCCCTAAGCACGTGTTTGACCGTTGTGTGTAAGTACCATAACAATCCCAACATCAATTTGGCCACCCATTTAGCACACAATGTCAACACCATTGCATCACAAGGACAATTTACATGTTCCAGCTGAACACATGGCAACATTGTGTCTAATGATATTGTGTGGCATGTTCGCTGGTACAACACGGGAAACGAGGTGGCAGCGCTTGCATGCTGAGATCAGCAAAACACCGATTTGCCCCAAGATGTGTTGTGTGTCTAAACAGCGCCACATGGTGACCACAGGTCAAAACCAGTGTTGATATCAAGGTCAAATCACACATTCAGACACCCGTTGACGTTATGTCTAAAGACACCCTCTGTGTTCAGCTGGGGGCGCCCTCCTTGAGGTCCCCCGGGTTTCCCAGGTATCAATCATGAGGAGGGTATTCTTGGTAGCTGCTCTGCGGCTGTGGAACTCCCTTCAGTTGGAGGTCCACCTGGCCGTAGACCTCCCCTCTTTCCGTAGACATTGTAAGATCTGGCTGTTCCGCCGGGTCTTTGCCGAGGGAGACAGGATGGGTGGGTTGGGTTAGGGTGGGAGGTTTATTGTTGGGTTATTTTAATATGGGGTTATGTTGAATTTTAAAACATTATGTGTTTTAAAATGCTGTTAGCAGCCCCGAGATGCTTGTTCAGGAAGGACGGCATATAAATGCAATAAATAAAATAAAATAAAATGAACCAGCCCCCTTGATAAAATAATTCCGGTACTGAGAATAATCCAGCATTGTCCAATATCCTGTGTCAATGATCATACTACCAAATTCCCCTTCCACCTTGCCATTGGTTGTAGTGAGCTTTCTTTCATATTTCTACACAGTTAATCAGAACTCAGAGCCAGTAATAGAAACATTTTAAAGGATGAAAATTTTCAAGATGAAAATACAGCTACTTCTGTGAAGGATCATGGTCGTAAGACCCTGCCAGCTTGAACCCAGTTGTCTAGACCCCAGACAGAAGCTTGTCCCTGGGATGATGTCCCCAGACATCAACAACCCCAACAAATTGTTCACCTGGGGACTGCAGGCTCTTAATTGGTCTGCATTGTCATTGGCTACCTTAGGATAGATAAGGATAATAGGAAATTTCCTGAACAACTCAGTGACTACCACATTGGCCTGTTTGTTAACTGGAATTTGCTCCTGCCTGTGTTCCAGCCTTGTTCCTGCTTAGGTTGTGTTGCAGTCCTACCCTTGTCCAGCTTAGCACCAGCTCTGCTTCAGTCCTGCATCAGGTGTATCCTCGCCTAGTATCAGCCTCACCCCTGCCTCCTGATCCCTGCCTCACAGCCTCAGTACCCTCCTGCTTAACTGACTTTTTGCCTCCTGACCTGTTTCAACCTTCCCATGACTTTGGATTGCCCCTAGGATGCCCAACTTGGACCTCGTTGTGGCAGCGGGGCCCCTCTCTGTACATGTGTGTAGGGGGGAGGGCCAAAAGGGAATAATCTCTCCCTGCTCTCTGGACACCTATCTATCTGGGCAAATTCTTTAAATGTCTAATAGCCCGGNCAGCTCATCGAGTCCACCTCCAAATTAGAATCGAAAAGAACTTGGTCTCCCAAAAGTTGATCAATGTATTCTGAGCTGTAGCTCAGGGTATGTTTAAGGTCCATGTTGTAAAGTCTGCAACAGACCCGAGGGTTTGCCACTGAAATAGTCAAAGAGAAGACAAACAACAAAGCAACAGTGGCCCAAAAATGCACAAACAAAAGCAACACATTGTTTATCTATATTATGAGTGTGTTTTAGAAGATGTTGCATTTATGTATAAATCAGGTTCAGCATTTTGATAAAATATGTTGATCTACTTTGGGACCAACACAGATAATTAAAATGTTGTTGCATTTGAGTATGATTTATATAGAGAGTTTGTTTCATTAAATTTATTCTCATTATTGATCCAGTGGCTTTTTTGCTTTTGTTTGTGCATTTTTGGGCTACTATTGCTTTGTTGTTTGTCTTTTCTTTGGCTATGACAGTATCACTGGTAACATCACGAAACTGTTCTAATACATTGGACATGTTACATTTCATGTGATATGTCAACTACCATTGGAGAACAGCTTCTGCTTTTGCACTCATGCCAATGATGCCTCCACCAGTTTTTGATCAACAATTTATTGTCTGCTCAAGTGCATGATCCACAGCAACCTGATTGAAAGTTCCACAGGATCTTTTGACACAAAAATTGTCAGCGGGGAATTCAGCGTCTACCTTAGGTGCACTTTCAGAAAACATACGCATGTCTGCGAGGTAAATTGTTGCCCATCATGCATAGTTCTGGTGGTCAAATGAGAAGAAAAATAGAATCAACTTCTGCAGTGATGATAGATGTTAATCAAAGATTCTATCATGCTCATCTCCAATAAAGTTAAAAATATCTCAGCCATGTCAAGATAAGTGTTCCAATATTAAAATGTTTCAGACAGCAGTGAACTGTGCTTGACAAACTCATCCAATTGTCCCATTAAGGGTTTCACTATCTCCAACATAATAGGCAGCTCTCTTTGCACTTCCTCAACTTTTCTGCTGACAAGTTCTTTGAATCTTTTTAGAGATTGAATTGTCTCTGCATCTGAAAGTTCAAGTAAAAAAGATTTCCATCTCAACCTCATCATTGCTTCTGTAAGTAATTTATGTGCCGTTATGCCTCTGTTGTACTGATTGCCACTCAAAATTGAGGAAAGCGTGTTCTGTCCATAACATTTTGATTCAATTAGAATGTGTTCTACACCACTTCCTTGCAAATATTTCCCTAAAACATGCAAGAATACTTTAACCATGTGGAATCCACCCATACGTAGGACCAGGTGTTTAAATTCATCAGGCCGACGAAGCTGAATTTCCTTAGCTATTTTATAAATACTTTACTCACATGTCAACACTTCATCTTCCTGTCCAACTTGATCAGTAATACTTGAAACATTTTTCATCACTGTATAAACTACATCATATCTAGATGGATATCCTAGTATCATAGGCAGGAAACCATCATTTGTTGCTGGTGGATCTACCTCTGACACAATCTCATGAAAGCCACTCCATGATGGTACTGTCTGGTCATTGACCATTGAAGACATTTCCACAAGTGACTGGCTATCATTCATATCCATCCATGTCATTACCTATAGTGCATTCAGATGATGTTGTACTAATGAGTTAGACTCACAACTCCTATACTCCGTGTACATGTCAGGTAATGTTGGTTTCCTTGCGCGGTCTGAAAATAGTCTCTCACTACTTGTGTCAGACATGGGGTCCGGGGGCGCCCCTGCATGCCTTTCCCTGCTGCCACTCCTGCTCCACCCGCACTAACTTGAGCCGCGATGCGTCCAGCGCCATGGCTGTCTTCGGTTACCAAGGCAACCGATACAATTGCTTCCGCAGCTTCTGGTGACCCTGCAGAGTGTGGGGTCTGGACTGTTGTGGCATTTCACACAGTTGCAGGCACGTCGGGGGCAGGGCCTAAGGATTAAAAGCTGGCACTGGGAAACAGCCAGCACCGGTAATTAGAGCGAGAAGCTGGCCCCCTTGTGAAAGCTAAGTGTGACATTTTGGTGATCTCCTTGTGGTTGTGTGTGTTCTAGAGTTTTGTTTGTTACTTGACCGACTTCCTTTGGGTCCTCCTTTCCCTCTGATGTGTGTGTGTGGGTGAAAGGTGAGTGTCTGCGTGCAAGCCCTGACTCCCCTCCCCTACCCCGGGGCTCCCTTCCCCGTGCCTGTGTGTTGTGCCAGTCCTCCTTCCTCCCCTTCCAGCCAGGGACCCTATCCTTCAACCCCCACAAGACCACACCGGCCATCCCTGATCTCCCCTTCCCATGTGAGTGTGTGTGTCTGGGATCCCTGTAGGGAACGGAGAGGCTTAGACCTGCTCCAGTGCTCTGCAACCTATGATGATAGTGGCATCATCTCTTTGAGACTTATTGGGCCCAAATACTATCCTGACGGGCACTGTTTTCCCTTGCAAATCTATCAGAGCCAGAGTGCAAACGGAGTGTGTGTGTGTGTGTGGGGGGTACGTGTGTGTACTGGACCCTCCCCCCCGTCCCCCTGATACTTGACAATCCAAATTTGCATCCAAGGTTTTCTTGGTTTCAGGAACCGGTACTGTGGTCAAAGTCAGAGGTGGTGCTACATCTGTTACTATCTTTCATTGGTATGCAAACATTGGGTGAAAACAGACATGATGCTAACCACCCTTTAACCACCCTTGGTAGTCATTTAAGCATGTTGCAGGGCTGTATTGGTGCCCTATGCAACCCTGAAACATGCATAAATGACCACCAAGGGTGGTTAAAGGGTGGTTAGCGTCATGTCTGTTTTCACTCATTGTAGTGATGTGTGATGTATTCTGGCCATCAAGAGTTTCTTCATTGAAGCCATCATTGTCACAAGCTGCATGCACAAATACACCCGGAATAATATTCCTGCTGGTGATTGTAGGCGGTCTGAGGGCAAAAGGCTGCTGTTCTCTCTGGATGTCCCTCTATGTTCTCCTCAGAAGTAAAAAATGCCTCATTCTCTTTTGCTCTTTCCCACTCCAACTTCCTTCCTCTTTAGAATCTCCAAAGAAACTTCTTCCTCAAGATCTATGGCTGCTCCTCAGAGACAAAAATTGTTGCTCTTCAGGCATTTCCCCCAGGGAGCTACACTTACAGGTTTATACATTCACACATTGTTCACATATTGCTCATATCAATTACTAGAAGAATATTTTGGTGAATTAATAGTCGTTGCAAATTATGTGTTTTTCTCCGAAAGGAAATAATTTTTACTATGATTTTCAGTTTTAAACTTTGCCTGTACTTATATGATTGCTAGGTATTTCACTCTGTGCCATTAAAATACTCTCACAGGCCTCAGCTTTTGTTCAATTTTTGTTTCAAGGCTCTATCATCATTATTTCCCGAGATATTGGCCTCAGAAGTGGAGATGGGAACGTTTTAGCTGCCATTTTGAATTAGGGTGGCCATCTTGAAATCAGACCACATGATAAATTGACAATGTCACTTTTCCAAGTCTATGGGACACATACAAGATGAATCAGGAAAGAACAGCACCGGTAAGAAAAAATCCCACGGCTTCTATGCCAGCCCCTGGACTATAACCCCCTAAAAGACTTTTAGAGTCTGGCCTCCTCTTCCCCTTTAGCCAGCCCAAATCATCAAGCTAGGACTTCTCCCAGGTTACCCATGTCCACAAACAATCCTAGAGTAGACCAAACTCAATCCCTCTGTAATATATCACAGTTCGGATTTCAGTTGGAGTTGGGTCCCAGGTACAGAAGCTGTAGTTGGGTCCCAGTGCCATCCTAGGCTCCTGCCAGAGGCATCTTGCTCCAGTCTCCTGCTGCCAAGCCTCGTCTCAACTAACAGCTTCTTCCCAGTCACTGTTATCCCTTCCTTCAGGGATCTCCAGCACTCTATAACCAGCTAACCCCCTTCCCAGCTGTGTCTGTTTAGCCCTTATCTCAGGCTCTTGTTTCTTAATGTGTCAGTAGCCAATTTATGTTCCTTCAGGGTATGTGCAAACAAGCTCCACGGTGACCCTGTCACACTCGGACCTCCTTGCCTTGACTCCACTTGCTCATCAGAGCTGGCTTCAATTTGGACCTATGCTCCGACTGTGGATTCTCATGATGTTTCCAAATCAAACTCTTGGGGCATCATAGTCAAAGAGAAGTGACCCTTTTTGCTTCAGAACCAAGGTAGTCTTTGCACAAACAAAATAGTTTCTACAGTCTTCACTAAGTGTTCTATGGAACACTAGGATTTTCAGGGAAAGTCTTTCAGGGAAAGAACATGCTTCTGTGGGCCTCACAATGACCCCTGCTTTCACCAGGACAGCTTGAGGGGTGCCCTCTCACTCAAACGGGGTTCCAAACATGACCACATTTAGGCTTCCATGGAGGGTGCTGCCAAGAAGGTGGGACCACCAGAGGCCCTGCATTTTATCTTTGCCCTGGGCTCAACAAATTCTAAGGCTGACCTTTATGCTGGATAAGGATCTTTCTCTCCTGGTCAATTAAATCTGACTCTACCCCATTTATACTGTTACTGTTCAACTTGTATATAGTAAGTCAAGCTTACTAAAAGAACAGATGCCTGGAAATGGGATCACGGATAGTGGGTGCATCTCCATACGACAGCATGATACCCAATGTGGGTATTATAAAAAATCCATTCCATGATCCTTACGAGTATACAGAAGTATGCAGTGTTAGTAACCAATCCAGAGTAGTTCATATCATGTTTTACATTGGGCCAGAAGATAGGGGGAAGTCAGAAGATAATCAGGTGTTAGCTAGGTTGTGCTGTGCGGTAAGCAGCAAGGCTGCCTGTCTGTTAAGCAGACTACAGAACCTGTGTAGAGAAAATAAGGTTGCTGTGTTGGCCCCAAATATAGGAAACAGAGATAAAGTAGTACAGTGATATCTTTTATTGGACCTACTCCAACAATTAGAGTTGGTCCAATAAAATATATCACTGTACTACTTTACCTGTACAGCATTTGTTCATTCACTTCTGAAGCTCCCACTGGGACACAACACCCAGTTCCCTTTTGCTGCTGCTTTACCTTACCCAGAAGAATGAAAGCCCAGGTGACAGAGCAAGAACCCCGCTCCCCCAAAGAGAGAACCTCCCTCGTATCCCAACCAAAAAAACAAGTCAGGGTGGTATAAACAATAATTCCTTTATTATAATTAGAAATGATCTCTGCCGAAGTGATATATCTATATAAGGATGAATATACACAAACACATATAAACCATAAACCAAATTCATGAACAACATGAATGTATGTAATTAAAAATCCCCATAGGGAAGAAGGAAAAAAGACCCAGACACGTTTTGGGGGCCCGCCCCTTTCTCAATGGGTCATACAATATATATATATTTTTAAAAAGGATAAGTACCACCTGTGAATACAAAAAACCAAAAGCCTGATTATAGGCACTGTGTATAGTTCAGAACCAATGATAATGAAACAAATATGTAAAAAGGAAAAGATAAGCCCTGCATACTCAATTCAATTCAGTTAGATTTATTGCATGACGAAGGGTCCTTGCAAACAGTTACAAAAAACAAAATACATAAATAGCAACACATAAAATACAAAACTAGTCACATAGCTAAAATTCAACAACTGATCAGCTCATTTGCCTCCCTGATCCCAGAGATTAAGACGGTCAACTGACAGCCCCCAGGTTGCCAGTTGATTGGCCACTTGCTTCGTCCATGAGGAAACAAAAGAGTCCTGTGATATGCCAAGAGTCCAATCTGGCCATCATGATAAAGGCGCAACCATAAATGGGCCGCCTGCTTCCAGTTGGCCCAACTCCAAGCAATTTCACCAAACTCGACTCTTACAGCAGCCGATGGTGTCCCACTTGGAACTTTAAAAACCATTTTAATGGCTTTCAGCTGTACTGTGTTTAGAACCTGGGGAGCTGCTATAGCCCACAAAGCCCCACCATAAAGAAGTTGGCCCACGGACTTTGGCATCCACTATCTTGAGCGCTACCCCCAAACTACCATGACCTTTGTGTTTAAAAAAGTTGGGCAATGGCAGCCGTTGGACCCTTTGCTCTTGTAACAGCCATCTCCCGATGGAAGGACCAGCTAAGGGAGGAGTGAAAGATAATTCCCAGATATTTATAGAAGGGCACTTGGGCTATTGGATGGTCATTAATAGCCCACTGATACACCTTTCTCTCCCTTCCAAACACCAGAACTTTAGTCTTGTTATAATTTATAACAAGCTTATTGGTGGAGCAGTAATTGGAAAGAGCACATAGCTGCCGACATAAGCCCACCCTGGTCTGGGAGAGAATCACCACATCATCTGCATAAAGTAAGCAGCCCAGATGACTTGTAGCCAACTCAGGGGGGAAAATTTTGGGCCGTGTCATAGCTGGGACCAGATCATTTAGAAAACAATTGAAGAGGGCTGGGGCTAATATGTAACCCTGCCTGACCCCTGAAAAAATAGGGAGCCAGGCAGAAAGTTGCCCCTGCGGGGAAAGCCTAACTGCCAACGAAGAATCCTTATACAGCAGACGTATCAAAACAAGCAGCCTCCGGTTGATCGACAGGCCGGCCAACTTATCCCAAAGAAGCGGCATGTCAACCGAGTCGAAGGCCACCCTCAGATCTACGAATGTGCAGAATAACCTCAAATTTGCCTGTACATACTTCTCGGCCAGATGGAACAGGACAAGACAGTGATCCATGGTCGCCCTTTTAGCTTGAAACCCCGCCTGTTCCCTATGCAAAAGTCGGGAGCCTACCAGCCAGCCATTCAAAATGGCTAGCAGGTGCTTTGCATAAAGCTTGGCCAGCACACTCAACAGGCTTATTGGCCTATAGTTCCCAGGATTACTCCTATTGCCACCCTTAAACACTGGGACTACCACCGCTCTGCCCCAATCCTCTGGGAAAGCCCCGGTCTTATCGAGATAAGTAAAAAGGACAGCCAAAAAAGGGGCTCACCAGTCCACTTTAAACTTTAGAAGTTCAACTGGCAGACAGTCATACCCTGGCGCCTTCCCCGGCTTAAGAGACAGAATAAGCTCCTCCATCTCAGATATTGTTACAGGTGACCACATCGGGAGCTCAGCCAACAGCTCTGAGAGGTCCTCCTCAGGATCCTCCAATGGAAAAAGGGACCGAAAATAACCAATCACCACTAGAGATAGTAGGAGAAGATAATATCTGAGGTTTACCCATAAAGGAATTGATTGCCCGACAAAACTTGTCGGAATCCCTGCCCCTAGCTACTGAAAGCAAAGTGGCCCAAGACTGAGCAGTATAAGCTGCCTTCTTCTGTCTCAGGAGAGCCCAATAGAACTTCTTGTTTTCTAAAAAAAACACCAACATGGGCTCACCCCTCTGTCTCCTATATAGTTTAAATTGGGCCTTCAACAGCGCCTTCTGATCCTTGCATTTCCTATCATACCAAGGTGCTCCCTGTAGCATGGTTCCCTGAGTACCCAGGGACTGGTTAATGGGATGGACCAGAAGTGGCCTTAACAGCTCAATAAGCTCCAAGTAATGCCCCACTAAGTCTTGCTGGGGAGGAGCCCCCCCCCCACCATGGCCTCTCTAACTGCCCATCCCGAGGGAGAAAAAAGCACTTCCTGGAGGCACCTACCAAGGTCCTCTGTCCACCTACTCCTGCATGGCCCTATATGAGTATCCTCCTCCCCTACCTCATTAGCCCCCGCACTACCCTCGCCCATCCTCACAACTTGCGACCATAATTTTAGAAGAAGTGGCAGATGGTCGCTATAAATTTCCTGACCTACCCTGAAGTCGACTAGATAGGGAAAAAGATTGTGGGAGACTGCAATGTAATCCACTACGCTACTTCCTTGGTGAGAAATGAAGGTGAAGTTGCCTTCCAAATCCCCTGAAAAAGCTCCGTTCAAGATCTGAAGATTGGAGTTAACCAACAAAGCAATCCATCTTAACCCCGCATCATTAAGGACCCTGCATACTTATTATAGTGGCACACTCCACACTTCCAGATGGTTTCCTTATCCTATGCCAACTCTAAGGGATGTATGTAGCCTGTTAAGAAGAAAACATGGAAAAAATAAAAAAATGAAAAAAACAGGATAAATTCTCCTGTAATTATATGTGTCTGTGTATATTCATCCTTATATAGATCTCTCACCATCGAAGACAGGATCTACATGCTGAAATACTGTCCACTGGGTCAAGAGAAGCAGACACTGCATGAAAAAGTAGACACAACTCAGCAAGCTGAAAGAGTAAGACCAAGCAGTGAAAGGATGGACAGCAAGTTAACTACCCAATCTCTGTTAAAGGAAGACGGGACAGAAACATAGTTTCTTTCAAGTTCTCTGTAGTAAAGTAGTCATCAAGGGGATAACTGAATGAATTACTATTATTGGCTGGAGATGCTTCCTTTGACCTTTTCCTGAACCACCATTTTAAGTTTGTGTTCTACTTCAAAAAAATAAAGCATCATGTTCCTTAGCCTGTAGTCATTGAGGCCACTTTCAAACGAGGCACTTAAAAGTGCCTCTTGAGCCCTGCGTTCAGAGAAAAGTCGTTCAGGGAGTGTTTATACGCTCCCCGCGCTGCCGGAAGTGACGTGCTGCTCGTTGTCGGCAGTGGTTGGAGATGCGGGACTTTGAAGAGGCGTGTTCTGAAAGCCTGAAAAGTGAGGCTTTCCGAAGACGCCTCTTCAAAGCCCCACATCTCCAGCCGCCACCACTGCCAACAACGGGCAGCACGTCACTTCTGGCAGTGTGGGGAGTGTATAAACACTCCCCATGCTGCTTTTTTCTGAACGCTGGGCTTAGGAGGTGCTTGAAAGTGACCTGAGTACTGAATTTTTGTTGAACCCCAAAAGGAGTCCTTATACAAAATTCCTTATTTTTCTATTCCTGCAAGGCAGAAAGACCCCTTGGTATCTCTGATTGCACTAGGCCCAATCTCCGTGCACCCTGTGGCAGGCAATCGCTGCCTTGACACTTCAGAGCCAGCATGTGGAGCATGGCAGATGTTTGTCCCCCCGGCAAGAAAGCCAGGCGAATGGGCTGTTGTCTGACCTCTACCACGCCCTGGGGTGGGTTGAGACACCGGCCACATGAGTGGATGCCCAGCCACCCCTCACTCCCTGGATGTGGTGTGACCACACGGGAGTGGAGATAGCGGAGCTTGCTGTGTGTTGGGACAGACAGGGACTGGTATCATGAGCAGCAGCACACTATCTTTCATTGGTACTTTACGCTGGCACTGCTGTGCATTTACCATGAGTGAAATTGTGTCCTCTTCCCCCTCACTCACAATCTAGTTCCCTGTAACTAAGTGACGCACATGCGTCTGCAACTTCTCAAACTCATAAATGTACTCTTGTCTCTCCTGATGTTCACCATTCCCTTGTTTCTTAGAGTGTAAGCCCCCTGGAGGTAGGGACCTGTCTATAACTATTGATTGTACAGTGCCAGGTACGCGGCTGGCACTATATAAATAAATAAATAAATAAATAAATAAATAAATAATAACCACTTCCCAGGGTACCTTGTGTGGCTACACCCCTTGTGGGACTAACCTTCTTGAGCGCAAACACTGAATCTTTTCAGTAGCTAGTAATACTCCTCATTAACAATACTCCTCATTAACTCTAAGTAAACTGTGTCCACAAGAAGCCAAACTGAAGAGAATTTGGAGGGGAAAAAAATTAGATTAGCGAATTCATTTTATTTATCTCTCTCCAACAGAAATGTTACAAGATCTGAAAACACATTTCTTTGTGCCAGCCTTTTAAAGGCAGAGAACTCTAGGGCAGCATTTTCCAAACTTGTGATGCTTGTTTGCTGGAAGCTGCTGTCTGGGTCATCCAAGTAAGAATGAGGAGAGTAAGGTCATTAATTAACAGTATAGTAGAAGCTTATGGACTTAGGTACCTAAGCTATACCAATTGTTCTTCAGTAACTCCCAAAGGAGTCCTTACACAAAATTCTTTATTTTTCTATTCCTGCAAGGCAGAAAGTCCCCTTGCTATCTCTGATTGTGCTGGGCCTGATCTCTGTGCACCCTGTGGCAGGCAATCACTGCCACGACACTTCAGGGCCAACACTTCAGGGCCAGAGCAGGGCAGATGGTTGCCCCCCCCCCCCCCAGGAAAACCAGGCAGATGGGCCACTTTAAAAAACATGGGATACTTTTTTAAAAAAAACAACAGAACTTTTAACTAAATTGTACAGTAAGAAACTGCAAAGTCTGGCATGAAGTTAATAATTATCAAATGAACACTAGGCAGTTGAAACCAAAACTGGAGGTTGTTATTCAAGCAAAAATCTTGCTTATTTCCTTTTCATTGTCTTGAAGTTCAGGATATATGAACAGGGCTGTTTTTTCTCAGGTGAATTTTCCGGAGGAAGCAAGGACTAGACATTCCTCTCATTACAACAGGAATTATGAAACTAAATTCCAATGGCTTGCTGAAAATGGGTAGCCATTTCTTCAATGGGGCTTGGGCATAGACAGCAGTGTTCTTATAACAGCATGCTCTTTCTCATGTTCACGTTCTGACTCCAGGCCTTGTTGTCCAGTCTCCACTGTTTGGGTGTTATCACACTGACTGGGAACCTGCCGGAGCCCGGAGCGACTCCATGGCCCTCTTCCCCCACCCCCGCAGCCATCTTGCACGGGCTCCATGAGGACCCCAGCAGACAGACCAGTGATTCCCCTGGCTGCAGTCTGCTTGCAGTCTGCTCCCTGTCCACCATAGAGTTGCAGCCTCTCCTGCGATCAGATTAGGCTGAGACTGCAACTCTATGGTGGAGAATGTGGCCCACCCTGTGCCCCCCCCCATCAGACAGGAGGCAGCCATGGGGCAGTGTGCTATCCCAGTTTGTGCTGAGTTACCCCACATGGCATGCACTGCCTTTCTGGGGATGAAGACAAGTGGAGCTGCCCCAGCTCAAACTAGGGCAAATATCTGGCAGCCATCTTTCACATGGGCGTTTAAATCTGGGACAAAGGGCGGCCAATGTGGGACCCCATCTGCTGTGATATCTCCCTTTGAGACAGACCTTCCTTCCACCCCACTTGTGCTCAGAAACCAGTTGCTCATAGCTCCATCTGCAACTTTTCTCCTTGGCAGTAGTGAAAAGGGGAACTTCAGACTAGTTTGCTGGTTGCTGAGCAATCTCTGACATACAGTCATTCCTTTCTTAGGCTGCTTGCCCACGTGCTGATGTTCACGTGGGATTCTATATTACACGAAATTAGCATGTCCGCATTATTTTCTTTATGTTTTTTTTCCCCTTGAGAAATCATGTGACCTTCAGGGATCTGTTAGAGGATCCATGCACACATTATAATTTTCACTTAAGTTGAATTTCCATTTAATTCACCCCATGCGCACATTCCAATCTCCTGTAATACAGAACGCATGTGTCAGAGCTGGATTTCCTTGCCCTGACACTCACGATGAATCTCACGTTAATTTCCCTGCTGAATGAGTAGAGACACACGTGCAAGTTACAAAATATCACATAGGATACAAAGCAGTGTGAAATGATGTAACTTGGGCAAGCAGCCTTAAGGGTTCACCTGCTTTCACATTGTCGGTGCACTACATACATTTAGCAGATGCCTCTTAGATAGTTTTATAGATATTGTATTTTTTGAAATGACTCACTTGTATGAAAGCTGAATTAAGGAACAAATTATCTGAGAGCAAGCTATAAAACAGCATGGTAAAACATCTGCCCCCCTTTTCTAAAATTGTATTTCTCATATTTGCAGCATTTGTGCAATTGGTTCCTGCTCTCCACCTCTTTTTCATCATAATATGCCCGTTCCAATGGGAAGAAATGAACTGTGTCCAACTGGTGCCAGCTGGCAGTAATACTACAGGTTAGGATTCGGATGGATTAATAGAGCAATATTATTAGAGCTCATTACATTCTTCCTGTGCTTTGAAGCCTCCCAGGCTCAAATCAAGGACACACTGCAGTGCTCACAGAGGAAAGAAAAGAAAAAATCACAGATTTGCTTTTATAGATTTATTAATTTACATTTATATCCCACCTGCTCTCTAGTTGGCAGGGATGATTCATGTAAAGGAAGCATATCTGTCGCCTGTACTGGTCATCAGCTAACCATACAAAGATGGAGTTGGGGGCAGGGAATCTAAAAATTCTCTATATATTCCATCTTGATTTTCTTCCTCTTTGTAAAGGTAGAAGCTACTTTAAGCTATTTTTGTCAAAGCACTTTGTACAATGGTATGCTAGAAGAGGAATTATAAGTACAGTGATAAGCTCAATGTGTAAAAGGTTTAATTTTCAGCCAACTTTTATCTCATCTCTTCTATTCAACTGTTCAGAGAGCTCTGGAGAACAAATTTAATTGAAAGAAAGCCACACCCCTGCCTGAGAACTGTTTCAGAATGGGAACAGGGGTGGAGGTGTGTGAGATAGAATGTTTCACGGGAAGGCAGTTGAGAAGCAAATATAATTTATTATTGCGTTGAAATGCAAGACAGATGTACTGAATAAAGCAGTGGCTGTGAATATCCTGAGGGTTTTAAAACAGCCAAATGTCAAAAACAGCATTGTTAACAATATAGGGGAGGGCAGGGCATCAGAGTTGTGGAAAAGGGTTGCAGATTTTGCAGTCAATCTGGTCTGGAGTTATAGGTGATTTCTGTCTTTACTTCATACTGCAACATGTTTCTCTGACTCAAATCAAACCATTTGGTTTAGCAGGTTTCTAGTTAAGAATTTTATTATCTATAGAATGTCATTGCCCTAGCAAAATTTTAGGAAATATATCATAAATACCATCTGTATAGTCCAAACACCACAATTAGAATTATTTAAAAATATCATATCTAGGTGGGTTTATATAATTGTCATTTTAATACTATGATAATTAAAAATCCACGGTTTTAATGATCATATAAACCCAGCTCTGTTACAGCATGGAGCTGAGACCTGCCAAGACCATAAAGGTCAGGTTGCCCACAGTGTCCTAATGTATTAGTCGTACACACTGTCTCAGGGTACAGTAAATGTTCATGTAAGAAATAAATTGAGTTTACTCACAGTTGGTTCTAGCTATTTTTATATTGCTACCTTGGTCAAAATAAATTCTCCGCCCCCTCTCCAGCTGCTAGGACTGTCAGAGTATGATTTAGAACTTATCCAGAAGCCAGACATGCCACCATGGCTACACTGGAGCTCAAGGGGGTGCCAGGTACTGCTTCTGGAAACATACTGCTGTTGCGCAGCTCAGCTGGAGCCCTGTGGTCAACGCCATGGCCGCAGCTCAGGCTGTTTCTGCATATGTGTGCTGTGACCTGAGTCTTCCTCCGGTGACCTGCAGCCTGCCTGCAGCAGCGCCAAGTTGTGCATATGCAGCTTAGCACATCACTCTCCACAGAACCGCACCTCTTCCCTTCACTCTGTGGGGACTGAAGAAACTAGGGTTTGGGGATGCTTCAGAAGCAGTCTAAGATTGGGAGCCTCGCATAGAGGCTGTTGCCAGCAGCAACCCTGAGCTGGCAGCCCAGGAGGAAATGGGGAATGTTGGTATTCTTGGCAATGGCAGCAGTGACATTCCAGAAGTCCACTGCTCTGGCAAGTGTTCCATTTGTCCAATGGGTAGGCCAACCCTAAGTTTACTTTGGTATCCTATCAATGCTGAAGCAATTTCACCTGCATTGGTATAATATGCAAGTCCCTATTGTAGGAGTTATCGATTATTTTATTTGTTAACAATTACTTATACTCAGGGATCCATATTCACTGTGTTTTCCCCATTGCTGCTTGGACCATATAGAGTAGGCAGCTTTACTGTGGCACTGACGTCATCTTGGGATTTCCTTTATACAAGAGAGTTCATTAAGTCAATGGAAAAACTAATTCTCCAGTGAACATTGGATCAGGCCCAGAATATATTCTACCCTGAAGTACAGTAGGTGTTTCCTTTGTAAGGCCGCCCATTTTATGGGTCTTACAATGACTGTATTGTAGTTATATTTGCTTAAATTAATGGGATTTTCTTTAAAAAATAATAATCTTCAGTTACTTGAGTTTCAAAAAAAGAAAATAAAGTTTGTTGCTCTTTTGATTGTTAGCAGAAAAGTTTAATATCACATCTTCTTTTAGCCTTAACTTTTAGTGTAGTGAGAGTTAAGACATTTCAGGAGCCTAGACATCTTTTTGAGAAAGTTGCCAGGAAGAGAAGAAAGAATTGCATTTAATCAGAATTGAATGAGAATTTAGCTTTAACCTTACCCATGGAGTCGCTATCACTACTCCATAAATCTCTCCCTCCTCTCCCCCACTTTTTTTTAATTGTACATGTGTATGTAGTCATGGTCCCGGAAATTATATTAAAAGAACACTTATGGCTTTATAGAAGAAAAAAACAGAAGCAAGAAGATCCAGAGTTTAAGCTGAAATGCACCTTTTAATACCTAGAAACAAAGGAGCACATTAAGAAAGTTTGGCAAGTTGCTTAAACCTCAGAGAAACACAGCATACATCACACTTAGTTTATTCTTCCTCAAAGTAGTTCTGAAGTGTGAATTTCCTTGCTTTTTTAATTCACATTCTTTTTATAAGCAAGGTTAGTGCTCATTAAAAGGTGCTGGATTGACAGGTCTGGAAACCAAGCTTCTGGAACAGGTGCAGCGTGGGAAAGAGCAATACCAACAAAATTTTCCTTTTCAACAGAACATTACCAATATACTTCAGTTCACACCTGGAGGCAACCCAACTAAGACACTGTCCACACTACTGCTGTAGTTTTGTTATTAGTTCATGCCATACTGTCGTGTTGTGCCTCAGTTTCCTCAAGGGGAAAATGCGCTTAGTGGTCCAGGCCTGACATAATCTGGATATAGGGTGCTCTTTTCCAATATGTGGAAACTTAGTTTACACTGTGCTAATAAGCCAGCCAGCTCAGCAAAGTATTGTAAAGAATATTATTTATAAATGAGACTATGAGACAAGGAATATTATAAATATAAAGCAATAGTTTACTTACGTTCAAATAAAAACATGGTACAAAAGAGAACAGTGTCAGTTACAAATACATGATTTAAAAAGACATTTCTGTTCAAGGAACAGTTTTGTTACAAGTTCAAAGATCTTAATATCTATAAGATATAACATATGCTTTAAGTATTATTGGCTCAATGCAGCAAAAGAATATATGTTCATATTCACCAGTCCTGTGTCCCATACTGCTATATGGAAGGTGAGAAAACTTCAAGGAAGGACCTTTCTAAAAAATCTTTCCTCTCCCTCTTTATGGAGAAAAAATGCTTAGAAGTCAGTTTAGATGATGTCAGGTCAAAGCAGCTGACAATGAGAGTTTTCTCAAAGTATATAGTAAGAAGCCTGTTGATACATACTAAACAGGTAGCTATCATCTGAGATAGGATTTAACAATGACTAAGATCCAGACAAACAAGGCCTCTTCCTTTCCTGCTTGGGAGTCACGTTTCTTGACTCTGGTCAACAGTGAATGTTGATTTCTTAAGAGAGACAGACTGATTGTATCTCTTCTCCAAGATTACATCTAAAAGGACATTATAGAGACAGTGTCACCATACAGAGGGATTCTAATGTTCAATATATTGAAACACAGATGATCAAAAATATATGCTTTTTATACGGGATACATCACAATACTTATCTTACCAGGTTCCAATAACTACAGTTTGAACTGTGCCCCATCAATGCTGTAACTTTGCTACCACATTTAACAATGTTTGCCTAGCCACACCAACCACATTCCTTTGTGGTAGTGCATTCTGGGAAAATATGGGAAAGCTATCCCAAACTGCCACAGCAGAGGAGAATGAATCTGGAGGATGTGAAGACAGAGATACACTGAGCATGGGTAGGAATATACCCTAGTGAGTTCTACCGCACAGAGTTGGGAGGAAGGCGAAGTAGCCCAAAATGGCACAGTTTATCTATTCCAAAAAGTGTTGAAATGGTTGTGGAAAGACTGTGTGTCTGTCAATGTCTCTAGCCTCAGCAGTGAAACTTTGCATACTGGTACAGTTACCAACTGTGTGGTGTGTGGACACCAAAACTAACCATGTCAGTAACTGGGATCAAACCCAGGTAAAAGCTGTAGCATTGCCAGGATCTAAAGTAAAACTTACTCTTCAGTCCTTTGTTTTGCTTGTATACTCCTACTAAGGTTGCGATGAAAACTAATTTTGGGATAGGTTGTGTGTGTGGGCTGTCAGGAGCCATGCCTTGAACTGGCATCTCTGGGGTGCTGATTGTACCATGGCTCCACTGCTGCACTTTACCTTTGGCCTAGTATCAGCTCTGTAGGGCTCTAGCTCCAGGCCCTTGCCTCTCTCCCAGTTTCCTGCCTACCAATGTTTCTATTTGTATTTGTTCCTCATCCATTTCTGCCCCAAGACTATTTGACCTCGGGTGAAGACAAACAAGATAGAAACCCATGATAGACCACAGTAGCCTGTGAGCCACCTGCCTGTCAGTTAGGTGGCTGCCAGATGTTCCCCCACTTCTGCTTCAGGGCAGGCACCATAGCAGGCTGCCCCAGAATGTGTTGGCTGGAGAAGGCTGGTGATGCAGCGTAGGCTGCTGTTGCCCCACCTGGGCTAATGAGGGGCCACAGGGCCACCTCCCATCTGGTTAGTCTGTGCAACCCCATCATAAGGCAAGGTCTGAGGACTGGGCCTGGAAGAGCATGCTCAGTCCATATGTCAAACAGCTGATCAGGGGAGCCCTGAGGAGCTCGCTCACATTGGCTGCCAAACATCTGATCTGGTGGGGAGGGGTGCAGAGGAGCGTACTCACCTGGGCCACCAAACAGCTGATGGAGGCCCAGAGGAGCGCTCTCCAGCCCAAAGTGTAGTGGCTGTGGTGGCCCTGCCTGCGATGGGATGGGAATCCGGCCCACCCCTATCTCATTTGTTTTCACCCAAGAACTGCTTCTGCCCAGACCCTGAATTCCGCCTATGTCCCAGACTTGACCTTTTGAACCTTGGCATTGTGTGATATGGCTACTTTCTTGAATTGGTATGGGACTGAAATCACCAAATATTTCAATATTTCAATGGAGAACAAGGCACAAGACAGTTCTCATAGTTATTATAAAACTTCCAGCTGGACTGAAATTTAGGCTACAGCCAAATAGGTTGGTCATGCATAATTAATAGATCTGTAGGCAACACTGTGCTCTGAAAATTTGACAAAAAATGTGCATATGCAATAAATAACAAAAAGTAAAATAGGGATTCTGCTCAAAATACCAAAGTTAAACATTTCTAGGGTCCCCTTAAACCAATGCATAAAGTTTATGCATTTCAAGACAACACATGTACAATCAACTTGTTTCTGGGTTGGCTTTCTTTCCATCTTTGTACCCTGCCTTTCCAATGCTCCTATCAATGCTTGCCAAGTTGGATTAAATTCCAGCTTTACATAATTTAAATAAGAAAACAATTTTCTGACACTTTTGTGGCTAATTCACATACAAGGCTATAATCCAAGCATACAAGGCTATAAATGAAGCCATAATAACAGTATAATAAAAATCCATTCTTCCTTTAATACATGCATACATCCCACTGTCAGGAGTTAACTTGAAAGATTCTGAACGATTTCAATGAAAATGGCATACTGAACTCATATTTAACCTTATCCAGTATTTTAAAATTCTTCATCCAACCATGCTTAAGAGAGAGGAAAGTTATGGTCAAGTCATTGGGATGACACTCAGATGATCAGAGCTTTAGTTTTTATTCTGGTAGTCAAGACAGTTATACTTTTCAGAAATGAACAATGATCCTTTGTCTGTCTTGTTTACAGAGCTGTAAGTAGGCTATGGCCAACATGGCTATGGCCACAAGTGCATTTACATGAGGGGTGCCAACCAATCATGCCACTGGGCAGCTGAATCATCAGCTGTGTGTATGTTGCGCTATGGCTTCCTGGCCCAGACTCCATTCACTGTTGCTTCTGCCAGCCAGCACTAAGCAGGAGTGTTTAAGCCAGTACTAATGTGGGGGTCTCTGCCCCTCGTGGGAAGGACCTGCACCACTTATTAGTACTAGCTAAGCACTAAGGGAGTCTGGGGCAGGCAGCCACGGTGTGACAGACAAACAGCTGATGAATCAGCTGCCCTGGGGCATGGTTGGTTGGTGCCCCTCATGTAAATGCACCTGTGGTTACCACCACATTGGCCATAGGCTAATTACAGCTCTGCTTATTTCTTTAGAATGTAAACTTTTGGGGTAAGGCTGCCTATTATATGGATATATGTGGATGACACAAAGTTTAGTGTGCTCTTACCTTGGCTGAAATTTGTAGGTATTATCATGATATAAATGCAAGGATCTGGTCATGCTCTTGGCAGAATCATGGCTGAATCAGGCAATAAACCAATGGGGGAATCACCATGCTATGTCAGGATGAAGGCCAGAGGATCAGAAACAAAAGATCAAACTAGCACATGCCTGCCCCCGGAAGGGTGTGGAACCTATTAAGATGGTCCGCCCCCAGAGGTTGTTGGACCCAGTGCGGTTTCTAGGTGCTCTGGGGGAGTTACTCTCTGACCTCGATGACCATCTCGTCGATGACCTTGTCAAGCTATGGAATATATTGCTAATGGAGGCCATCGATCAAATGGCTCCCAGGCATCCGTTGCCCAAACGGAGGCTCTGCAGACTTTCTTGGTTCTCCGAGGAGCTGTGGATGCTGAAGCAAGAGGGGCGAGGGTTGGAGCGATGGTGGCGTTGTTCTCGCACTGAAGCTGACAGATTGCAGCATAGAGCTTGTTTACGAGCCTATGCCATGGCTATGCAGACAGCAAAGAGGAACTTCTTTGCTGCCCT
>QEPC01012655.1:1429367-1455571 GCA_003113815.1 Sphenodon punctatus | reverse complement strand
GGTCAGTCTGTGAGCGAAAAAAGAAAGTGTCCCCCGACCCTCAGCCAGGCTCAGGAATCAGGAGCAGACAGCCACCCGTTGCGGCCAGCAAGACCGGGCGGGCACCATACACCCCTCGCCCTGCCGGTTGCCGACTTGCCACACCCCAGCGCGTCTACAGAATGCAAGCCGAATGATATAGTTTAATTTGAATGATAAAAGATATCATTTCATTTGAACTACTTTGCCTCCAATCTAATCCATCTCTTACACTGGTATCGGGACCACAACACATTTTTTTTTTTTTAAAAAAGTGACATGGACATGGGGGATTTGAACCCAAAGAATGACAGCTTCAAATTGTATAGCGAGCGGGAACCTTAACAACTATGCTAACAGAATTCTGTTAGGCTGCTGACTTCTTCTAGACTGAGGAAGTGCGGAATAAGGATTGTAACAAACTCTTCTGATCAATCAATTAATGTTATGGTTCATGATCCTGAATAGTTTTTAACCCCCCCCCACCTCAAATGGGCCTCTTCTTTTTTTTTAAGGTACTATGTAAAAAGTAGAGAGTTGATTATATTAATTTTTTTACAATGTTGTATTGAAAATTTATTTTAATATTTTAAAATGTTAAAATGTTTTAAAATAACATGTATGTGTATGCCTCTGCATACACATATACAGAGGCATACACATATGTACATATACACACATAATTAAATGGGGATACCCATCAAGTATGCATTATTCAACCTACCATTTGTGGATTAGACAATGGCCACTACTCATTTAGTACCCCATGAGTACACATTTTGGCTTTAAAATTGGTGTGTGTGTGTGTGTGTGTTTGCCTTCCAGTGCCTACTTACTTTATAAGCAAGATGATTAGATGGGACTAAAGGGTGGAATCTTCTGTACATCTANCTGCGGAACCGCGATAAATGCTCATGACTGTCTCTCATATATTAAGTTGGTGGAAGGCGAAAAAAGGCTGCCAATTGTACGTGAAAACGACAAAGATCAGAAAAAGCAATAAATCACATAAATGCTGCATCTGTGGATTCCTGTAGCAGCAAATGCAGAATTGTGGTGGTACCGAGCAGAATTCCACGGGGCGCAACATCGGATGCCGAGTTTTCAGAATGGAATTGCGGCGCGGGAAAAGCACCTGCCACATCACCCCTAACACCGAACTGTACCTCTCATTTTCAACTGACCCAAGCCCGGCTGTCTCGCAGCTTACCCGGTGTTTGGCAGCTGTTGGGGATTGGATGAGGGCTAATCGACTGCAACTGAATCCTGACAAAACGGAGGTGATGTTAGTGGGGAAGTCAGTGGAGATGACGGCTCTCTCGATTGATGGAATCTGTCCTCCACTGACCTCCCAGGTACGGAACCTGGGGGTGCTCCTTGATGCGCAGCTCTACCTGGATGTCTGGCTGGAGGCTGTGGCGAGCAGTGCCTTCTGCCAGTTACATTTGGTGCGGTGGCTTCGGCCGCTGGTTTCGGTTCCTGAGCTGACCACAATCATCCATACTTTTATTACCTCTTGGTTAGACTACTGTAGCGTGCTTTATGTGGGGCTACCTATGGTGATGGCTCGGAAGCTGCAGCTGGTGCAGAATGCGGGGCCTGGCTCTTGGTGGGACTGGGCCACTGGGAGCACATTACACCAGTGCTCCGATCTCTGCACTGGCTGCCAATAGTCTTCCGGACACGATTCAAAGTGTTGGTTTTGACCTATAAAGCCTGGGCCCTGCCTACTTGTGAGATCGCCTCACTTCCCGGGTTCTAGACTGGCCGTGTTGGAGGTGCCCCGGGTTTCCCGAGGGGCCACACAGGATAGGGCGTTCTCGGTGGCCGCACTGCACCTCTGGAATTCCCTCTGAGTGGGGGCCCATCTGGCCCCTGACATCCCAGCTTTTTGTAGGAATTGTAAGACCTAGCTGTTCCATCATGCATTTGGTGAGGGANGTGGCAATGGGGAGAAGTCAAAATCTCTCAGTCTCGGTTGTCAGTTCCCCATATGTATGTGTATCTGTCTTCCCCATATGTATGTGTATCTGTCTTTCCCTGTGCGTTCCCCTCATCCTTGTCCATCTTCGATTGTAAGCACACTGGGCAGGGAGGGAGTGGGACCTGTCTCAAAAAATTATAAGATTAAAATTCTATTTCCACCCTCCCAGTACCTCCCTGTATATCTCTACTGTTTCTGCAATCGAGATAGATGCAGATGCAGTGAGTGCACTAAGGGTGTTTTCTGACATGACACTAACCACAGTTTAACCAAAGTCAAACATTTCAAACTATGTACCAGGTACATGGCAAGTTGGAACTTAAACACTCTTGGGGGAGGGAACATGAGTGGGGGTCGGCGGACTTATAGTTTCGTAACACTTAGAGGGCATTTAAACTAACCCTACTTACAGCAGTTAGCTGTTTAGTGTTAACTGTTAACATAACAAAGAGGTAGGCGTGGCGGCGGGTGTGTGATGCAGATGAATGTCATTCACACACCCGTGAATGTGAATTCACAATGTGAATGTGTCATTCACATTCATTCAGATGAATCCCATTCACTCAGCTGCTCATCATCATGTGTCTGTGACTCTGAGGCCGGACTTAGGAGGCCATGCTTTCACATGGCCAACATGAAATAAGGTCCGCCTACCTGTTAAATGTCTGTGGCTGTCAGCTTTAAGCCATCTCATTCTGTCTATCTGGTGGGAGTGGGAGCATGGGACGGCCTCTGTAAAAGCACTAGAGATGCGGAGGATGGCTATATTCAATAAATAAATTTCAAAAACTTTATTAAAACAATTAACAGGTGAGTTGTGTGAACCTCCAGGAGGACTCAGAAAGGATCAGGAGCAGACAGCCAGTCACTGCCAGCAAGACCGGGAGGGGACAGGCAGCACCTGCACCACACACCCCTCTCCCTGTCTGTTGCCAGTTGCTGCCCACCAGCACGTCTACAGAACTCTGGTGTCCGGGGGAGGGAAGGCTACTGTGTATGTAAGGACAGGTGGGGGCGGGGCAGTCAATGATGGCGTCGGCAATGGCAGTCGGCAACTGTGAGTGAGCGTAACTCCGGCAGCGCTACGGGTGCAGCATAATAGCACTCTCATGCCGCCTGCCTCGGCTTTTAAGGCTACTCAGTCTTGGGTTAATGTAATAACTAAGCATATTTTTTTGGCATACAAAGTATGCCATAAGCAACACAACACAGCAATAATTTTATGATTGATTAACAAACAATAACACTAATGTAAAAGTAAAATAAATTAAAGTGATATGGCACAGCAGGGATTTGAACCCACAGACTGACAGCTTCAAATTTTATAGCAAGCAGGAACCGTAACATCTATGCCAACAGAGTTCTGTTAGTTAGCTGACTTCTTCTAGACTGAGGAAGTGCAGAATGAGGATTGTAACAAACTCTTCTGCATGCATCAACTTCATTCCTTCATTCCTTCAACTTTCTGAGTTGGTCCGATGATGTAAAAAAATGACTCAGTCAGCTAATACACAGGGCACCTTAAACTCCCAACAGGAGTTTTGCTAAAAAAACTTTAGTTTGGAGGTCAATTTACATGTACATAAAAGATCAATTTACCGTTAAATAAAAACACCGTTCCTTGAACTCCCACCCATAACATGTGCATGTATGTATTTGAGAAGAATGGGCAGTGATTGCGGCACAGAGGGACAACACCAGTAGTCAGTCCTTCTGAGCACAGCACACACATGCACAGCATACTCTGTTTGCGGAACCGCGATAAATGCTCATGACTGTCTCTCATATATTAAGTTGGTGGAAGGCGAAAAAAGGCCGCCAATTGTACGTGAAAACGACAAAGATCAGAAAAAGCAATAAATCACATAAATGCTGCATCTGCGGATTCCTGTAGCAGCAAATGCAGAATTGCGGTGGTACCGAGCAGAATTCCACGGGACGCAACATCAGATGCCGAGTTTTCAGAATGGAATTGCGGCGCGGGAAAAGCACTTGCCACATCACCCCTAACACCGAACTGTACCTCTCATTTTCAACTGACCCAAGTCCGGCTGTCTTGCAGCTTACCCCGTGTTTGGCAGCTGTTGGGGATTGGATGAGGGCTAATCGACTGCAACTGAATCCTGACAAAATGGAGGTGATGTTAGTGGGGAAGTCAGTGGAGATGACGGCTCCCTCGATTGATGGAATCTGTCCTCCACTGACCTCCCAGGTACGGAACCTGGGGGTGCTCCTTGATGCGCAGCTCTACCTGGATGTCCGGCTGGAGGCTGTGGCGAGCAGTGCCTTCTGCCAGTTACATTTGGTGCGGCGGCTTCGGCCGCTGGTTTCGGTTCCTGACCTGACCACAATCATCCATGCTTTTATTACCTCTTGGTTAGACTACTGTAGCGTGCTTTATGTGGGGCTACCTATGGTGATGGCTCAGAAGCTGCAGCTGGTGCAGAATGCGGGGCCTGACTCTTGGTGGGACTGGGCCGCTGGGAGCACATTACACCAGTGCTCCGATCTCTGCACTGGCTGCCAATAGTCTTCTGGACATGATTCAAAGTGTTGGTTTTGACCTATAAAGCCTGGGTCCTGCCTACTTGTGAGATCGCCTCACTTCCCGGGTTCTAGACTGGCTGTGTTGGAGGTGCCCCGGGTTTCCCGAGGGGCCACACAGGATAGGGCGTTCTCGGTGGCCGCACTGCACCTCTGGAATTCCCTCTGAGTGGGGGCCCATCTGGCCCCTGACATCCCAGCTTTTTGTAGGAACTGTAAGACCTAGCTGTTCCATCAGGCATTTGGTGAGGGAGAGGGGTAATGGGGTGGTAGAGGGTAGGGAGAATGGGGAAGGTGGATGGGCTTTTTCTTTCGTATTATTATTATTACTCTGTTTATGGAGGGATGATGTTTTAATGTGTTATACTATTACTGTTTTTATTTATGTTGTCAGCCACTCTGAGCTGCCTGTGACAAGAGGTGGCGGGGTATAAATTCTTAAAATAAATAATCAATACAATAATAAACTGAGCAACCAAGCACCAAGGGAGAGTAGAAAATCAAGCCAGGAAGTCAATTCTGAGAAGTTAATCTGAGAAAGCTGTGATGAAAGGCTGAGGCAGGTGGAGTAGGATGCAAGGCTTGAAGTGAGATTCAGAGGCAGTTATGTGGGCAACTGGACAGACAGGGCCAGTGAGCAAATAGGGAACCAGTCTCATATAGTCTCCAAACAAGTGGATTGTTCTGCTCAAATTCCTCTTCTTTTTGGGTGGATGTAAGTAGGGGGAGGCAGCCAATCCGGTGAACTAGCCATGCGACCAGCTCAACTAAGAGAGTACCCTACCCTCTAAACCCCTACCAAATAAATGGCAAAAACAAAGGAAGGACATTGTCCCAGGTTGTCAGGGTCCCACCACGGGAGGTCATACTCTGGCGACGGCGACATGGTCCGGGCTGCCTAACTCCGGCTTCTCCTGCAGAAATGGGGGCACCTCCCCCCCTCCTGCCGGTGCAGCACCCAATGTCCTGGTTGCCTAGCAACCAACATAACACTGCGTTAGGGATCCGCCAGCCTCCAGCGCAACGCAAAGCACAGGGGCGGAGCCGGGAACACTTTGCCACTCCATGCGGCTCCAGGAACTTCGGGGGAGGGAGGGGATGTGGCCCAGCTACAAAAGCCGGTGCTGTGAGACACACGGCACTGGTGATCCGTTTCTAGACTGGCCCCTTGCGTGTTTTGTTGGAGAGAGACAGAGAGTTTGAGCGAGCATTGTCCCCAGACCCTTCCTCTGCCCTTCCCCGGTTCCTGAGTGACTGTGGAGTGCCTCAGAGGAGTGAGAGTGTGGTGAGTGTGTCCCTTCCCCCTCTGCCCTTATTTCCTTGAGAGATTGTTGTTCTATCCATTTATTTGTGTGTTTCTGCTTGCCCTTGGTAGCCTTTCCTCCTTCCTCTTCTTGTGTGCCTCCTGGTTTCCCCCTGCCCTGTAGCCCTGGGACCTGACCCCTTTTCCCCCATGTGTGACACCATCAATCCTGTCCCATCACCTGTGGTGAATGAGGGTTGTGTGTGGTGGGTGGTGGAACAGGGGAAACAGTCCTGCACAGGTTACCTGGCACCCAATGATGATAGTGGCCTAATCCCCTGTGGATTTAAAGGGCCAACACACTATCCTGACGGGCACTTTAAACCCCGTGAGCCTTTCCAGTACCTGGAGCTAGGTTATTTTCCCTGGGAAAGTGTGTGGGGAAGAGTCAGTGGCCCTTCTCCCCTTGGTTCCTTCCAAAAACCCCTCCCCCGTGACACAGGTCTGCCCCCAGGTCTGCTGGCTTTTTGCTGAGCCTGCAAGACCTGGCTGTTTGCCCAGGCCTTTGGAGGGGAGGGTGGAAGGGTGGGGTAGTTGGGGATAAATCTGGATTTTTAAAGATTTTTAAAAATGTTTTGTAGTTTTTGATTTTTATTGGATTTTATTGTTATATATTTTTTGACTTTGTAAGCCGCCCCGAGATGCCGTGGGCATGAGGGGGTGGCTAAAAAATATAAAGAAATAAAATAAATAAATTGTGTGATGGGTCAGTGTCTGGAAACCCTGTGAATGCTGAATCAGGACCCATGGATCCTGACAATAAATAATACAAATAATTTAAAGTGACTTGCATAATGAGACATCCATCACTTCCTTTGGGAAGTCATGGACATAGAATCCATGCTCAGTGTAGAAAATCCACAGCTACAACATCCCTGACAGATAGACATCCAGTCTCTGTTTGAAAACCTCCAGTGAAGGAGAGCCCATCACCTCCCTAGGCAGTGTCTGTTCTTACCATTAGGAAGTTCTTCCTAATGTTTAGCTGAAATCTGTTTTGTTGTAATTTGGTTCTAGTCCTGCCCTCAGGAGCAACAGAGAAGTCTGCTCCATCTTCTATGCGACAGCCCTTCAGATATTTGAAAACAGCTATCATGTCTCCCCTTAGTCTTCCCTTATCCAGGCTAAACATACCCAGTTCCTTCAACCTTTCCTCATAGGACTTGGTTTCCAGACCCCTGACCAGCTTTGTCGCTCTCCTCTGAACCGGTTCCAATTTGCTAAAATTCTGTGCCCAGAACTTGGCACAGTACTCCAAATGAGGTCTGACCAGTGCAGAATAGAGTGAAACTATTGACATTTATAAGTCAGCAAATATTATCAATATTTAACAGGCAGCCAAAATAACCTGGATATTTGCCAGAAAATTGTGCAAAACAATAAAGTTTTTGCTATTTTTCTCAATCTCTTACTTCTGAGCTCTTGTCTGGGTATTTCACACATACTACTGTGTGGATTGTGTAACCAGAAGACTGACATTTTCCATGATCACACCTTGATCTATGCTAGTTGTCTCTTCAAAAAGCCTCCCCCTCCCTCAAAAAAAAAAAAATCCCTAAAAAAAAGAAAAGAAAATCAAGAACCCCAGTCCTGTAAAGATTTTCTTTTTAAGAGTCATGCCAAGCTGTCATTCCAGTTAAATTCAGGAACTGTGATTCATCTTCGCAAGTTCCAATATTGAGGGAAGTGCGGAACGGGGGTGGGTGGGTGGTGGGGGCATGCAGGGAGCTCTGATCCCATTGCAGGAAGGTCACCAACAGACTACCTTTACAAGGAAAACAAATTTTGGACTCATCAGTAGTAGTCTGTTTTCTTGCCCCCTGCCTTAGCATGGATCACTTCTTATCAATCACTCATTAAATTCCCCCCACCCACCCCCTGGCACAGAGTGCTGCACAATAGTCATTTATATACAAGCTGATTCCACAGAGATGGGTTTAGATAGACGTGGTTGTGCAATAAAATCAAGCTACTCTCCCAGGTGGGTTAGTGTTTCCTCCACTACAAATAGGTCGTAATTGAAATGAAAGCCTCATGTCTCCTTGCTTCCGCATTTGGGATGAATTACCCATGTAGCTACTTCATTGCTAGCTCTGTGCTACTGACAGTGTCATTAAGCTTTAGGGCCACCAGGGACAAATCTTTTACACACTGAACAGTAATACTTTTATACTCCTAAATGAGTTTTGCGGTGCTCCTCACTCCGTATGTTACTTTGGGAGGTGAGCACCTATCCTGTGTAGAAAAATTAACAGGCAGAACATTCAAAGCATCCATTGTTAGAAATTTGTGCATGTTTGTGTAGGGCAATCATTTCTTTTTTCTTCACAGCGGCTCACAAACTAGAATAAAAATCTCTCCCTATGTTGCCTTTCTTTACAGCTGTAGTTTGCATTTTAGGGATGGGCAAACGCGGTTCGGATGTTCAGAGTTCGGACCATACTCGGTCTGTTCGGACGTCTGAAACAAACATCCGAACTGAACTCTCGAACGACCGAACAGTTCAGTCGTGTTCGGATGAATTCGGATGCGGGAAAAATGTCTTTTCAGGGCCAAAAATTAGGTTTCATTTTCGTTTTCGCTATTTTTGAATGTTCGGCCAAGTTCAGCCAAACCAAACTCAACTGAACCAAACCATCGAACCCGAACTCGGGTTTCGAACCGAACGACCGAACATCCAAACTGCGTTCTGTTCGCCCATCCCTATTACATTTGGACTTGAGCTACAAATTAAGTATAAGTTCATATTTCAAAAAGTGCATGTGTTGGGGTGGTGGTAACTCAAAGTAGCCTTTGAGATAAAACTGAAAAGAATCTACTTTTCAATTAATAACCCCCATGTACATCTGCTTATGAGCAAACTAGTTCAATATTTGAAGGCCTGATCAAAGGCCCATCATTAAAATCAATGGAAAGACTCCCATTTATTTCAGAGGATTCTGTACAGATCCCATGACAGTGATTCCAAAGCTTTTTGCCCACATGCCCCCATTTTGAGACTTACTTATGGTTCTGTGACCCCAGACAGCAACAAAGACACAAAGACGTACAAAGTATATGAAATATCAAGATTTTATAATGCCATCCACAGATGGTGTGACCCCATTGGAAGTCCTGAGCCACAGTTTGGGAGCCTCTGTACTGAGAGCAGGATGGCTTACAAACATTTTAAAGAGACACAATAGTTTTCTAGAGTAATTAGCTGCAATACATTAATATAATATAATAATAATAATAATAATAATAATAATGCAATATATTTTTTATATAGCGCTCCCTTGCCATGGCACTCAGAGCACTTTACATATTCTCTTGTTTATATTATGTATTACCTAATTGTATACACTTGTTTTGCCTTTGTTGGCAATCTAAGCTTTTCCTTTTTGCAATGGCTTTGGCAGCGTTAATAAATGAATTTGAATTTGAGCACTTTACATAGAATTAGAATAAAAGTTTTATTCAGGCTTAGCCATAGGCCATTGTCATTTGAAGAGACTAAACATACATATCACATATCACATATAAGTAAACAAATAAACCACAAGTATAAATACGTAATACATAAATTAATAAAATCGCAAATTAATAAACAAGAACAATACTAATGAAAGCCCTTGTATCAGTGGACCAATAATACAGTTTACTAAGAGCACTTTTAATCAAGGCATCATTCCATTAAAGCCTCCTTTTCTTCTCTAAAACCTACCAAGGGAGCACATATCATGCTATTTTATTTTGGATCGAACTATTTTAGTTAGTTTATTTTTTAAGCTTGGACAAAGTCATTACCAAGAAGAATAAAACCCAGAATACATAGACATCATTATTGGGCCAACATACATTATAATCTATACAAATCCAAATCCGAGTCCAAGAGGGCCCAGAAGTAAATTCCCCACCCAAAGCAAAATATATACAACCAAGATCAGATACTGCACCCCAGCTAAACAGAACCCCTTCCATAGCCAGATGGATCGTAGCTTCCACTTGCAATTTTATAGAGACCAACTCTGGGAAACCGGGTCGAGGGGGTCCTTGCCCCAGATCATCCTAGACCCTATGATAATGTCATTTACCCACCTAACTTATATTTTCCCAACTTGGGGCAACCACCAACCATAATTACTCCTCTCCTCCTACAACCCCTCCCGCTCACCATTTAGCCCCCCTCCTTGCACTAGTTCTCTTAACCACTTCTGCCGCCAAATAATTGCCATTTTGGCAAATACAGATGTTCGCCTAGTAACTTCCATATCCCCTGGTTCCAGCAACTTCAAGACCATATTTTCGGGGCCTTGCACAAATCCCCCTAAATGCCTAGATCTTAATCCCTCAAAAAAAAGGGCATCTTAGTAGAATATGCTCCACCGTGTCAGGAGTACCCATATCACAAAGTTCGCACACTCTCCCTTCCCTAGGCGTGCCTTTGTATCGACTGTCCAAAAGGGCTGAGGGGAAAGAATTGCATCGCAACCTGGTAAACGCCACCCACCCAGCAGCATCCACCCAGGTATATAAATAACCTCCTCTAGGCTTCAACGGATTTGGAGGGAGATAATCGGGGGCAACTCGCTGAACTTCAAGTAAGGCCCTCTCTGATTGTAATGCCTGGTCCCACAATCTAACCTGGACCATCGTCTTAAATCTGGCCACGACCACTGCAAGCAAAACTTCCCGAGAGAAGCCCAACCTATGGATTTCCATTTCTGCTGTCTCAATGCAGTGATCTAATAGGCCCACCTGCCGGGCCAAACTGAGCAGGGAATTCTCATGTTGATTCATCGTTAAAAATTTGGCCCAATAATTGGCAACAGATTGTAGTGCCAACGTGCGCACCGGCAGGCTCCCAGTTTCCACACGCACCAGCACCTGCGGAGAGCTCTTTGGTAGTCCCAAAAGGGCAGCTAGAAATCCATTTTGGATGACTTCCAGGCTCCCCAAGCATTCTAGGGCCCAAACTGGAGCTGCATACAGTGCTTGGCTGATGACCTTAGCTTGGAACAACCTCAGGGTGGGGCCAATCAATTTCCCCCCTTGCCCGAAAAATAATTTTAAAATGGCCGCACCTGATTTCTTGGCCTGGGTTTTCACCGACTCAAGATGTAACTTCCACCCGGGCGTTGAGGCGAATAAAACCCCAAGATATTTGAAAGAGGGGACCTGTTCGATGAGCCTCCCTTTAATATTCCACAGAAACACTTTACATAGAACTAACAACATTTAATCCTCACAACAACCCTGTGAGGCAGATTAGGTTTAGAGAATAATGTGACTGGCCCAAGGTAACCCCGTGAGTCTCTATAGTTTCAGAACTGATGCTCACAGTTTTGTGAGGTAAGTGGCTGTTTTTAGAACGAACACAGCTGTGGGGTGGGGGAGTTGTGTCTGTTGAGTAGGATGCTATGGACTCCGGAGTGCCCATGCACATGGTGTGAGTGGGGAGGGGTTCAAACAGGCAGCTCCCTGGGTGGGTACCCTGGCAGACTCCACACGCTCCCCCTGCCATGGACCATGGGGCAGGGGGAAGTGTGCTGGGCTAGCCTCTGATATTGACATGTTCCGACTGAACGCTGGGGAACCCAGGCTAATGGCCATTGTTACAGAATACTGTTATATTATTTATTTGAATCACTAGAACAGTTTCTCCACTCCCCTGATGTGGTCAGTGACAGGCTGTTTGGATCCCAGCAAGTGCATGTTCTATGAAATAGAAATTATTATCTGCAAGAAGCACAAAGAAAAACACAAGCATTATCTGACTCTGATAAAACAAACAGGATAAAATGTCCAAAATATTTCAGCTTAAGTATGTCTCTAGGAAACAGCCTCCATACCATAACTGCTTAAGAAAATCTAGTTTTAAAAACTTTCATTATTGCCAACTGATTTATTATTGCATAAATCATAAACCAATGAATGGCCTGTAGTCTTATTTCATGGAGTGTCCCCTTGTTCTAGCACTGTTAGGGAGGGTAAATAAATGTTCCCTATTTACGTGTTCCACACCACTCACGATTTTATAAATTTCTATCATATCCCCTCTTAGTCATCTCTTCTCTAAACAGAAGAGTCTCAACCTATCAAGTCTCTCTTCATGCGGGAGCCATTCCATACCCTTGATCATTTTTGTTGTCTTGATCTGTACCTTTCCTAGTTCTACTGTGTCTTTTTTGAGATGGAGCAACCAGAACTGTGCACAATAATCCAGGTATGGTCATACCATAAATCTATATAGAGGCATCACAATATTTTGAGTTTTATTCTCTATCCCTTTCCTAATGATTCCTAACATTCTGTTTGCTTTTTTGACTGCTGCCGCACACTGAACTGAGGATTTGAAAGTATTATCTACAATGACTCTAGGTAGGATCCTTTTCCTAAGTGGTAACTCCTAATTTAGAACCCAGAATTGTATACATATAATTTGGGTTATTTTTCTCTATGTGCATAATTCAGCACTTGTCCACATTAAATTATATCTGCCATTTGGATGTCCAGTCATCCAGTCTTGCAAGATCCTCCTGCAGTTCTTCACAGTCTGCTTGGGTTTTAATTACCTTGAATAGGTAATTCCTGGCCCTTCAATTCATTCTCTACCCCCCAAGTACTTGAAAACTCAGCTCAGGATAATGGGGCAGAGAGTCAGGCATCCATACAAGGGTAGGGGTCAGATACACGGCACAGATCCATAATCTGTGCCCTCCTTTTCTTGAATACATCTGTTAAGCACTCCACACCCACAACCTCTATATGGCCCTCAGAGCTCATACTAATTTTCAATGTGACCCCCAGGACAGAAAAGGTTCCCCACCCCTGCTTTACTCCTAGATCCCTGGGGCACCCCACTACTTACTTCTTTCCACTGTGAAAACTGACCATTGAGTCCTACTCTTTGCATCCTATCTTTTAACCAGTTGCCGATCCAGCATAGGACACTACCTTTCATGACTTTAATTTCCTCAAGAATCCTTCATGAGGGACCTTATCAAGCATCTTCTGAAAGGCATTATTTATGATGACTACATGGAAAACAAGCATCTTCGATGTCAAGGAAGTCAATGCAGGTAGAATGTTTCCTAGCATCATTATCTGGAATTCCAAACAATGGATATCTCGGATCAATCTGAATAGATCCAGGATGGGACAGGAGCTCTCCATGCTTTTTCAGAACCACAAAGTACTGTGAATAAATACCCTATTGCTTTCTAAAGTAGGCACCTCTTCTATTGCCTCTTTTTCCAGGAGAGAAGTTATTTCTGACAGAAGTGCTGCCTCATGAGAAGGATTCCTGAAAAGGGAGGGGAAGAAGTTATATAGCATGGCCTTTATCTATCACCTCAAGGATCTGGCTGTGGTGATGCAATGGGGAAACTGGGCTAGATGATTCTTATATGAGGTGGAAGGGACTGATTTTACAAGATTTGACCTCTGACAGTTGAACTCAAGACCAAGGAAGAAGACTGCCTGCTTGGACTTTAGCCCAGAGCCTCTTTCTAAGTTGGTTGAAAAGCTGTTATTGCTGCTGCTCTCCATATCTCTTCTGTTGGTAGGGGTATGAGTTCTGTTGGCAGTAGAAGTAGGGAGATGATGCTGGCGTGCTATTGATGCCTGGTTCCATGAATGACATGAAAGGGATACAGCCATTATTCTAAACTTTTTGACTTCAGCCAGTGTCTTGTCAGTTGACATAGAGAAGTTCATTCACATCAAATGGAAGTTCCTCAGTCCTGACTTTATCATCAGCCATCAGGGTGGTGGCCTGAAGTCAGGTGCGTTGTCTAATAATTATGGCCACTGTCACATCCTGTGCAGCACAGTCAGCAATATACATAGCCATCGTAGGCTGAAATTGTGCTAACTGAAGACACTCTTTCTGTAGTTCCTGAATGGTTCATTTTGTGTTCTCGCTGTTGGAAATCTGGTTCCAGATGCTAATATTGACATATCTCAGACATGTAGCTAGAGGCCCTGAGCACCAAAGTAGCAACAGCAAATAACTTATGCCCTCAAGCATCTAACCTCCTACCTTCTCATTGGATGGAAAAGTCTGAACTGTGCCAGACTTGGGCTTCTGTGTAGCTGCTGCAATTACTAGGGAATATGAGTGAGGGTGATGAAAGAACATTGTTGTGCCTTCAGATATGATGGTGTAGAGGGGACCTGTGAACTTATTTATTGTTTAGGATGATCAGGGAAACTCCCATATAGCTCTGACTGATTCCATCAGCTCACTGACTATCAGGATCATAATGTGCCCATCTTCGCCTTCTCTGAAGATTCCAAAGACAGGCTCAAAAGGGGAGTGTTGCATCACTTGTGCAGAAACTTTGGTCAATTCTTCAGTTAGGCATCACAGTACGGCCTGAAGGTTCCTATGGGCACACACCTATCTCCACCGACCTCAACCCATCTCCACCCACAGAGCATCGGGCATTGGATTCCATTGCTCCGTGTATTGTGTGGGTGATGGGTGGAGATGGGTGTAGTGCGGGAGCATGCATACACCCCCACCCATCCCCTGCAGCATTCACACGGGTGCCTCCATGCCGAGAAACTATGTGGAGATGGGTGGGGGTGTCTCATGTGAAAAGGGCCTAAGTTACTAGGTAGTAGCCCTATCAACTCATCTGAATCCTGTGTCGGTGATAAGAAGGATAAAAAAGTCTCTTTGGACAAGTCAGGGGTTTTTTTGGATGGGGGAAACTGAGGCCATTGAGGTGGTGACCTACTACATTCAGGGGGTGACCCCCCCTATTATCACTGCTCTTGAGATAGTGACAGTGCTAGACTCTGCACAATTTAAGGTATTTGGAGCATATATAGTAGATGACTCTCTTCTACAGGCCCTCTCTCTGTAGTGTTGAGGGAGAGGACCAGCACCAGTGTGGCTCACTGCCTTCTCTCAGTTCCTGGTTCCCCCAGGCTATCTTTTCCTTTAGTTGTTTAGCAGCTGTTATTCTCAATACTCTGCCCTTGGTCTCTGTCACCCTACTTCTGAATTCAAACATTTTATCTGCTCCTTTCCTTTGTTTGGTTATTCTCAAAGAATCACCGGGCAGGCTAAGGGGATATGAGCCTTGGTTCCCTTGGATGCAGGTGCCAGCACTCAGGGTTATCAAAGTGGGGAAGGAAAAAAGAGAAAGGAGAAAGGAAAAAAAAACACCAACAACCAAACCCTCAGCACAACACAGGGCAACCTTTCATTCCTAGTTCATATTCCATTCACTTACCTATTATATGGATTACATATACGGCTCAGGCAAGGGGAGGAATAGCTAAAAGCATTTTGTCACATCTGGGCAAGTTTCAATCTCTGATACATCATTTCCTGTTTATCACTTCCTCTGAGTGACTACAGAGAGTGACTTATGGCTAGAGAATTCTAGAGTAGGGGCTTTCTCCTCCACTCTAAGCTCCATGCTATTTCCAGAACACAAAATACAGGGATAATATAAGAGCATTCTACCATGCCCTTTGCATTGTGGGAAACACTACAGGGAAGTAGGGAGAAGGAAGGTCCACTGAAGTCCAGCAGTTTTGTGACATGTGCCACTTACTAGGTAAGACAAGTACAATTTAAGGGTAAAACCAGACATGATGTGGGCCCGCTCATTGCCCCGGACTCATTGCATGTGTGGTCCCGCACTGCCCAATGTTGGCCCAGGACAGCTCCAGAGTGGGTAGGCAACTGGCCTGGAATGAGTTCTCCTGAAAATCCTATGTGCCCATTCCGGGCCAAAGACCGTTCACACAGGACTACACATCTTTTCGTCCCGCCACCCCTGCTGCCAGGCAGGAGCCACCATAACTGGGCACCATGGCTGGTCATGATGACTGCCTGTCATGGCAGGTGGTGGGGCTGGACACCCACACATCTGTTGTGGCTACACCCACCCACCTGGGTTGTGCAGGCAGTGAGATGGATCTCGCAGTTGCAAACACATTTGTTTAGTGTTGCCCGCCGACCTGAAGAGTGGCTGCCACTGTTTCCTGCCTGGCCCAGGTCAGAGAGACACTGCACTACTCAGAAACCTACTTCTACCCTAAGGAACAATTGCTGAGTTTGCAAGGTGGAAGGATGTTGTGTGAATGAGTTCATCTATTTCCCAGTGGGTGGGTTCTTGTGCCTTTATATCTTCCCTAACCACAGACCCTAAACATACTAGTCTTCAGACTTCCACCAGCTCCAGGGACATTTCTTTCTTGCTCTCAGGAGTTACCCTATTGCGGGATTTTCCTTTGGCACCTCTGCTAGCCCCCTCCAGGCAGCTGAGGGCTATCGTCTAGGCCTGCTCAATTTGACTAGGGACACAAACCACCTTCCCTCTGCTTCTCTTTCTTTGCTGAGCTCCTCAAGCCCCCCTCCCCCTCTTAATCTCTTGATGCCTTTTAGGACCCTCAGGGCAAGGTGTTCTGCCACCACAACAGCAGATTGCATCTCCCATTTGGGGAATTACCTCTCCTTCAGCTTCCAACACGAAGAATGGCAGCATCTCATCACAAGCTGGTTTAATTTTTTTAATCTAAGAAAATGCAATGAAGTGCAATCCAGAAGGAAAAAAAGAGAGTAAAGCAACTGTCATAGAATACAAAAGGAAATGTGAATTGTTAACACTTACAAACCCTGTGGATCCAATAGGTTTGTATAGAGCTTGGCAATGGAAGAAGGGTGGGAAGCACATAAAGCAACCAGTTCCCTGATTCACCTACTCATGACTCTCAATCTTGACTTAACACTTTTAAAAGAACTATATTCTGGATCAAGACTTTTGTAATAGCAAGACTTGGCAACTCTGGAATCCTGTTCCCTTTAGATTTTATTTAATTTGTTTTCCCTAGGGGAAAGGAGTGGAGAGGAGAGCATGCAGTCAGTGGATATGTCATGTATCCTGTATATAGGCATATATTTTTGACCATTTGTGTTTCAATATATTGGAAATCAGAATTAGCCTCTGTGTATGATGACTTCTTAAAGAGCTGTCCTATAGTGACCTTTCTACTGAACTCTTGACCAGATACTAGAATATCAGTCTGTATACTGGAATAGAAGATATAATCAAGTCTGTTAAAGAAATCCACATTTTCTGTTGACTAGTCTCAAGATACGTGACTCCCTGGCCGGGCAGGAAAAGGCCTTGTTTGTTTGGAGTTTACTCATTGTTAATCCTATCTTAGACGATAGCAACCTGTTTAGTATGTATTAACAGACTTCTTACTATGTATTTTGAGAAAAAACCCTCCCTGTCAGCAGTTTTGACCTGACGTCATTTTTAGCTGACCTCCAAGCATCTTTTTCTCTATAAGAAGAGAGAGGAAAGATGGATTTTTCAGAAAGCTTCCTTTCCTGAAGCTTCTCTCACTTCTTTCATCTGGCAGAGAATGGGGAAAGGACTGGGTAATATGTTATATCCTATATGATGCATTGAGTCAACCATAGCAATAATACTTAGAGCATATGTTCTATCTTATAGATGTTAAGATCTTTGAACTTGTAATAGAGCTGTTTTTTGAACAAGAAATGTCTTTCTAAGTCATGTACTTTTAACTGACACTTTCTTTTGTACTATGTCTTTATTTGAACTTAAGTAAACTATTGCTTCATATTTGTATAATATTCTTAAAGTCTCATAACCTCATTTATATAAATGAATTGGTCTTTACAATACTTTGCTGAGCAGGCTGACTTATTAGCAAAGTGTAAACTTGAATTCCACATATTGGAAAAGAGCATCCTATATCCAGACCAGATCATGTCAGGTCTGGACCACTAAGCGCATTTTCCTTTTGGGGAAACTGAGGCACAATGTGACAGATAGAGTGGGGTATAAGTAGAAAAATAAAATAATAATAATTAATAAAGCTGGAACTATAGCATCCATCCATGATATGCCCCCTGCCCTTCCCCCGTCGTTAGCACATCTGCCCCCAACTCTGTTGTAATGTATGCACTGCGCAATCACTCACTAGGGGAAGCAGCAGCTGTAGTTACAGAATTAAGTTTGCCCTTTAGGATCTTCCATAGAAAGAAGTTCTGGGCTGAGACAGTCATGGCTACCAGTATGGTGTGCACTGTGCTTTGATTTCCAATACAGAGTCACTGAGTCTCAGCAGTGCAATCTGTGTGACTGCGATACTACAAACTCTTCTCTGGCCCAGGGAGTGGGAGGGAAAAGAAAAGGTTCCTCATCCCTCTTATATATCTTTTTGAGGTGTGTGAAGAAAGGGCTGAAGTTATTCACATTTAAATAATGGGTAGCTACTACATTTGATAAGAAGCAACTTGTTGGGAAGTGTGGAAATTACATTACTGATCTCCTAGGTTCCTGGAGAAAAGATTCAGCCAATGAAGAATTTTCTACTAACTTTTGTGCTCTTGAGAGTGCTTGGCTCTTTGGAGAGTAAGGTGAGGTCATTTCTATACAGTCTAATGACTGAAACACTATGATTTATATTTACTATCCGTCTCCTATTTTTTTCTTTTCAAAACTCTTATTAAACAATCTTTAAAAAAAAACAAAAAAAACAACACCTGGTTTACATCTGCAAACTGTTTAGAGTTATGAAAATCAGTTTCAAATTGTAGGCCACTTTCTCATTACACTAAATTAAGAGGTACTAGTTAGAGAAAGTAAACATTTTTGTCTCTAAACATTATAGAGCAAAACTGGCAACAGTATTTCCTCGACTAACACAGTTAACTCTTTGGCCTTTACTGAATGCTACCCCTTGCTTTTTTAGTGTCATAATTGATTCCCTGTCACACTCTCTGGCAACAATCAAACCACTTACTCTGGAGTAGTCCCATTGACATCAGTGGCACAACTGGAGGAAATGGTTTGAGGATTCCATACATTGTTATTGCATTTTTTATGCTGAATTTGTTAACTGTACATTCCGTTCCAGTAACAATTCCATAGGAACTCATCAGCTGCAATTAACATTATTATGATGTGTTGCCATAGTGAACACTGTATACTGAGTTAGTATTTATCTATCAGTGTTTCCATAGTAATTTAACATTAGGTTGAAATGCAAATGTTATCCACAACAATAATAATAATTTTTTTAAAAAAATTGCAACCTGGTTCCGGAATCAATTATTTGTTTTCAAGTCATACATTTTAGCTTGCACTTCAAACTTACTAAACACTCAGAACCCCAGGCACATCATTTTACAGGGTGAACTACACCCTGAAAAGCAGCTTGTGCCAAGATGGAAGAAAAAGTCAGTGTAATGTCTCTAGGTAACTAGTGGCAGTGAGACTCCCGAGGCTCCATTTTAACAATCTTTATTAAGAACTACTGATGCCCTGGGCAGTCTAGGCCCAACTGGCGACAGCCAATCTCAACCAGATCTAATAGCATTTCCTAGTCCACCACAGTCAGTCAAAAAAACCACCCCCATATGCATACTCATTCCTGCTCTTGAAGGAGCAGTTTTCCTGTTACTAAAGGAGGGGTCAATGGGAATGCAAACAGGCAGGCATAATAAAATATTCCTGCTTACAGACAATTCTAGAATTAGTAAAAACAAATGATCAATCATGTGAATGGAAGGACCGTTACAGACAAGGCTGATCCGAGCTATTTTGCCACCCTGGACAAAATAAATTCATACATCTCCAACTGTCTTATCATTAGAACACTGACTAGCAACACAAAGACCTTCTGTTCCCATCACTTTCCAGATCCTTCGCCATTTGCTTTAGGCCCTTGGCCATCCTTAAGGCAGCCACCAGGGCCTCTTGTTGCGCTCCATGTAGGGATGGGGCAAGGAGGAGTAAGGACGCACTCCCCGCTGTAGCGAGCAGGCTGCCGCGGGAAAGTGCTGGGCGTACCGCCGGACCGTGGCGGGAAGAACGGCGGCCTGGCCAGGGTTGCCGTAGCAACGGGGCTTAGCCAATAGGCAGGTGCAGGCTTGGGACCCCTGCCCTTTCCGAGTGGGAGGGGGCAGGCCTTTCCCACCTGCTGTGCCCCCTCCAGCTTCATTCTGAACTCGGAGGGACCGAGCAAGCAGTGTTACTTGGCGCCTAGCCTCCTGCCAAAAATCAGACAGGGCCAGATGGGGAAGGCTAGGATGAAGAGGCACCTGCAGCAGGCCGAGCCAGCACAAAGGGCAACAGTGGAGCCTCCGCCTCCTGAAGTAGCGGACGAACCGCCCCCGCACCAGGTAGGAGTTCGACATCCAGGCCCCGGCATGGGCCGGCCTCCTCTGACCATGGGGTCGGCCCTGGCAGTGTTGGGAGCCATGCAGGTTAGGCTCATGGGATGCGAGGCCTTGATGCACCACATGGCGGTGGCACATGCCAGGAGCGCCCTGCCACCAGCGGCGTTCCCTGCTGGTACAAGCCAGGTGGGTGGGCCTAGTGTTACCCAGGGGCCTTTCCCTACTGGGAGCTGGCCCAGGACTTTCCCCGCCTTGTCGGGCGGACCAGCTCACCTGAACTTGGGGGTTGGCCCACAGGCTGCCCTATGGGGTTTTCCACAGAGCAGACCCTCCGTGGCAATGGGCACTGGAGCCGTGGATCTCGTTGGTCCCTCATGGGGGTATGGCCCTGGGCTTGTGGTGCAGCCCATGATCCCATGGCAGCCGGTAGTGGCGCCGCTGCTCCTGGGCCTGGAGGTGGGGTAAACAGTTGGATGGGCCATCCCCGGGTCAATGGCACAGGGGCAGGCTTTGGGCCTGGGACAGGAGGTGTGGGCCATGGTTGCCTCTGCACCCAAGGCCACTCCAGCACCCTGGAGATGGGGATGGCGGGTGGTCGTCCCACCCACTAGATACCGGGAGGGGTCTGCCCCCCCAGTGCAGGGCCAGGGTACCGATGGCACCAGGTGGGACCCATGCAGAGTGGGTTCCCCCTCCCCCGTCAGGGCATGTTGCTCCTCAACCCTCCTGCAACCCCTGAAGCAGGGGGGCAGGGGCTAAGGAGAGGCCCCTACCTCTCCCAACAGAGTCAACCAGTTAGAACAAGGTGACCAAGGTGAGGAGGAGGACCCGATAGCCCCGGGGGTACAGGAGGTGTTACAGAGGATTGCAGCCCTGGAGAGAGGACTGCAGGCCATGGTACAGGGATATCAGTCACCACCGGTGCCGACATCGTACTCAGGACACCAGCTACAAGGAGGTGTGAGGGACCCACTGATGGGCGGAGGCCTGGCGGGATACCATCCAGCTCCCCAGTACTATGACCTGGCATGAGCACTGGGGGCCAGGGCCATGATCGGCAGGCAGCAAGTGCAGATATTAGACTACAGCGCCCCCTGGATGGCAGTAAATACTGCACCAGCGGGATCCACCCCCTTGGCAACTGGAAGTGAGTTACATGGGGCAGGGAGGGGAGAGTCCCCATGCCTGTAGTGGAACGGGACCTGGGTCTCCACACCAGGCCCTTTTGGCCCTCCCCCAGTGGCAATAGGGGCCCTGGCCCTTACAAGGAAGAGGCCCTGCAGGTATGGGCACAGCCTCAGAGTGAGGGAGTGTCACCCACAGGGGCGTCTAGACTTCCCCCACCACTTGGGGGGGATATGTGGACATCGCTGCCCTGATAGGGGCCCACCTCCTCCAACCCACAAGGGAGAGGATCTGGAGGGGAGAATACATCAATATTTTAACCCTCTTGTTTACCGATCATGTCCCAGACCCAAATAATAAGGATGGGGGGAAAGATAAGGAGTGCTTTCGGCGTTCGAAAGCAGACTGTAATTGGACCAACTGGACGCTAGCGTACTCCATTTACCAGGGAGTCATGGCCCATGCCTACCCGGACCGGGCGTATGCACTAATGAAGTATGTGGATATAGTCCACCGTGCCTATGACATGGGTCCCTCTGGGGCCTGGTTGAGGTATGACAAGGTGTTTAGGCATAAGGCTTCATACACCCCCAGATTGTGATGGGACACACATGCCATGGACCTGTGGTTTGACAGTATGAATGATGTGGCCAACGCCCCTTGGACAGATAGCGGACATGTCCTGACACAAGGGGGATGGCATCATCTAATGACCCCTTTTGGAACGAGGGCCATAAGGCCCAGAGTCTGGGAACTTCCCAGTGCTGGGAGTTCGCCCGTACGGGTAGGTGCGGTCATTCGGAGTGTAGATACAGACACATGTGTGCCATCTGTGGCAGAAGCCATGCCACGACAGCATGCACCAGGGGAAGAAAGCCTGGGAATAGGGGCAGGAGTAACCCGCCCCCCCCAAGGGAAGGGTGACCTGGGTGGCCCCCTGGGCAGGAATAATGCAAAGGGCACCAACCCCGGTTAGGGTGGGGAGATTAGAAAGGGCACTGAAGCATCATCCAAACAGGGAAAGATCTCCCCTAACTTGAAATCCATAACAGGACTAGAGCATGTGGCATGGGCCAAGGTAGATAAGGAGATTAGCGATGGGAGGGTGGCCGGTCCATTTGCAGCCCTGCCTATGGCGGACTTCATGGTGTCCCCTTTAGGGATAGTCCCAAAGAAAACATCCGGCAAATTTTGCATGATACATCACCTATCCTACCTATGGGGTTGGTTAGTCAACGATGCCATCCCCGGGGAGCTCACTTCAGTCCACTATGTTCCTTTTGATGCTTCAGTACAAGCGGTAAAGAAAGCTAGTAAGTAGGCACTCTTAGCCAAGTACGATATTAAATCCGCCTTTCGCCTGCTGCCCATCCACCTGGACAGTTTTCACTTTCGGGGCTTTCACTTTCAGGGCTAATTTTATTTCAATCGGGCAATGCCCATGGGTTGCTTTATTTCTTGTTCTGCCTTTTAGCGTTTCAGCTCCCTAGTGGAGTGGGTGGTCCGGCAGCGTTCAAAAGGAGGGGAATTCAGGAAATATCTGGATGATTTTCTCTTTATCGGCTGGGCGGGAACCTGTGAGTGTATTGGACTGATGGAGACCTTCCAGAGGGTAGCTAGTGATTTGGGAATCCCGCTGGCTCCAGAAAAAATGGAAGGGCCTGACACCACACTCACCTACTTGGGTATAGAAATGAAGTATTGTGCCTCCCGAGTGACAAGCTTATCTTCCTGAAGGCCAAGGTGGCCGCTTGCTTGAGGGCAGTAAAGGTCACGGTCAGGGAATTATAATCTTTGATAGGAAGTTTGAACTTCGCATGCAGGGTGGTTGCCCCAGGGCGGGCCTTCCTGTCACGACTGTACAATAAGCTACAGAGGAACCACCCCCATACTACCACATACGGGTCACAAGGGAAATGAAAGAGGACCTCCAGACAGGGGCAACATTCTTAGCTGAGTACAATGGGACTAGTTTCTGGTGGGAAGATCTCCTACTAGAAGCAGAGCTACAGGTCCACTCTGACGCAGATGGGGGCATGGGAGTTGGAGTGTATTTTCGCCAAAGGTGGTGTGCTGCCCCATGGCCACCCAAATGGCAGGAGCAAGCGATAACCAGAGACCTTACTTTCCTGGAACTTTTTCCAATAATAGTGGCAGTTTGTCTCTGGGCAGGGGAACTGGAGGACCATTCCATTGTTTTCTGGTGTGACAACATGGCAATGGTACATGTGATCAAACCAATGTCCTCCAGGTCCCCCAGAGTCATGAAGCTGGTCAGGGTTTTCATATTAACATGCTTGCACCACAACATCTTATTTGTTGCCAAGCACATCCCAGGGATTAGTAACAGCGCAGCCGATGCACTTTCTCGCTTCCAGATGGAGCGCTTTCGCTCCCTGGTTCCCAGAGCCAGACTGACACCAGACCCCCTCCCTCCAGAGGTGTGGAGCCTTGGATCTTAGAGTTATACACCATTATACAAGAATCCTTAGCAGTGCGAACCCGCGCGGCTTATGAATGGGCGTTCAAGGAATTCCAAGAATTTAGGGCCCTGCAAGGTTGGGCACTGGATTTCCTGATCCCTGAAGCTCAAATGCTCCGATTTGCTATGTCCCTAAGCAGGGCGGGTGCAGCAGTGGGAACCATCACCATAAGGTTATCAGCACTAGGTTTCATGAGTCACACACACCACCAGATAGGGTTTTTTTCACCCATAGAATGTTAGAAAGTTGGTCCCATGAAAGACCCAAGGAACGTAACTCCAGGGCCCCCATCACCCCCCCCTCACTTCTTGTTAGGATCTGTAATGTCCTGCTGAGACTGTTTTGACCTTTTCGAGTTGACACTTCAAGCGTTCAAGGTGGCCTTCTTTGGAGCATTTCAGGTGAGCGAAGTAGTGGCCGAGACGGCCTGGAACAACACAAACCGACCTCTAGTGATTGAGGATGTCCTTATAGAACACCAGGCCCTTCACCTTAGGTTGAGGCAGTCCAAGACGGACCAAAAGGGGAGGGGTCAAACAGTCACCCTTTCTTGGGCGGGTGCTCCCGACCTGTGCCCGGTGCAGGCCCTCGAAGAATACTTGAAAGTCTGCCCGCTTGGGGGAGGGGGCTTTATTCTGACATGCAAATGGCTTACCCCAACAAGGCACCAATTCACCGCTGTTCTCTGGCAGGCCCTGAGCCACCTTGGCTTACCACCTTATGACTATGGATCACATTCATTCAGAATAGGAGTGGCCTCTTTTGCAGTCACCTCTGGTTTTTCAGAACAGGGCATACAGGCCATAGGACGGTGGTGATCTCGGGCCTGCCAAACTTATGTGAGGAGTCTCCCGCAATAACCTTGCTTTTGTCTGTGCTCCCAGGTCTGGCGCGAATTCCCTGTAGAATTTGGATCACCGGCCACAGCCTTGTACGGTGGGCAGGGAAAGCAGCTGGGCAGTCATCCTGGGGACTGCAATTGGGGCTCTTGACCTGAGCCATCATACGTTGGATGGGGCGCAGTGGAATGCGGTGGCACCAGCTGCTCTTTACCCTCAGGGTGGAGGCAATGTGGTCCCCACCAGGTGCAGTGGTAATCCACCTTGGCGAGAATGACTTGCCGCAGAAAAAGGAGGTCAAGTTGATTGTAAAAATCAAATCTGACCTTCTAGAAGTCGAGAAAATGTTCCCAGGAATGGCCATAGTCTAGACTGACTTGGTAAGTTGGATGAAATGGGACAAAGCTATACACCCTAGGAAAGTTGATAGAACCCGGCGTAAGATTAACTGGGAGATAGGCAAGTGGGTGATTCAGAAGGGCGGTCACAGGGTGTCCCATTGCGGGATCACATATAGGACGCCTGAATATTATCGCCCTGATGGAGTGCATTTATCCCCAGTGGGAAATGACAGTTATTTGGCCACGTTGAAGGCCCGGTTGGTTGAAATTTTGGAAGTGTGAGTTAGGCTGGGGTGGGGGTCAGGCCTGTCAGTTGTAATCAGCGGCAGCCCCTTAGTGGCAGGGGTCCAGTGCTGTATTGAGTTTTTTGTAAGAAATAAATAGTCAGAGGAGTCATCTCCTTAAGAGATGAGGAGGCAACACATGGTGCAGAGGCAGGGCATGGCCAGCGCCAGGGTTAGCCTCCCGGGGAGGGGTGCTTGGCTAAGGTGGGCAGGGACATGCATGGTCCCCAAGCTGGCAGCACCTCAATTCCTGCCGTGGGAATTGACGGGAAGAATGGCGGCCTGGCTAGGGTTGCCCCAGCAATGGGGCTATAGCCAATGGGCAGATGTGGGCTTGGGGGCCCCTCCCCTTCCCAAGCTGGCGGCACCTCAATTTCTTATTTCCGTCCTGAAAGTACACTGTCCCCTTTGGTGGTGTCCTTTAGCCAAGGCCAGAGGGGAAGACATTTGAGGTGAGTAATCAGGGGATGGCATTGGAGGGCAAATTCAAGCCACTCCCACAAATTCATCATGGTTAATCAGTTATGGTTGTTAGCACTGGACCCAGATTGCCAAATGGCAATTACACCCACCAGCCTAATTCCAATCTGAATAAAGAGTGCGGCCTTTAAAATCCAATAATGTTGTCCTTGTCTCATTCCAGATGCGCCGACAACTCAGTCACCATCACCCCTTATGCAAGCACATGGCCTGAAATGCCCAGACATTTCCTCACATGTGCTAAAGTCACTGCCAGCTCACACACATTAGGGTCATTCCCAGCACCATGGGAAGGTCCCACAACACAAGAGTATCTCAGTGGTGTTTGGACTGGGGATAGCATTAATGTGCTTCCCTATGAAGAGCATATGTGCAGGTAGACCATCCCCAGTGTCCTTGGATGCTCCAATAGTTCGAGTGGCTCCTTTTTCAGTGTCTACAGGTTATGGCTTGATATGCTGATAACAAATAGAACACCAGTTCAATCTGTATTGACTTTGACAAGGGTGTCACGGAGAAACATAGGGTCACACACGTGTAACATGGAACTACATGTAGACTACAAGTCTGGTAAATATGTAATGCCAAAGGTTCCACATGTATGTAATGGTACAATACATGTAGACTACAAGCCTG